>OY293829.1:81531095-82131095 GCA_958507055.1 Crioceris asparagi
GATAGGAAAGTCGTGTGAGTGGACCAGATTTTTTCAAAAGAGTTCCGGTTTTCGCGTTACATTAATGGTATAGACTGAAATAACAAACAACAAAATAATATTAATTCTACTGGTGCTGGTACTTTTGAAGTTGCTACCAGAAGTCTTCTTCTAACTGCAATTGCACAACTTCAAAAGTACTAGCACCAATAGAATTAAAATTATTTTGTATTTTTCGGTACACTAACTAATAAATCCTGTCCAATTTATCTATGGTTCTTTTCCAGGTGTTTCAAAGGTTGACTACTTTTAGTTTTCCTTGATATTTCCATTGGTTTTCGTTGTACATTGAGATTTTGAGTTTTGCATGCTTTCTTAATTAATGATATGTCCAAACTGCTTTTAATTGATCAAGAGCTGATTTTGTTTTTTCATTAGCTTTTGGATATGTTATGTGCTTTTTCCCATTGACCACATACCATTCACTGCTGATGATAAAGAACAAAATGATTGACCTAATCTTGCCTACATTCTTTGTAGGTTTAATTATAATCGTCAAAAATTTTATGGGTACTGTAGAATTTCGAATTGATTGCTGAAGCACGAAACTTTTTCTGACCTTATTCAAATACTACTTTTCTAATCCTCAACGCAACAAGTCCAAAGGAGTGTTATAAATTTGGGGTGCGCATCTGTGAGGATGGATTGATTTTGATTCTTTTTTTTTAGATTTAATTGTGATTTGATGAATATTTACGTCGGTTATTTTCGTTGTAGGTGCTTTTAACCTAATATAATTCTAACCAAATTAGCGAAATGTAAATATGTCTGGCAGTAGTTAGTGTCATAACAAACAACGTTTCTATTTTGATATTGTGATATTCATTATTGAAACGATTATCAGTCGCTCTTGTTGTAATAAGTGATATGTGAGAAGAACAAGTGTCAGAGCAAAATAACCAACCAAATAGCCCATATACCTACCTATGCGCTATGATCATCAATCATGGTGCATTCTTGGCCCCGAGGACAGCTTAAGGTGTCGCCACTTACCCCACCCATGCATTAAGACGATTACTCCGTCGCATTTCGCTACCGACTGCGTGAGCAAGAGAAAATAAGGAAAATTGCTAACGATAGAACAGACACATAATGGATATACAGGCTATTTCAAATTCGACTCTCACCATTGGGATCTCGGAAACTATGGGAAAAAAGTTTATGTGCTCAACAATAAGCTGTTTAAAAATTTTGAAAATTTCGAGTAGTTCCGGAGATATCCGGAAAAAAACGAATTTTCGGAAAATCATTTCACTTTTTTCCTGGCTTTATTTCTTAATGAATTTCCAAATAAATAGCACATTTAAATTGCCACTTTTTTCACTCTTCTCAATGGTGTTAATAGTTTTGTAACCTGACGTTTCGTCTATGTGTAATTATCATAGACTTTTTTTTCTTATGGGACCCATATTGGCATTCCACAAATTTGAATAATTTTATTGTCTTTTTGACGATGTATAAGTTGGATTGATGAAGAAACTAAACAAATCATTAATGAGGTATAATTAACTTAAAGTTTTTCAAACGTGCCAAACCCATCGCGAATTCTGTCCATTAATTTGGACAAATTTGGTTGTGGTTGTCGTCTCTTGGGATACATCTTAAGATACACTTCCAATGTATTTATTCACACTGTTTCTATCATTATTGTAATAAAGGTTTATCATATCTCGTTTTTCTTCATTGGAGAACACCATTTTCAACGTCTCAGCAATTGACAATAATACAGAAAGTCATTTACGTGTCACCGATTGGAAAAATCAAACCCAACTACTTTATAAAAGTAATTTATTTCATTTCTCAGATTTTTAGAACAACAAGGCCATCTTTTGATACATCGTCAAAAAGGTAATAAAAAGGGCTGTTCAAATTTGTGGAATGCCAATATGGCTCCCATAAGAAAAACCTTTTTTATGATAGTTACATATAGACGAAACGTCAGGTTAAAAAACTATCAACACCATTGGAAAGAGTGAAAAAAGTGGCAAAGTAAATGTGCTATTTATTTATAAATTCATTAAGAAATAAAGCCAGGAAAAAATAAATTAGTTTTCCGAACATTCGTTTTTCTCCGGATATCTGCGGAACTACTCAAAATTTTCATTTTTTTTAAACAGCGTATTGTTGAGTAAGTAAATGCGCAACTTTACCCCAATTTATGCAATATGCAATGCTGATCTTTAACAAAAAAAAAAGGTCCTAATATAAAAATGACTTTGAGATCGTAACTGTAGATAAATAGGTAATAGTATTACCGTGCTCAACCAACGATGAAAACCCTTACTCGGTGAGCACACAATCCACCTCGCATTGGTTTACATCATCGCTGGTAGGTGCAATAAGATTGAACATCACATCAATACAAATATCGCAAAATCTTCAAAACCTTATGCTTCTATTTCATTCTTGACAGTTGAATTAATAAGCATAGTAACAGAAAACAATGTTGACTCCAGCACATTTGTGGTGTATGAATGACATCTTGCAATTTAAAAATTGCTGTTGCAGATATACATACGTACTCATCAGTACGGTTCAAATCTTAGATGCCAAATAAAAACTATTTTTAATTTTTTTTTAAATTCCACTTGTTTTTATTTATCATCACTGCATAATAAAATAAATTTAGTTACTTTTTTTGATAAAAAAAAAGTTATCAATTCATATATTCCACATTATTGACTGGTTTAATGGATAATTTACAAAAATATGCCTTCTCTTAAACAAAAATCCATCTTGCTAGCAATTATTTGGATAGTGTACATATATTCTTTGAAAAGTTCTGCACTAGCTTGCGCCTACTCTGACAAATCATTAAATCTCACATAACATTTCTATATCTGGCAACACTGGCGATGATGGATAATAATTTCACGAGTTACATCCCTCACATTTCGTTTGATATATCTATATATGTGATTGAGGTACCTATCTACTTTGAATTTGTAGAATATGTAGAATATTATTAGCCGCATCAAAATGTTACTAAGTGTACGAATATTATAAAAATTTTATCTCCTGAATTACTGATCAATTTCTGAAAATTTTCATTCAATTAAATACTAAGGGCACATTATCCCTGAGTGCAATAAATTACCTATAATTGTATCACTGTCAATTAAATAAATAAATCTTTTTTAGAAAAAAATGGACCGACGTTATTAGTTGGTGCACTGAAAAAAACAAAATAATATTAATTCTATTGGTGCTGTTACTTTTGAAGTTGTAGTTAGATTGATAACTTTTGGCACCAACTTCACAAGTACAAGCACCAATTGAATTTATATTATTTTGTATTTTTCAGTGCACCAACTAATAACGTCGGTCCAATTTTTTGTAAAAAATATTTATTTCACACTTTTGAGTGCAACATTAGTCACGAAAATTGTTGAACGTTCATGAATACCATTGAAGATAGTACTTATCCTATTATCCACTTATATTATTTGCTTGTAGTTGTTGTTATTGAGATCTCAGAACATCGCTGCGGAAATACGCATAAGTATTTTAAATGTTACCATTTTACCACCGCAGTAACTTGCCAACCGTAACTCTAAGGAAAAAATGTCCAGTATAAATGTTGCTACAAATAATTAGGTATTTCATTTAGTACCCACGGATTTTCAATTTTCGAAAGAAGTCGCCCTCTCCACGTAGTAACAATACACATCTTTGCAAATTTAACATGCCTGTATCTCGAAAACCGTAAAAAATATGCAATTTAAACGTTTCCGGATATTGTCCTGACAGTCGCATTACCTCCTCCGTTCGGGGTTCGCCGGTCAAAAAATATGTTTTAATAATTCGATGAAATTAAATTTCTGTACCAACTAAAGAGGGCCCATCTAAGTTACTGAAAACATAAAAGAAATAAAAGCTCCCAAAAAGTTCAACGTAATTTTTATATAATTCAATAATAATTGGCGATATATGTTTAAAGTTTACTATTCCAGTTAAATGTACTCCCAAAGATACAGAAACTTCTTGCAGCCCAGCATTTTTATGCAACGCAAATTTTCTCATGTCCACTACGCCGCTCCCCACTCACCCCTACTACATAAATATATAGCGGCTTTTTTTCTTTTTCGCCTTTGGCGTCCTTTTGATGTTCCGCTACAGCAGGAATGCTAAGTAACAACTTTTATTGCTCTCTAATATTTATAAGTGTACTGCTGGGGTGACACCCCACACCTCCATTTATATATATACAGACTTCAAAGGAAATAACGAATGAGTGTTGAGTAAGTAGTAGTATATATATATATATATATATCTGCGTGAGATTGGAAGCATGTTTTTTCTAGCTTTTACTCGAAATTGGCAACTTTGATTAGAATAAGTGAGATTAAGCTATAGATAGTGCATAAATAAGATGAAATATTCATGTCAATATTTCGTCGTCACTCTTTTATAATGAAAAACATTGTAACCCATATATTAAAATACTGTATGTTACGTTATGGTCATTCTCTATAACGAGAAAAAATTGTCAGTAGAAAAATTCTTTAGGACGAAAAACATTATAATCCATAAATTAAAACACTATATAATATAATTTAGATGATATATAGATGAGTATTATTGTCCACCATCTTGTGTCCAACCCTAGAAGTAGGTGTTCTATGGTACAGCCTGTCACCTGTCATGTCAGTCATGTACCATGCTTATACTTGTGCTTCATACGTTTATACTCTTCGTATTATGCAGTTCACAGTTATTTATTATTTAGACAATCTTACAATAACTGAGAAATCCCACATATAGGATCTCCAATAGCGCATGCTCTGATTTAAAAAAATGAACTCTTTCTTTGTACGACTACTGACATTATAGGTGAAAGGCAGGAATGCTGGGCACAAGATGGCCGCCTTATAATACCTATCCAAGCAGAGTTCGAATATAATAATAAACAATTCATCGGTGCATATGTCGTTTTTTTTCTGTTTGCTTAATAATTTTTTTAATGGGGTCATCAGTAAACATGTAAAAACATACAGTGTCCTACATTTTCAAAATGCGAAAAAAAAGTCTGCCTTGTTATGCCTTACATTTTTTCTTTCATATGGGGATAAAGCTCAGCGACTTGGCAATGCTGCAGCATTGATGCTCCCGTGTGTTCATCGGCAGGCACACACATCGTAAGTCTTGCAATGCGCGAGGCGGGGTCATCTAATCGATGCTATATTGCGCGATATCGATTCAAATACTACCAACAACCAGACTTTTGCGAAAACTGACTGATGCGCTTGTCGCTACTACTTGCTGCCTTTCTCGCTCTATTCCTTTGCATTTTATCGTCCTGTATCGCAACAACATACACCACCCCACCCTCCCTCACCTCGGCCAGTGTAGGAAAAAGCGAATATTCATTTGTCAGAAGAATGAACGCCACTACTACCCTGTCGTATTATATTATTGGGGAGGAACAATGAAGGATACTCGCGGAATGGCAACACCATTTGCATGCGACACTTGAAGAAACAAAAATACCATTTTGGTAAATGGCTCAAAAATATGCCAGAAGAAATAATGCATTGTACAAGTTGTTAATTTATATTACTTTTTTATGTTTCATGATTATCATTTAGCATTCATTACTTTTTATCATAATTTTACCACTTGAATACGAACGTTTTTGCAAACGACATCTCCAAAAGGAATATCTTTTGAAGTACATTTTGGGAAATATGTACTTTTGACGGAATTTCCAGACAGTGGTGGTATGCAATTCTTATGTATGCTTTTCTATGTTCCTACGCGCCTTACAAAGTAAATGTTCTCCGATTTTGGTGATTTTTATCTAACGGTTAAGTCAATGTAAGGCGTGCGGTGTCTATAGGTCACCTGCAATGTCAGCACATTGACGCATCGAAAACAATAGTCGCGTCTTTCGTTTTGAGGGTAATGACCAATAAATACCTTGGCCCATCACAACTTATGAAACAATGAAAAAGGTGAAATAAATATTTCTATTTGTTGGAACACTTAATCTTATAAAATCATCATAATTCTTCCGATAGGTGCTGGTACTTTTGAAGTTGGTGCTAATATTAATCTAATAACTCATAAAATTACCAGCCCAAATAAAACCAACATATTTTTTTCTATAACAAGCCCCATATTCATATAGATTTTCACTTGAATACATTGATAGAAAAAACTTTTCGCATGGAATTCCAAGAATTCCTCCGATGTTGACAACATATTACGAAAGTCCCCCCCACTGCATCATCATACCAGTGAAATTCAAAGCATAAAACCTGCATTATCCCGCTTGGATTATCAAATTCACATGCGCTTATAGATACATACATTTTTTTTTTCTTTTGATGTATTTTAAATTCGTTCTCGACCTTATCGTGGGGGAGGGTGAAATATGGAAGAGCAGAAAAAAAAACGTTTTCTCCGAGCAAATCGAATAACTTCAGCTTTATTGAGTCTCCATCATCTGAATTTGCGGCTTTTCAATATAATAATAATGTGAAACCATCAGTGGGAAACGTTTTATTCGACGACTAAAAAGGGAGCCGAGCTTCGGTGGTGGATTTAAAAATAACGATCCGACAACATAGCGTACGCGGTGGGTGTTGTCGCATGTTGAATGTTGTCCTTGAGGGTGTGCGTTTTACATGAATAATATTTGCTTTGAAAATATCTTGTACAAAAGGGCAGTATTATCAACAAGGAATATAAACATGTGAATGAGGGTATAGTAGTTTATGTTACATTTGAGTAGAAATAGTCAATGGTTAACATGCAATATTTTTATTTTCGTTTCCATTTTAAAGAATTCCTTGTAGAAGACCACGGGTATATTAAAAAAATTATACATTTAAGCTTATTGCAGAAAATGCGGTTTTAAACTGTTTGCAATTTCGCACGAAAACGGAGCTACAGTACCGATGACGTCACTCATTTCTGTCACTTATATTTGTTCGTCGCTCGGAAGTAGTGTTCTCTGGTTCGTCGTTGGCTAAAAGTATTGCATTGAATTTTTTCTATAAGTAGGTACATAAAGAGGCTGTAGAGTATTTCAAAAGAATCCATTTTACAGTCATCCATCAACATAATGCTTATAAAAAGCCGTGTTCATTCATGTTTTGTGCCATTGAGACCATCTACTTGAGCAAAGTTTCCAAATAAATTGTTTTTAACTGGATTTTCTGATCCCAAATTGGAGTCTGCTCCTGTGAACCTAGCTTCCATTTTATTATAAAATACAATTAATTTCGCAATGAAATAATGTTTAACGTCTCACAAGTATAACCTCAAACAAGTTGTTATCATAAGGAGGAAATATTAATGACAGACATGAGTGACGTCATCGGAACTGTAGGTTCCATTTCGCGCGAGAATTGAAATAGTCACTTTAAAACCGCGTTATTTTGAAATTAATTATAGTACTTTTAATACGTTTTTCATCTATTCTATAATGAAATTCTTTAACATGAAATTAAAAAAAATACAGAAAGACTGTGGTACACTAGAGTTGCAACATTATTTATAAAATACTGCAACTACATGACGATTGAAACTATTTTGAAAACGATATAATTTATTAGCTTCGCTCTCATGAAGCAACAATCGAAATATAGAAAAGCGATTTTTTGTTAATTATCAGTGTCTTTTAATTGGTAGGTATCTTTACTGCGTTTCACACTGAGAATACAGTATGGCCGAGTATAGGCCATGTATTTTAAGTGTTGACAGGTTTTAAACTTTATTGAACATAAAAATGTTGAGATAAAATTTAAACCCAAGCGACGAAATTTTCCTGAAACTCGATGTGATGGTTAGGGTTGATTGACCCTGGCAGAACAATGCTCTAGCAACGCTGACCTCCATGTAAGACGCCACACTGAATTTTCATTTAGAAACGCACTTTAGTTTCCTTTTCCGGCTTCTATCTAATTATAATTTTTGTTTCACTATTCCCATGGAGCTGAACTACTTTAGTACATATACCATGTTCATTCTCTTTATACTATATACCCTTTTACAAGAGCTTATTCTTTAGATCTTTTTGGCGAGCTAAAAAATTCCAGTTCGCTTTAATTTCCGTTGTTAGGGGGCACCCGGCCATTGGACGACTGGATCTGGTGGAAAAAAGGTGAATAAGAGTGAGAAACATCGAACTAATGAGTATTTTTCAATTTGTCGGATTGAGGATGGTCCGCTTTGATTCGGACACGTCATTGTGTGCAGAACTGTGTGGACGGATCTCGTGCAACCAGCGGCGTAGATGATGGCGTTTTTTTTAGCAGCTATTACAAGAGGCTATGGAAATTTTACAAGTAAAACATGTCACATGATGGGTAGTTATTTTACCCAGTTAAATTCCATGAGGTAACGTTGTAAACTTTTCTCTTGGAAATCGCCGAATTTTTATGAAAAATGATCCAATGAATTTTGTCTGAATGTCTGAAACTGTCTTCTTGACCATACCTTAGGTTTTCTGAAGAATTCCCACCGATTTTATAAAAACATAAAGCAGTCAAATTCGGCCTTTAAAACACCTTGATCTGATAAAATGATATGTCCCTAGAGACATATTGGTAGTTCGGATTCCATTTTAAGCTGTAGAACCCCTTGTCTGTGGTAACACTGTCCGGGCGGTGAAGTAGAGGCCTGTTCAGTAGTGGAAATGAAAAGGGCTGACAAAGGTGTTAAGAGTTTTGAATGTAGCATTATTATTTGTTGCTAGAGATTTAGTAAGAATTTTCGTACAATCTTAATCAAATAAATGCGATCATATGTTTCGCGTTATATTTAACACAACAATGTTTCTCGGTATTTAGTGATACATAATTTTAATAACTTTCATACTACGTCACTGTCTCTCCGGGATAATTCTAGCCCTGTTGAGGCGAAAGACGTCTGTAGGGGGACGTACAACGGGCAGTGGGAGTGGGAGTATTTCAGTATTTCAGTGCGAGGTCGAGATTAGACTAGCAGCGACTTTCGACCCTTTTCGCTCATCCAAGGGGTCGAAATCCAATCTTGATTTGCTATTGCATTCCTTCAATGACACTGTCTGTCTGTCTGTTTGTCCGTTTGTGTTCGGTGGCCGTTCTTTGTTTAAGAATGGCGATAGAGTGAGGGTAAAGTAGAGAAGGTATGGGATTCTCTTCAATCTAACAAGAAGAAGATCGGATACTATTTAATATATTTTCGTATCGACGATCAAAGAGATTGGGGAGGGCATGAGGTTGTTTTTTTTCTTCTTCTTCTCTTCTGGTGTAAATTGGAGCGATTTCTACGCCCATTCTCGTTCTCTTTTGACGAGAATGGTCATGGTTATATATGATATTCTCAGTAATTTCGTAAATACAAGTCTCAAAACGGCGGTTAGTTACCCTAAGACTCTTAGCTTATGGTGATTGACTCTTTCAGAATATTTCAGTGCTTCTAAAAGTTTTTGTACGTGAATCAATATTCTATTTATTCACAAAAGAAATAAAACGGTATCCAGCATATAATTCACCATCCTGCCATAAAATGACTTCCAAATAACGCAAATAAATATATATGACCCCACTCTGCACCATTATTATATCTATCTACTTTTCTGCAGACTTTTATTTTCTCGTAGCCAAATTCAAGCCATAATTTCTGAATAGCATATATAAGACATATATTATATATCGACGACGACGAGCAGAAGAAGGGGACAGAAGTATAAGGGAATATAATCGGAATGCCGTATAAAGTGAGTTCTCATCTATTTTCATAAATCTTGAAATGGCTTTTCGCTGAGATGTCGCCTGAAATCGATTGCAACTGGCCGACATTTATTCGCATATACATGTAAGTATTGTAGAGTTATCTCCTTTGGGATTGGCCCAACGGTGGTAAGCATATCATCATTCAGGAGATTCTAAGGGATTTGGAAAAAGTATCTAAGTGCTTCGACAGCCAGCCGATAGGTGAATTTAGAACAATGTACAATTAAACATTTTTCCTGTTAAACTCAATCTTAAAATTCAAAACCCAAAAGTGCATAACCAGAACTTGTTTGTCGAATCAGAAATCGAAGTAAAAAATCACCAAATTGTTAGAATTTTAAGGTAATTCAGCCGTAAAGCCGACCTATAGTTATCGGGAGAAAAAATCTGGAAGTTGTTTAAAGGAAGCTATAAGGAAGGTGCGTTAAAAATTTGAGTTCAGCTAATCTATTACATAAATTTGGCAAAGAGGACCTCTGAAAAGTGTCTTATGAAAAACTTGTCATAAGTACAAAGACCAATCCATAGATCTGTTCAGTGTTCAATGGTAGGCTGTTTTGAAAGACAATCGCAATTCAATTGCTTTAAAAATATGTTGTGTTATTGTGCAAAAATTGCCACTTAAATCGAATGGACATTTAGATATCGTATTCATAATTAATTGTTAAATAATTTTAAAAATTCTTTTTTATATTAACTCTATTTCATTGCCATGATTTGTTTTGTTCTCAAAGCTTCGTTCTCGTGTTACGATCGACTCCTGGCATTTATATATTTATTATGGACTCTATCCAACTCTCCAAGTCGACAGCTAGTATATAGCAAAATCGACGGGGAGTAAGCAGCAGCAACAGCAGCTTTTTCGCATATAAAGCGCTTTCCGCATTTTCCTTTGTGAATTTTCATGCCTGGATCACAAACCAATAGAAACGGGTAACTTTTCTGCTGGCGCAGGCCCTTTTTTTTTCGAAAGCAGAACGTTGGCGCTTGGCGATACGAGCATTGAATAAAATGAGGCACTACTATACTATACACTACTATATATATAATGAATACATTTTACGTCACTTATCAGTTGCGATATCAGAATAATTTTTCTTTGTTTAGAGACGGAAACAAATGACAAATATACAATTTTGACAATAAAGGATATCACCATGGTGACAATTATATAGGATACGCTGATGATACTCTGTTATTTTCTATAAGGTTCAAACATGGCAGGAATTGAAAATCAATTATTTCTACTACCTTGTTTGCTATAGTTGTTTCATGTTATAGTTCATTATTTACTTTTAGAGTTGGTAGAGTTATTCTCGATCCTTCCAGAAACTTATGTGAGGTACAATTTGTCACACTATTGTCAGTTTGACAAGCCTCTAGAATATTATTATGTGCATCTGGATAATCAAAGAACATTGTCGATGAATGTCATGTCATGATTCAGATATATAAAGCCGTTTCGAGCACGGTTCAAAGTCAGTTACAGTCAGTCTGTGGAATCAGAATCGGTAAAGACAGTGACAGTTTATATTGTCAAGTTGACAAGTGGTGACAGTTGTAGTAGAACAGAAAGTCGTGTAAAGAGTGTTTGAAAATAAAGTATTGGAAGCAATCTGCGAACTTTTGAGTCTTACGTCCCACAACGTTTAGCACAGGGTTAAACGTTACAATGTATATGTATAGATGTATAGATTTCTCAATAGAAATATTTAATACGTTGCCAGATGAATTTTTTAAATAAATTAAAAACATACTAAATTTATAAAGAAGAATAAAAAAATTATATATGTAAATGACAGAAAAGTGTTTTCCCGACTCATTGACTTATAATCATTGAATAACTACATTATATACAGAAATAGTATTCTAATTTCAACTTTCAGTATGAATAAAAAATACTTATGTGTATATATATTTATTTGTTGTTATTTTTTTCTAATTTTATAGAAATGTACAAGTAAGGTACAGTCCCATTTTATCTAAAAACTTTTTTATATAAGTATGTTTCTTTTTAACTAAATTTGTATGTATATGTTTTCATTTATGAGTTTATTCTTATAATTTCATTATTTCTGAATTTTGTATAAGATTTTTGCCTATGAAGTCAATAAAGTTTATATATTTTAATTTTTATTTCTGAAAAATTCAAAATATGTTTATTGCTTGAAACGTAAAATCTAATTTTGTTCTTATTAAAAATTGAAGAGCTTGATTAATAAGTCACTTTTCATCAATAACAGTTGTTTTTCGACCGACTTCCCAAACGAAGGAGGTACATTTACAATTATTCCACTGGGTACTTCATTCTCGATTGTTTCTTTAGTTTGGGAGAGTAGTGCTAAGAAATGGCCCCGTATTGAACAAATTTAATTAGAAAACATTTCGGTCCTCCCGAAAAACTTACCCCAGAGGTGTTGGAAGGAACATTTGAGATGCAAATTATATCTACCATATTCAGCCACATTTCAATTGAAATTTATTTTTTTGGAAATAGAAAATATTATTAATTCTACTGGCGCTATTACTTTCGAAGTTCTACCTGGTTATATAATGTTTTTATTGTTCTACCTATATAATAGGGATTATATTAACTTTTGTCCAGCATGCACATTTTTTACAAAAATATCCTTTCAAAAACTCGGAGAATTAGAAACTTTTTCTTAGTTGTTCCATAAAACAATTCTCTGAAAAATTATAGCTTATCTCTTAAAATAGAAAGACAACCCGGTTTCCAAAAAAAAACACACAGTTTACGCCGCAGAAACGAAATTCCATTGTATCAGCTCCAGCCTAAGCCTAAACGCTTTCCTCGATTATTTTCCATAGAAATTCCATTTTCGCAGCTTCTTCTCTCCCCCTCGTCGTGGAGTCGCGACGCTCTCCTCTCTCGCCGCACACATATATAACGATATATCTTTATATATAAGTGTCCTGCTATATCCTTCCTGCTAGCCGCAGGGCGCGTTCGCCGCCCGCCTGCCACCTGCGCTCATAGTATAATAATCATGTCACATAAAAAAAATATCGAGGATGAGAGAGACAATAACAGCATGTTTGTCTCACTCTCGCCGCAGGGTGGTACATTTCTCTGTATAATATGACCACAAAACCCAGAGAGGAATAAGAAGAAGAAGACGAAGAGATCCATTATCATATATTTTATCTCGTGGTATTTTTACTCTCTAAACTGAAAGCATGACATGTTACCGTTATGATAGGTAGCTTTTTCATGAGAATGTGTAAATTTTAACTAATTGAACGCATTTTCTTTCCTTTACATACATTTGGAATTGTATTCCCATCAGTGTTCCTGAGAATCTTATTAGCCTCTGGGTGAGTAACGAGTAAAAATCATACACCCTGAAGTTTCCTCCCATACATTTATGTTACGGTAATGCCTAATAAATTCAAAGTCTTTATAGGAATGATAAGCAAATAAATATACAGGGTGAGTTTTTAGTGTGACCACGGTCGATAATTCCGTTATTACAGGAATAAATAAAAAAAGTTTTTCACAAAAAATTTAGTCACACTCAATTTCCATATTTTGAACTTAATTAGGAATTTTCTACAACATGGTGACAGGTCATTCTTACGTTTTTTTTAAATGGAACACCCTATATTTTATATAAAATTTGGAATCTTCACGTCTAAACAATTACATTAATACAAACTTATACTCGGTTATACTGAGGGGTTCAAAAGATATGATCGATTTTGTCAGAAAATTGCAATGATTTCAACTTCCTGTATATTTCTTAAATGATCAAATGATCTAAATTTTTTGCATTTGTCAATTATTTTTACTTATGTTTTGTTGTAATAATGACTTATTTTTACAGTATTCTGGAAGTTGTGTACAGGGAATGTCAAAACTCAAATACAATATTTTCTCAACTTTTTTAAATGGAACACCCTGTATTTTATATCATAAACAAAAAGAAAAGTCATTAAATTTTCATTTTTAATCAATATTCCCTATACCTGAGACTAATAGTTTCGGAGATATTTGAATTTTTATTCTAATTTTAGGAATACCTTCAAATTGTGCAAATGAAATTAACTGACTTGAAAAAAATATATAAAAAACTATTAATTATCAATAAAAAATCTATTTCGGGTAACCAATATCAATTTTCAGAAAAGATCCACGACAATATAATTTCAACTGATGAAATGAAATAATTTTAATGTAAATTTTGACACTGCTCTTGCAAGATTAAGCAATTTCATGCAGGAGGTGAAGAAATGATAGGATGAATAATTAAATTTTCAGATAACCTAATACAAGTAACAGAGTGAGTGGGTTTCTTAGTAAATTTCATGTTTGCAGTAGCTTTCCAAATGAATTTTCTTTATACGAAAGAACGATTAGATATGATATGGATGTTGAGACGCCCCGTTTTTCCTTAAATGCAACTTATAGTCGTGGATCTTTACTGAAAATAAATATTGTCTACCTATAATAGATTTTAAATTGATTAAAAATAGTTTTTCATAGTTTTTTTGTTTTAATGGTCTCTTATTTTCATTTACACAATTTAAAGTTATTCATAAAATTGCAAGAAAAATTCAAATATCTCAAAAACTACTCATTTTAGGTATAAGGAATATTTAATAAAAACTAAAACTGAATAACTGTTCTTTCTGTATATGATATAAAGTACAGGGTGTTATTTGAGAAAAAAATTAAAATCTTTCATGTAACTTTTTCATCAGTAATAATTTTAATGATATATGTGCGGTTTTAATGTTGACATCTCAAAGATTCACTTATGACGCAAAAATTATTGAACAAATTTTGACAATTACAATTTGCTTATGTAAATAGAAAAGAGGGAAATAAGAAGGATGATTGATTCTTCAAGGAGCGCCATAATAGAAAGTTGTGTATATATATATATATATATATATATATATATATATATATATATATATATATATATATATATATATATATATATATCGTATCACAGCTTTAACAGCACACGCGCCCCGTACAACAAACATGAGGACTCCCGTTTTCCTCCCTTACATATCATCCTACTCTCTACTCCTTCTATTACTACTTTGTAATAATAGTAACTTGACCTGTACGATCCGAGGAGTCCCTTCTGATAACAAAGGACACCCCCGAAAGAAAAAAAAGGAAAGGAGAATTACAACGTATAAAAATCATCCCCGAGTCTACTTATCTATAGTCCTACGCCCTGAGCTATCTGGTTTCGTCGATATTGCCTATAAATATAGTTGACCAGTGTGGAAATGTATTCAGTATTTTTGTTGATAGCAGCGTGAATTGATGACGTAACCATCTTATAGGTAGGTAATGTATTCCGTTGATGATTATTTTCTCTCCTCATCGTGAATTCAAGTTCTGTCCATATTAGCTCACTATTTTACAACAAAGTAATGTAAAGATAATGGGAAAATATAAAAACACTATATAATAATTAAGGGGACTTTCCGATGACTGTGCCGCCAAGATTTACCGGTGATTCTTGATAAAACAACCCAAAATAAGACGAAAATCAAGAGTACCAATTTTTGAGTTTTCGTCTCCTTTTGGAGATATGGGCCCCTTTTTGTCCCAACAAGCTTGCGGGATGTTGGAGCGAAATGGGTATTGGGTGGGTAGAAAAATGCATTTGGAAGTAAATAAAAATTCGCACTTAGCAATCAAATCACTGCAGACACCGTCTCAACAAGGCATTTTTTTCATAAATTGCCATTTCTAATTGAATATTACACTGTATTAATAATACTGTATGAAATAATCTTAGAAAATATACATACGTTTTTTTACGATTATAAATACACTGTTGCCATTTATCTAATTTTAGAAGAATTATCATAAAGTACTCTTGCTATAGTAGAATACGTTGTAGACAAAAGAATGTAGTATCTGTAGGTATATGAAATAGGTATATTTCAAATGAAATTTATTCGAACGAGGAAACTTAGGAAAAAATTAATTACAGATTCAGTATTTTGTAGTTGGCTAGGTTTGTGTTTTGGTAACAGGTTTGTTTTCTTAATATTTGCTAAACACCTACCTATATTGTATATAAAATAAGCTGTCTCGTAAACTGATGCTATTAATTTACTTGTTTATTAATAATTACTTTTTATTAAATACTTCGAAACTTAAGTACGTACTGATATTTCAAAATATCCAACTGTTTATCGCTAGATGCGCTACAAGACGCATACTATTCTATGTATTTTCGAGCTTTGAGATATAAAGACAACGGTATATGTAGTATTTGGAACTTAAGTCGTTTCTTGTTTCAGCCATTTTAAATTTCAAAACAACAATAAAATTTACGTGTTTACAGAGATGTGATGTAATGTGAATTTTTCAAGAAAATACTTTGTTGGGACAGATTCCACAGTGTGATTTCTAGTAAGTGCGACTTCTTTTATACATCTATATACGTATTTTTTCTCCACCCAACACCTCTTTTGCTCCGACATCCCGCAAGCGTGTTGGAAAAAAGGAGTCTATATTTCCAAAAGGAGACAAAAACACGAAAATTGGTGTTCTTGATTTTCGTCTTATTTTGTGGTGTTTTATCAGAAAATACCATTAAATCTTGGCGCGACAGTTATCGAAAACAAGCCATAATTAAATTAAAAATGATTCCTGTGATTCACCTTTTTATTAATTAAAGTAAATTTACTTATTTGTTTCTCCTATAAGTTTATTACACTTTACCTTAATATAAATGTAGGGAACACTCGAGGTATGAGTTCTACCTGTACTTTCCACAAAATTTTTTATCGTATATACCAATGCCTATATATAAAAAATAATAATAATAATTTCATTTATTAGATTTCTCCATTGGCGTAGCATATACAATTTACAATGTGTCTCTTAAGATATTATTCAGTATTTTTCTTTTATGTATTTTTTCAGTTTATTTTCAAACGAAATTTCTGAGTTTTCACTCTTTATTTCAATTGGAAGATAATTATACAATTGAATTACCCTATATAAATAGAGACAATTGTCCTGTATAAGTGGCAATATAATAACTATTGTTAGAGATACTAGAGAAAATTCTTAATTATTTATTTTAATAAATGACCAGTCCTCAATATTTTTTCAAAATCATTTTTATATCCCTATTTAACAAATAATAAAAAAGCACAACTAGTCTTTTGAGATATTGTGTAATTAATGCAAAAACAAACGAAGAGATCAAAGAATACTTATTTATGTTCTTATATGCATAATTAATATCATTTCTCCAAGCTATTTATACCGACCATGCCAGAAGAATTACATTAAGCAGTATATAATATATAAGATACATTGTACAAAAATCAATTAAAATTATTACAACGTCCCGTGAGCTTTTGTGGCATTTGTTTCGGATGCAAACTCGTGATCATCCATGGAGGAAGAAGAAGAAAAAAAAAACAAAAGAATACACAACTGAGACTGGACTTGTTTGTTGCCAATTGACTGATGGCTGACAATGCAATGACATGTGAAATGGGCGCTCGCCACAAAAGAAGAAAGTGAAACCGCAAATCCGACAAAGAAACGATCTTGAAGGGAGAATATAATACATAATATTATCGGGAAAAATATTTGTTTAATTATAACAGAATAAGCAGTAACACATTAAATTGTATTGTAGGTTATTTTACGTAGGTGAGACTCAACAATTCTTGTTGAGAAAAATTGGTTGGCTACGATCTACCTATCTATATACAGCTTTATATAATTTAAGAAATACATAGTTCTTCCTTCAAGAACAGTTAATTCCTTCATATTAGGTTCTTATATCAAATAGGACCAACATTACATATAAGTAACGTGCTTGTTCAATTTGTTTAATATTCTAGATGACAAAACAGTTAGATAGATATTATCAGGTACCAAAACTATCAGTCGTACCCGCATTTCCTGTACACCCTGTATAATTATTTTACTTTGAGCATTTATTTTAAGAATACTTTTCCCTAGGGTTTCATCGAGACGAGAAATCTCGTCTCGAAGGAAATTCCTCGTCTCGTCACAATCATCAAGATCAACAAACTCTCGTCTTAATGTTTTTCTTTAAGACAATTTCTCGATCTCGATTCGAGATTCTCGAAATTTCGAGTCTCGAACTAAATTTTATAAAAAAATATTATACATGTGTATATAACACAAGTCTGCAACAAAAGATAGGGTATTTTTTTAATTGAAAAAATGCGTTAAAATACTGAGCTATATGCTATGAACTAGATGCCAGATATAACAAAAAAATCTACGACTATTCTCTAAAAAAAATATATTGTTCCAGAAACTGAAAATTACATGAACTCTAAAGCGTCTAAACAATAATTTTCATATCTGTTAACATAATTTTTACTTTCCTACGCTGCTGTAGCTGTATAAGGAAAGTATTGTAATCCTGTGAAATCGAGATTTTTACAAATGTTTTCTAAGTCTAATAAACATATTTTCAGCCATTGGCTCGGGAACGGATCGGTGTATTTTGTTGCTTTCTTTTTTATTTTGTTTGGTACCAATATCACTCGCCGGTGGCACTGAATGAGAATCCTGTATATACTGGGTGTTGAGCTATAGCCAAAAAACGTGATTTGCTCAAGACTATCGCGCGAAAACGGCTCTAAGGATTTTTAATAAAATTGCCTAAAGTATTCCTCTGAGAGCCCTTTACCACTCACATACAGCGCCATCTCAGAAAAAAAAGCACAAAAAAAAGTTATGTCTGAATTAAATTCCATATTTTCCACATGTTTGTTCAGATTCTGGCTAAACGTTTCATCTTGCAAAAAAATGTTACATAACCATTGTTGTCTGTCTTGACATGCAGAAAAAAATGAGTAGTAGCACGATTTGACCAGAGGATTTTTACTACCGCTATTATCGTTGCTATGTAAGGAGAAGTATTGTAATAGTGTAAAATTTTCGGTGTCGAGATTTCAATAAATATTTTTACAAAAAATTGGACCGACTTTATCAGTTGTTGCACTGAAAAATACAAAATAATATTAATTCTATTGGTGCTGGTTCTTTTCTCTCTCAACAACTGATAAAGTCGGTCCAATTTTTTGTAAAAATATTTATTTCACATTTTTGAGTGTAACATTAGTCATGGAAATTGTTGAACGTTCACTAATACAACAAAAAGTTATAGGTAGGTTTAGCTTGTACTAGCGAAAATACGCATATCACATATTTCAGACTTTACCATTGCGAAACTCGGAAACCGTGACTCTTTTCAAAAAATGATCAATTTAAAAACTTCCCCTCTCTAATTATCAAATCTCGAATTTTCGATTTTCGGAAAAATTTGCCCCTTCCACATAGCTGAAACACATATTTCAGACTGTAGCGCGGAAGCGTATGATTATTTTTTAAATATCCAATTTAAACATTTCCGGATATGGAATTTTCATTAATTCTATCGTCTCGAATTTTCATTTTTCGAGAAAAATTGACCCCTCCACCCCCTTTGGGGGTGGTTTTTGGACGGAAGGAGATTTTGGATTTGATTTGATTGATTTCTCAATAAGGGACCATTTCCCCACTCTCCTCTTTCGAATGAAACAAAAATCGTCTAAATCGGAGTACGTTTACTATGCAAAACGCGCGAAGAGCCATAAAAAAAGCAATCTTACAACCGAATTGTATACCTTATCTTATGTCTATCATTATTTTTCTCATGTTTTGTTGAATTTTAATTCTTTAAAGTTAATTGTTGGGTTTAAAGTTCAAGGGTCTTTTTTATGAATATGAAAACATTTTATTATAGGTACATTTGTTATATTTGCTATTTTTTATGCTTTGCTAATTTTCATATGTTTAAAATAAAATAAAAAAGTTTTTTATTCTCGCTTTTCTGACCTAGCAAAAGCTTCAATAGCTCAAAGCACCAGCATTTTTTCAATATCAAGAAATCTAAAACAATTTATTTGGAGGAGGCTATCTCTTTTATTTATATTTTTCTTCCACATCGTTTCTCCTCCATACGGCTGCAATGAAGAGAAATACATACATGCTTTTGAAATAATATCACAGCAATGAATTACGTTAAACAAGTGAAATTTTTGAAAAAAAATTAAAAATAGTTTTTATTAGGCATTTAAGATTTAAACCGTACCGATGAGTACCTACTATTGCTATCCTTTTCTCGATTTGAACCATACTTATGTATATGTGTTTGCCAGCAACAGCAATTCCATAACAAATTACTGTTTGTCTACCACAACACAAAATTATACTTTAAATTAACAACAACGTCTGACGTCTGACAATTGCGACATAACCATAGACGATCTTCCAGAGAGTGCCTATATACCAGAGAACAGAGACGTATATATACGCTCCATGCCCGTGCGGATTTCCAGTGACTGATCTCATTCCATGTGGAAAAAATAATGATCTTGTTTGAAAGAGATAATTATAATTACCAATATTGGATCACACTTGGAGCTTAACAGGCGGCGAGATGTCTGCGATCTAAGTACGAATTCGAAATTTCAAGTCCCTAGACCGTATGGGGCCTGAGAAATCGCTGCGGAGTCCATTGATACAAGAACCGAAAGTAATAAAAACTATTTAAAATTACCCGAAATTAAAATTGTCGATTGGGTTGACAATACAAGTCAATGGAACACGTTTCTAAGAAATTGGTAATCAATTATTACTATCATCATCCATGTCGGCAGAGAGTCGTAAAACGTGGAAAGAACTTTTTTTTTCTCTCAAATGTTACATAGATATGACAGGCGACCGTTTTTCCGGGATGGGTGGACAACGGCGCTCATAAACTTGATAATCATGGACCGTATCGAAAAATGGAGAAGGGAAGCCCCACAGATAAATATATAAATTAAATTATGTCTCTCCATCGCACAATCATAATTCATGGTTTTATAAAGCTTTTTTCTCTCCCTTGAAATGTACTTTTACTGTGTCTATCCTATATATACTAGCTCAATTTATTTTGGCTTCATTTCTGAAGTAAAAAAAAACTATGACAACAACAACAACAACAACCGGAAACTGTGATGACTTTGTTAGAGGGGTAGCAGCATGATGCCGATAATAAATCTTCAAATTTTAACATTAATTGCAAATTCGTTCAGAAATATAGCAAAGACAGAGTTTGTTTCTAAAACAAGGGAAATCAAACCAAAGGAACTGTTGCAAAATTGTCCTTACAAAAGTATACATAAGTAATTTGGTTTGGTTTATTGATAGAAACATCGAAGAATTAGATGCAATGAAAAAATACAAATTAATGTTTATTCACTTGTGACAATTATTCGCTGTCGTTTATAATTGTGCATTTATTTCTTTCTTTTCGAGGAATGTTGTTTTTAAAATGCTATATAATCTCCATGCGGTTTCATTTATTTCTCCCACTATCTTTTATTTTTATTTTCTCTTACACTTTGATTTGTTCTACTATTGTACCATCTAGTTTAATGGCATGAGTTCTGTTCATCAGAGACCATCAGATCTTTATTGTTCATCGCTAAGGTCTGTTCTAATTTTTCTTTAGGGCCATCTATCTCATGGGTAAATAATCTTACATGAACAGTGTTCTCATTTTTATGAATTATATCAAGTATATGTGTTCTTCAATTTGCTTATTACTGTCGACAATAGCATTGGAGTCTTATATTTTCATTTCTAATTTTGTGAATTCATCATTATGAGTGTTCTTAATTTATTTCTATCATTTTTATAAAAGGCTTTCATGATTTCTATCCCGTTTACATCTATCTACCTTTATTTCTCTTTAGAGTGAATAAACTTTTGCTCATTTTATCGTCGTATTGAATTGGATGTTTAGTAATTTTATTTTTCTCACCAATTTTGTGTAAATACTTTTCAGGTATACTTGATAGTTATTGAAAATAATTACAAACTTTTCTCTAGTGAACAATATGATTATTATTCATATGTTCTATCAATTTCATCATATTTTTCTTTAAGAATGTCGTTTAATAGTGGTGGAAATTCTTATTTTGCTGTTTCAGCTAAGTTTTTACTTCTATAATACATTCTCGCGGAACGCTTTCAACTTCAGAATGTAAATAGATATTTCATTTTGTAAACCGATGAGTTGGGATTCGCCTTGTTTTTAGTTTTGGAGGCTTGGGTTTTTTGTTAGATCAGCAGTTTGTTTGATTTTTTAACTTTTGATTGGAGTTTTATCTTTTGGCTCCTTCTTGTCGATAGTTGTTTTCTTGACTTCCTTCTCAGATGGAGATGCAGCATTGGGTTTCCTTGCTTTGGGAGAACTGCTAACAGAAGCTGTTTCCTGCCAGTATTTTCTGTTGCTTTTTCTCCAGCAGCCTTCTGGGTTTCTATGTGAGTGGTTCCTCTTTGTTGTTGTAGTTGCAGAAGCCATCTTGAGTCGGATGGAGCTTTTCTTTTGGTCTTTTCAAGAGTACAACATGCAGCAGATGATTTCAAATACTTCTATTTTGAGATAAATTATTTCAGCATCTACTTTATAGTTCAACTCAGTAGTTCCTCCTCCAAGTTTCTTCAGATCTTTCATGGCATTAATTCAGGATCATATTAGTTGGAGGATATGATGGGTAAATTCTTTTGTTTTCTTTTATTTGGATTTTCCGTATCAGCAATTAGTCGTAAAGTGAGCTGGAAGCAATATCCTAAGAATTTTTCCAGCTGTATTTCTCTTTTTCCACTTCCACGAGTAGTTGAGTGAGTGAATCAAAATTTATCGAATTGACAATATTGTATACAGGTGAAGTAACCATGACTAAATAAACCCAATCAAATACATATGACAATAAATCTTCCATCACTGGTTACACGCCCAAATGTGTCGATAACCGGTACCAGCCGCTCGTGCGCGCTCTTGGTCCCTTAATTAAATCAACAACCCCAACAAATACACTAATTTAAACGTTAATTTAAAAAATACCCAAATAGATAGTTATACGCCACGCTGTTCAATTTCACGACCCACGGTCACAGTTGTTGTTGGCTGCCGACGATAAATTTAAAACCTTCTATAGTGTGCGGAACAGAATTTTCTCTAATAGTTTCAAATAAAGATTATCTTCAGCCTTCAGTAGTGTGGCTCTGGCTATTGGGCTAGATAGAGGTAGGTATCACCGTGTGTTGTTGGGAATTTATGCCTTCGTTATTTAAAAGGATGACCCGTGCCATATGGTCGATGTTATAATAAACCCACACAACAATAACTACTTTTCTGTAGTTGTTTGTGTGGTATTTAGAGACATAGTGAGAAACAGAAAGTGGTTTACGATTGAATGATATCTATGTCTAAATGTTAGATACGATTAGTTAAATTAGAGTGGCTCTGGTAGATTATTCCAAAATATTGATCAAATGAACCATATAAATACTAAGTATTGAATTATATTTAGGTTGTTACGCATACCGTTCCTACATTATCTGATTCGTAACGTCTTGTCTAACTTTAGACAAATTTTAACCTAAATGTATATTTTTGTTCGATTTCCCAAAAGAAAGATGTAAACACTTAGACTGTATGTTTGTTTTTCACCGATGAACCCAAACGGAGGAAGTACCTGTTTACTTTTTTCAACACGCTTTTATTAGCTTGGTATGTATGTATGTAACGGAATCTTTGGACACGATTTTCACCCACTTGAAAACATCGTATCGACTTGAAACTTTGTATACTTCTAAAGGACCGATGACAATACAATAATTTCATGTTGTATAGGTGCGAGTGGACCTCCTTGATGGGGGGTTCCATACTTATATATATCTGAGCTCTATGGATGGATTTTTGTGGAATTTTCCATATGCATGTGTGTTGGTAGGATATGACGGTGTGTGAGTGCGAGTGGGTCTCTTTGGTGTAGGGTTCCATATTTATGGGTGATTTCTGGATGAATTTACGTGAAACTTTCTATCTGTATGCGGTTTTGGAGGTTTTGTGATGTTGTGTACGTGCGGGTGGGGCTTTTCGATGAAAGGTTTCATACTTATAGTTGTGTACGTGCAAGTGGGACTTTTTGATGAAGTTTTTCATACCTATACCTCTCGGAGCTTTATGGATAGATTTTTTTGGAATTTTCGATATGAATGTGTATTGGAGGATTTGCGATGGAGTTTAAGGGTGGGATTATTTGGTGGAGGGTTCCATACCGTTCTCGTATGTATGACTACGATTGTTTATATCTCACTCCCCACATTCGTGCATCGCTTTAATAGAAAACCGAACTAAAATGCAGAAAATAAATATCATTTTAATATAAAAAAGCGTGTGGTGCTTTCTGAATTGATTTTATAATGCCTCTACTTATATCAGTATCCATTAGCATACAATATTTACATCAATGGACATCAAGCACACCCCGCTTTTTTTAAATTAAAATGATATCTATTTTATTTACTAATTTTCCGTTTGGGTTACTATTAAAGCGTGTTTTTTAGTTTTTTAAACTACTATTTATTTTCTATAAACACGACATCTGTATAGCTTTCTGTTTAAGTCTATTAGTGATCCGCCAATATTTGAATTGTAACCTAGTATAGAAGCAGAATTAATGGAACGATTTTTTTTACGAAATGACTTTCTCACCTTTTTATATGATTATCTAGTAAGAAGGTAACTTCGAAAAAAAGTATTTATTCTCTTAGGTAATAGAAAATAAAATAACAAATTGATATTCGAATAGTGATTTTATTGATGAAGGACTTGAAAATGTTTTTTTTTTTTGAAGTTGGTGCAGAGTCTTTTGTAGCTGATACATAATCTTTATTATACACCAACATCAAACTCTTTATGATTTTTTTTAGGTAAATTTCTTATAGAAATGTACCTATTGCGATCGTTCACACTTTTGAATTTCGAAAAAAATTCAACGGCATGTTGTTATATGTCTCTAAGTTAGTCCAAAAAAACATTTGGTTCAAAAGTTTTATATATATATATATATATATATATATATATATATATATATATATATATACATATATATATATATATATATATATATATATATATATATATATATATATATATATATATATATACATATATATATATATATATATATATGGGATATTACGAAATTTGTTAACACGATAGAGGTCGCAGTTTTGAAGGTATCAAGTTCAAATTTGCTACAAAAATCAATCTCTCAAAAATCTCGGTCGAGTTCGTTATTGGGCAATATCGGGTAAGTAGTTTCAAAATGGCGACCATTCAAATATTTAAAAAAAATATGAAAAAAGAGCCGTGGGGTAAATATCATCAAAAATAATTTTAGGTTATAGATATAATCAGTACCTACAACTTTTGTCAAAGCAATTTTTCATAAAATACACAGGTAAAAAAATAAAAATTAATAAAAAAAAATAAGAAATATTGATAAAACATGAACACTCAATATAAATTTGATGTAATTGTACATTTTCTGGAGATCTTAATATAGACCCTGATTAAAAAAAGATATAGTATATTTATTGAAAAGAAATAGGCGAAAAAAAAATTCTGCCTTGAAGTGAAACTCGAACCCTGTCTGCTTTATATTCAACAGCCAAAACAAAAACCTCTAACCGCAAGGCTATGACACATACGACAATTTTATGTAATAACATGTAGGTATACCAATGAAGAGGTTGTTCAAATTTCAATTCAATGAATTTTGAAAAATTTACCTTTCCGCTGACTACAGGCCATCGGGATTTTGTATTTTGTGTTATTATTTTATACTTGCCTTAAAATTCCATTCCATGGATGCGTCCCTTCACTGTACAATCTATAAAACAGCTTGTAGAACCAACCCAACCATGATTGTGCATTCGAGAGAATATACACCGGGTGTATCACAAATTAGATTTGTTAATGAATCATGGATGGCTGCTGCGTTGTTCGTGTTGTAGTGTATCGTATTCTTTTAGAAAGACAGACTCTTCTGTTACATCAGCAACAGCAGCAGTAGCGATGTTGATCACTCTGCTTAACATTCCGCCAGAGATCCAGACGGCTTTGTCAGCAGAACAATTGACTAACAAGACTCTCATTAGTCGATACTCTGTTGCGAGACATGCCATTGCCTATAGTTGAGGCGACAAGAGTCTGTCTTAGGCTTGATTCTGTGGAGCGCTCCGCTCTAGTGCAATCGGTCGAATGAACTAGTACCATCTTTTAATTCATTTAGTTCCATAGACATCTTTGTTTTATAGACCTTATCTTTGTTTGGATGTCTGTTTTAGTAGTTCCAATACCAAGTCAGTAAGCAGTAGTTCAATTTATTTTTTAGAGCTTGTAACATTAGCAGTGAATAGAGACGTTTCTCTGATCACTACATTGAGAATGGCCCAAAGATTTGAGTTATTATTACGAATAATAATCCATACATGATGAAATGATAAGTAATGTTATTATTAATTCTCTTGTCTTGTAAAGAGTGTTTTCTGATGTGTCATTATTGATATGCATTAAAAGTAAGTCGATTCGGTCTCTAATTCGTCCGAATTGCACAGGGGTTAGGAGTCTTTACATTTGATAAATGAAAAAATATATAAGTAGTTACTATAAAATGTAAAAGGTCAGGATACTATTACAAATGGAAAGCAATGTTTGTCTATTATATTCAATAAATAAAACTTAATTTATAGATAAGTATCTCTTTTAAATGCGTTAAGTTAGCTACCGCAATTATCACAACGACATATATATATATATATTTTTCGAAGACATACCTTACAAATTATTGTGTCTCTCTTTTAACTTCTATGAGACTCTGATCGCCTCAACTATACCTACCTATTTCGACTACTTGATTGTGTCTCAAAAGACTGATCTCTTAGATTCAATTGTGATTTAGGATTTGAAAAAGGGGACGAGAGTAATTTTAAATATAAATATTTGCCTTTGAAGGTTTCTTTTCTATTTGGTTCAGATGTAATTTGATTAAGGTGTTTCGATTTGGAGAGGAAGATTTTTTTTTATATAGAATCACATAACGCAAAAAAGACATTATGAAGCTCTCTGTCGTTGAAGGGTACGTATTTTATCCTAATGCTACACAAAACCAAAACTGAAATAAATAATAAATAGTTAAGATTTCCACTTATTAACCTGAAATCAAGTTTTGTTGTTGACGCTATTAGAATACCTCCATTTTCTCTCTTAATTTCCGGTATAAATTTCGTTGCTCATTAGATTAGTCTTTTTTAGTGCATGACCAGCATCATACTATCTTCCAGCAAAGTGGATTATCTGCTATCTTACATGTTAAGATAATAAGTAGTAGTAACACGATGTTTGCAAAACTTTTTCGGGTAACAAAATCGGAATCTTAGCAACAAATTCCCATGCCAGTTTTGATTGTTTCTGCTAACTTGTCACTGCTAGCTTAACAGAGCTGGTTTCTATAATTTCTAAAAGGATGAATTTTCGATTCAGATATCTCAAGTATCTAACGATCATGATATAGACGTCGAACAAGTTTAATTCGATGTATGATTATGCAACTAAAAGCTGAATAAGTTCTCGTCAAAATCTGCGGGTAGCTTTTTTCGAATCAAAGAGTGCGCCAAGATTTAGGATTCGTTTCAAAATTTTGATTACTAATGAACAGAATACCTTCACTAGATGTGATTCGAAAATCCTAAGTCCAGAATCCATTATTGACCTGAGCCCGGCTGACTTGATGTTTTCTTATTGATTTACAATTATTAACGATACAACAAATTATAATACAAAATCGTTACTATTACCATAATCCATCTGCTGTGCAACATTAACAAGGCTAATTTATATAATTCATTATAATCATCGAACAAATGCTGGTGCGATATTAACGCAAGTGTCTTGTGAAGCATAATTTCCAGCAGCGAAGCCTTAGCACCATATATTAATAATTATTAATAATTTTCGATTAATTAAAATTTCTCGTTCGACATTTTGTTCCTGGTAAGTAATATTAGATATATTATAGATGTGTAATTTTAGACAACGGCTCTTCATGTGCCTATTAAAATTCATAAGACCTCATGCACGCATAATCTTCTTGAAAAGGAGAGAGAGAGAGATAGTGAAAAAGAGAAAGAAGAAACCAAAACACCATATTTAAAAACACAACTCATCTTCGATCTGATTAATTTCCAAACGGAATATTACAGGTAACACTATATAACGATAAGTATACTCTTTTTTATAGTACTTAGTTGTTGCTAACAATTGTTTCTTGCTTTTACTTTATCATCGTTTACGGTTAATTAATGTTAAAATAGAAGATTATTAATATTTTATTATTAGATTATAATTTATGCCTTTTGCACATTATTAATGTTATTATATTGTAGGAAGTAATACCGTTTCAGGTATTATTTATTGAGAAAACGGAAATAATATAGAACAAGTAGTGAGTGAGTATGGAGAGTGATATATCGTGTTTTAAATATCACAGTTGGTGTAGTTTATGAGTAAAATTAGTTTTCCATTCAACTGTTAATACATACGTATGGAATAAATTCATTTCTACCGCTATTATGTCTTTGTTTGAAAAAACCTGGAACTGGTCCGATTTTTATTATTTATTATATTATTTTTTGACAATTTGTAGTACAAAAATAGTACCCACTTATTGCACCCCCTTTGAATTATTATTATTATTATTATTATTATTATTATTATTATTTCCTTGTACCACTTAGCGCTTGTGCTAAGGTCTTGTTTCTTAGTAACACCGAGTGCACACCGTGCACCTAGGGTGTTACTTTTGTTATGATGACATTCTGTTCTGTTATAGTACTTTTCGTACTATATGGGCTGTACCCAGCACCACTGCTCGTTGCATTTGTAGAAGGTTGTGTTTTCCTGGGACTTCCTTAACTAGCTCTGCTGTGATCTTAGAGATGAGGCCAGTTGCACCGATGATGATGGGGATGACTTTGGTTCGCATGTTCCACATTCTCTGAATTTCTATTTGTAGGTCCTTGTACTTCAGTTGTTTTTATTATTATTATTATTATTATTATTATTATTATTATTATTATTATTATTATTTTTAGAATCCTCTCAAAAAATTTTATTGAGAAGAGGGGTCGTGAAGCGCGTTGTATCAGAAAATTTATTTTAAAAATGTAAAATTTTGATACTTTAAGTAGAATCAAGGAAATAATCTCACATAATATTTAGGAAGTATTTTTCAGTTTATTTTAGAGTTAAATTAGATGTTAAAAATGCCCACCATTCAGTTCTTGACAATAAGTAAGGCGATCTTGGAATTCTAGTACAAAATTTTGGTAGTTCAACATCAGGGTTTATGTTCTTAATTTCTTTCGTTATCCTAACTTTTAACTCTGCAATATTGTCTGGTCTATTGAAATATACTTTTGATTCAGATCGGGGGATCTTGGCGGCCAATCATCATCATTCCACGTCTTCCAATCCACCTATTGGGAAAAACTTCGTTCAAATAATCTCTAACAATACGTGTGTGTAATGCATTGGAGCTCCGTCTTGTTGGTATCAAATTGATCTATCAATTGCATTTAGATCATTAACATCAGGCAAAAGTATTTTTATTGTAGGCAGTAGAGAGTTCATCAGAAAATCTAGATAAACATCACCATTAATTGTGCCATCAATAAAATATGGGCCAATAATTTTGTTGTTAATGATACCAGCCCAAACGTTCGCTTTTTTGGGATATTATGTGGAAGCCTCACATATCCAATGAGGATTTCCTCTACTTCAATATCTACAGTATTGTCTATTAACCGTTCCATTTAAATGAAAAGTGGCTTCATCAGAAAACACAATGTAGTTTATGTTGTTGTTGTTCGTTATAAATGAAGATATATCTTTAAAGCCTATATGTCAAGGTTTCCTTAGTCTCCATGGATGAAAATTTATAAATAGCATATAAATTCTGCTTTTAATTTCCTCAGAACATTCAATTGTGCAACATTTAGATCTAGGTATACAAATTCGTAGTTTATAGCTTCACACAATAAATTAGTATGGAATCATCTAAGCCCTTTGGTCCTGTTTTCGAGAACTTTCAACAAATTATAGGGAGATTTGGTAGCGCTCATAATAATCCAAAAAAATCAAATCACCAATCTTGCCCCAAATCCATTGGTCGCCACATTCTTCCTTATCTTTTCGGGGCACTCGCACCGCTATCCTTGATGCCCTTCTACCAAGGACCAAAGAGTCCTCGCATTATCCTACCAAGTGTGTGCATTCGCTGATAAGAGCTCGTTGCTTTTTCAAATTTATACGGATCCTTAAGCTTCTTCGCTCCCTTCCTTGACCATTTTGGACCATCTTTACAAAGCCCTCAGATGAAACTACAAATGGCGATAATCTGAAATAAATGGTCACTTATAATATAAATTCCTCAATCAGAAGGAAAATTGAAAAATGGATATTGAATGGTTGATCATATTTTTGGTGGAATTGGCTGGATTTTACTTGATTTGAGTAAATCTTTGTTCTCTGATATAATCAAATTGGACATTGGTCTGAACTGCAGGAGGAAGAAAACTAGTCAGGACACAATTCATGGAATGAATGAAATAATACTTAATTATATCAAAGTGGCTTAGTTTTAGAGCCATACCTGCCGTCCTAGATTTAAATTAAAAAAACGTTTCTAATATTAGGGCGTATTAAATGTGATAGAGAAAAATATTTCTTACAAAAAATTGGACCGACTTTATTAGTTGGTGGCCTGAAGAATACAAAAAAATATTGATTTTGTTGGTTATGCAGTTGCAGTTAGATTGAAAACTTTTGGCGCCAAATTCAAAAATACTAGAACCAATAGAATTTATATTTTTTTTTTATTTTTCTGTGCACCAAATAATAAAGTTTGCCCAATTTTTTTCTGATAAATAATTATTTCACACTTTTGAGTTAAACATTTCTCAGACTTTCTCACTACTGTAACTTGGGACCTATGCTTTTTTTTTCTGGAAAATATCCAATTCAAACGTTGTCGGATATGGTCTTTCCTCCAATTTCATTGTCTCAAATTTTTGAAAAAAGATGCCCTCTTCACCCCTTTTGGGAAAAGAAAATCGGATTACGTTCACTATTTAAAAGGCACGAACATCCATAAAAAAAACATGCAGACAAACTATCGAATTATATACCTCCTTCGTTTGGTACGTCGGTCAAAAAAACTCTCATTCTGTCTAAAGAAATCCTCCAACATCAAAATCATAGTAGTACATAATATTACCATTATGTTTTTTTTTGTCACGTTTAGGAAAAAATAACGAATGGATCAATGGATTTTTACAATCAAAAGGGAAATTGTTTGAAAGTTTGCAAGAAAAGTCGTATGAGAGGACAAACTAGAATTTTTACATTCTGTATCATTATTAACGAAAATAACCGAGAATAGAGTGTAAATATTTGACATTAAAATGAAATTAGCTTTATTATTTCAGATTTAATTGAAAACTGTCATTTTTTTCTCACTCATCTACCCTGTATAGTAAATTGAAACTCAGATGCGCTTTATTGTTGAGACAATAGAACAGCAAAATCCGCGCTCAGGACTATATCATATCTTAGGTGAGCACACAGGGCAGGGCCCAATTTACAAATTCAATTTACGGCGAACAAAAGCAAAGCGCCAAGGTGCTCACACTCAACCCCACCACCACCTCCTTCCTCCCACCTTTCCGTTCCCCATTCACAGCAGCAGTCATCATCCCCAACAATCCCCCCCCCACCCACATCCCCGATTTTGTGCAGGACTATCTTTTGTTTTATCCTCTGTTCATCGAGAGTGGTGGCGGGCAGGCGGAGGCACTACTGGCAAAAATAGGGAATGGAAGGAGGAGGTTGAGGGGATAGAGGGGGTAGGGGAAGGAGGTCCGGAAGACGCGAACCCAGAGGAGAGCAGCGCACACGCGGGTGAATCCGGACGCTGTGGGATTATATAAAATATTGCGGAGGTATATGGCGATTTGGGATTTTGCAAAGAAACTTTTATTATTGGCGATCGTGTTTCTGAAAGCGGCTATATAGGCAAGAAAAAGGAAAAACAATGTTTTCGATATAAGTTTTTAATGTTGTATGTCTATATACATCTATATATCTATATACTAACGCAGATGATTGGTGCTGTTTTCGCTCCTCAGTTACACGATCAGATTCTATATAAATAAATTGTTTTACCTTCCTACCGCTACGGGATGTAGCTAACATTTTTGGTCATTAAACTTCGTCCGTCTTGTTTCGTCATAGACCATATCTCAAAAATGGCCAAAACGCTTGTGATTTAGCTTAAAGCTATTATTTACTATTTATACAAGGCTTTCTTTGCTGATTATAACAGTAAACAGGGTCCCGAGGATTTCATAGGAACGGTATTGTTATTTCTTAAATGGTAAAAAATCGAAGGATGGTGAAATTGGAGAAACGTTGCATAATTAAGAGATCTTCAATATTCTGATTTGCAAGAAAGTCGAAGGTTCTTGAAACATTTTGAAGAAAATGACAATAATTGATACCATGAAAAAAAGCTGCATATTATGCAAGTAATGCATCAAAATGAAGATGATGTAATCATTAGAAATATTTTATCATTTTAATTTTCAAACATATATATATATATATATATATATATATATATATATATATATATATATATATATCAATTACAAATGTAATTGATGGCTATGAAATCTTTCCTGTTTTTGGTTAATTTATTCTAAATTCACGATTTTTGCCCTGAAGAGAATAAACATTCTCGAAAGCTCGGCTTCAATCAAAGAATTTTATTTAATATATGACTGCATCCCCAAGAACATCCTTTTATTTATATATATATATATATATATATATATATATATATATTTTCTTACGGGCACTATATTTATTCTTTATATCATAAATCCAAAATTCTCCTTTGCAACAATATACAGCGTGTTTCATAATATATGCGCAGGACTTGAGGATGTGATAGCTCATCTAAAAATATGGAAAAATGATTTATATTAACTTACCCTCTAAAATGCACCATTTTCGAGATACAGGGTGTTGAAACTGAAAAAAATATTCGTTTTTTTGTGAATATCTCCGGAACCGTTTATCGTTACGGCTTTTGTAAGCATTTTCCACTCATATTAAGCTTAGTTTATAGTCAGAAATTTTTTATTGTTAAGTCATAATTGGTAAAGATTTTGAAGGAGTAGTGGTTGTTTTTCTCCCCAATTTCTACGCCAATGGAAAAAGTACGGTTTCGAGGCGCCCATTTGAACCGCCAATATTTTCTAAACTAAAAATGTACTCTTGGTCGTAAGCTCTACGATAAATTTTTTGAAATACAATTTTTTTATTACTAATTCAACAAAATTTATGTAAACGTTAGAAGAAGTAACCAAAGCTAAAATTGACCCTGTTTTTTCAACCTAAAAGTAGATTTTTCTCGAAAACGATCGACTTTAGAGCCCACTACCAACAGTACCTTTTTTGTGTAGAAAACATTGGTGGTTCAAATGGGCGCCTCAAAACCGTACTTTTTCCATTGACATAGAAATTGGGGAGAAAAACAACCACTACTCCTTCAAAATCTTCATCAATTATGACTTAAGAAAAAAATCTGATTCAACACTTAGCTTATTAAGAGTGGAAACTTCCAAAAGCCGTTTTCTGTGCGATAAACGGTTCCGGAGATATTCACAAAAACGAATTTTTTTTTTCAATTTCAAAACCATGTATCTCGAAAATGGTGCATTTTAGAGGGTAACTTAATATAAACTTTTTTTCATATTTTTGGACGAGCTATCACATCCTTAAGTCCTGCGCATATATTATGAAACACCCTGTATATATATATATAACATGTCGACATTTGAAGCCTGAAAAATATAGAGAAACGGTTGAAATATTCTCGAATTCGGTAGGCCATGATGATGAGGAATGAAAATGCAATTTTTAATTTCCATGAAAACCGTACTTTTTCTAGATTAGTAATCATTGTATTTGTGTTTTCTTGTTTGATGGGTTTTTTAATCTACCATAATCCCAATGTATGTATAGTGTATCTCAAAGTATATCGTCTTGCCTTTTACCTCATTAAATAAACCTATACAGAAGAGAGTTCAGAATCGATACTCGAACCAGTATGTGCGTAGATTTCATGGTTTGTATTTATCAAACGATATTTTATATTTTTTTACCAATAAATGTTTTTAGAAAATGAACCGACTTTATTATCTGTTAATTCTACTGGTGCTGGTACTTTTGGAGTTGGTGCCTACAACAACAAACTACAACGGCACAACTTCAAATGTCGAATTGTATACCTCCACCGTTCGGGGTTTGTCGGTCAAAAAAATCTGTGAAAATCCAAACTTCCTAATGAATCAAGATATAAATGTCAAAGAAGCAGAGGTATTGATATTGTTCTCTCATCGTCATGGGTTACAAAACCTTAATGGCATATTCAACAATCCCATCATCTTTGTCTTTGTGTATTACTGGCATATGTAAAACTTCCATTTTCTTGAAAAAGACGCCAATTTTCAGTTCTTCCCTAATATTCCAGTAACGGCAGAACCTTTTCCAGGTTGTAACTAACTTTTCTCTAATATAATCATCTTTCCAGAGCTTAGCCTTTGAGTTTCTCTGAAATCGTAAAGACCCTGTAGACCCTACAGGTTCTCTATAGCAATCGATTGTAGTATTCATCATTAGCAATACTAATTTGAAGAAATAATCTGTCATTTAAAGAGTTTTCTCGGCTCTTTAGCGCCCTCCTGTAGATCCCCAGCGCCCACAAGGGGGCATTATGGCTCACTTTGAAAAATACTGCTGTAAAGTCTTCAGTCTTTTTCGAAAAAGATTCATCGATCTAGGATAAAGATTAAGAAATGCTGCAATTGCTATTCGCTTGCCTTGAATATTAAGATGACGAAATTACTTTTTTTCAAGTAGAAAATTGAAGACTTTGGTAGTATTTGCCCCTGATAGATTCGAAAGAAATCACAATGTAAACATTTCTTGGGCTAAAAGCTGGTCTCTACGCCATAAAAATGGTTGGGTACTAGAGAAATCGGTTCAGGTACACCCAAATCTGTCTAAAAATACTACATAAAGATTGTTGCATGGTTGTGATGCGATATACCTATTTTAACTGAATGCAGCCAATTAATCAAAGAGGTAAGACCAATACAATATTGTTATTTGTTAAAGTATCTTCCTGTTAATTAAATTTATTCAACAGCATCAATATTTACGCAAAAACTAATCTATAAATCTAATTAATACATGATAACGCTGCATTGTACTTACATTGCGGTTTCATTGGCAAGTAGAAGAGAACATTAGATAAAAGTTGACTGTGTCTGTCGCTTTCGAGTAATATTTGAATTAAATTGAATTGAACCTTGCTTGTTCAACGAACTCTACCGAAACCGAATATGGCTGCGCATCTTACTTTATAATGTCATCAGAATAATTGCAATTCCATTCTACCAGATATCAACTTTGCCACCAGAGCCTTTGTCGTTAAAATAACTTCACCACAATGAGACGAAATTAAATTTGCCACTTTTGCAGAATTGTTATCGTTTTCGACCGACGAACCCCAAACGGCGGAGGTATACAATTCGACTGTCTGCTATTTCTTTAGTTCGTGCGCGCGTTTTATATAGTAAACGAGCTCCGATTTTGATGATTTTTACTTCATTTAAAAGAGGAGGCTTGAGAAATGGTCCCATATTCATTAAAAATGCAAATCCGAAATCTCTTTCACTCCGAAAACCACCCCCGAACAGGATAGAGGGGGTGAATTTTCTTGAAAATCGAAAATCTGAGGTGGTATAATTAAAGATAGGACAATATCCGGAAAGTTTGAATTGAAAATTTTTTCGGTTTTTGAGATAGAGGCATGTTAAACTCTGAAATATGTATATTTTTGCTGTGTGGAGAGAGCGAAAATTGAAAATCTGTGGGTACTACATAAAAGACATAATTATTTGTAGCTACATTTATAATGAAAATTGTTTGCTTCGAGTTACGGTTTTCGAGTTACAACGGCGGTAAAATGGCAACATCTAAAATATTTATGCATATTTCCGAAGCGATGTATTGGAATCTCACTAGTAACAATTATTACAAGCAAAGAAAATACGTGGGTAATAGGATTAGAACTATCTTCATTGGTATTAGTGAACGTTCAACGATTTTCGTGACTAACGCTACACTCAAAAGTGTGAAATAATTTTTTTTCACAAAAATTGGACCGACTTTATTAGTTGGTGCACTTAAAAACACAGAATAACATTTATTCTATTTGTGCTGGTACTTGTGAAGTTTGTGCCAAAGGCTATTAATCAAACCTAACTTAACCTAACCTAACCTAACCTACCTAACCTAACCTAACATAACCTAACATAACATAACCTAACCTAATCTAACCTAACCTAACCTAACTACAACTGCACAACTTCAAAAGTACCAACACCACTAGAATGAATTTTGTATTTTTCAGTGAACCAACTAATAACGTCGGTCCAATTTTTTGTAAAAAGTATTTGTATTAATACATTAGGTGTACCTAATGTTTAAAGAAGGAAAGAACTCGATTCTGCCTCGAGCATTTGGTGGTAGGTACCCCACTATCTATCCCGAGACAAATTTAATGTACGGGAATTATGGTAACACTTAAGGAAGAAAGCACAAGAGAATGTTGGTTGGATACTATCTAAGAAATTCTCTTATAATTCAATTTGAGCGTTGACAAAAATGCGCCCGACAGTGTTGGAGCTGGTAACTCGTGATTTGTCGGGATATTTGTGTGTTTTGTGGAAACAAGGAAATATGAAAATGAAAAAGAGAGAAAAAGAAGGCATATGCTCAGTTATGAAAAGTTGCTTGTTTCTCTTGAAGATATAATTACATAATATCTGGGTATTTATACCTACAGCTGCTTCAGATGTTAATTAGAAATTAATTATTTAATATTATTATCTAATATCTGGAGACCGAGCTTTGCTCGGGTAAAACAGTTTTTAAGATGGGTCTATAAGAGTTACTAAGGATATTTAAACTTATTAAAAAAAGTGCATATTTCAGGTTAAAATGTATGGCGATCGGTAAATACTGCTTTTATTGTTCACATATTCGTAAGTTATAGATTTAGAAATAAATATGAATTTGTGATATGAATGATAAATATACCAAAACTCAGCTGTATCACCAATCGACTTCTCAACCACCAAACACTTTACAAACTGAAACTTTTATCTACAGATCCATTCTTGAGATAGCTAGTTTGGACCTCGAGGGTCATACCGGTTAAATATGAAAGTAACGTCAATCGATTTCTCTATTCCGAAAACTGCTTTTTGTTAATTTTTACCAAAATCTGCTAACCCTTCCTTGAAATAGCTAATGTGTACCTTAAGGGTCGCAATAGGTATATCAGATATGTACAAATTTTCATTGAAAATTTCTGAATAAATTATTAGAAACTTATATTAACATGTTTTATTTAAAAAATTGGTTTTGTTATAAAAAACTCAAAGGTGAACAGAATTCGAACTCAGGAACTTCTAGATTAATACCCGAAAGCTTAACAGTAGGAATATTTTTCTCTATGATGTTATCGGGTTCATATTGGTATCTCACATATGATCTGTAGAACTCGTAAAATGAGAATATTGATTGCTGAAAACGATTTTTCTTCTGAATGTGAATGTGTGAATGAATATTGAATCGATTCAATACACTCTAAAAAACCCATACATATGAATTTTCATCGAAATCGCTGAAAAATACGAAATCATAGAATTAATATTATTTCGTATTTTTCATTGCACCAACTAATAAAGTCGGTCCAATTTTATATTTGTACAGAAGAAGTCCAGAAAAATATTAATTTTAATCAAAAATTCGGACCCGAATCGGACCTTTAGGATAAGTAAAAGCATTTTTATTCTGGTACATAACGCAAATGACAGCTGACCCCCTACAACAGAGGCTGAGCTCGAGAGGTGTCTACACACACGTATTTATTCAAATCCCGGGGATGAATCATCCATCTTGCCTCTCCCCTTATGTATGGATGGTGCATACATTAGAAGAAGCTCGCCAATAATTAGTAGCGGGGGTGGAAAAATTCTGGCAAAAGGGCGAGAAGAAAACAAATGTTCGACGTAAAAGCAAGTGAATGCAAAGCTGCAGTCACAGAACGCATAGTAATAGTATAGTATAGTAGTTATGTGTCTGTCTCTGTTTGTGTTGGAACACTGCGAGGGGTGAATTGGATAAGCCAGGGCTGTATCTAGGACCGATTTCCGGCACGTCCTGGGCAAACAATATCGGAGATTGTGGTACGAGAACATAAAGCCATCAAAAGTCTTGAGCATGGAACCCTTCTATGAGACACCTACTCGCACGTAGAACCAGTCAGAGATCCATCCACAGACGCATGCACCAAGAGAGAATAGCATATGATAATTTTCCCTACATGTGTCTTTGGGATTTTCCGGTATGGAACCCTTTACCTTTCAATTCCATTCGCACTGACAGACTTTTCCAGTGACATACTACACACAAATATATAGCGAAAAATCCACGAAAATCCAGCCATAGAGCTCAGATACACTTCTTTGGGAATTACAGATATAGAACTCTCAACCTAGGAGGCCCATACACACTTACAGCCACTACCAGAAGTAGTCCCAATCTTTATTTATTTATTTTAGAAAAGCTATAAGATCATAAAATATAGCCTATGTCACCCGCGCAGATATAGAAAAATCAATTAAAAAAAATATTAAAATCGGATAAGTCGTTTTCGAGATTTTCGTGGTCATACGAAAAGTCCTTACTCGTATATAGATTAGTATAGATTTGAATATCATTGTTTCTATGACTCAATCGAAATGAACCTCCCTGATCATGATTCGCATTCATAACCAATAAATGCAAGATCTGAGAAGGGGAGAGTTTTTTTTTTCATAAGACTACGGTTTATAAAAATAACTGGTTCATATATGTCAAAAGTTTTTACCAGTTTGTTACGGAAACCCAAAATAAAACATCAAAATCGGAGTGAAACCTCGCAAACGAACATAAAAAAGCCAACATTCGAATTGTATATTGTATACCTCCTGCGTTTGGGATGTCGGTCAGTTAGACAACACAACACAGGTGATCTATGAAGCTCGACAGGCAATAGTGTTCAGTCAAGAACAACTTGAATCAATAATGCATGTTTCTAAGATTTAATTATGAGAAATTTCAATAATTGAATTGCTAAATAATAAATACAAACAAAGTAAGAGAAATGCACGAAATGCACCATTTATAATAACCAGTGGTGGTCGTCCAGTGGTCGAAATTTGAACGTTATTGAGGTTTCTAATAATTGCATACAATTTTTAGAAATTTTGTTCTATTACGTCATTTGCAAGCTTGTACAAAATGGCATTAGCGTGTGTTGTTTGCGTAATTCCTTCAAATACATTTGAAATTTAAAATTTAATGTTACTAAAATTTCAAAAAATACAATGACAACTAGCTATTTATTTTACAAAACAATGCCGGTAATTTTACTGTACCCTTATGACAAAATGGAAGAGAATGCAGTCCTTTCACAAAAGTGACTTCAGATTCGAAATGTTTTGCGTTGCAAAACCTGCGTTATAATACATTCATCCACTATCGAAAGTATTAAAATTTCTTGAAGTGCGCATTTAAATGTATCCCTCAAAATGATTACATCACTTTGTTACACTATTCACAATATTTAAATTTGCGTTTGATCACGGTTGTCACTTCACGAATGTGACATCCCTGACTCGTTGACTTCACATCGCAATTGGGTTCGTTATGCAACACACAATACACTTCTACCACGTAAACCATATTTTTTTAATTTTATTTAAAATATCAACGAATAATACATCAAAATTTTATCTGTATGCACGTTTTATGCTTTAAAAATTGTATACTATGTATTAATATATAGATTCTTCGTATTATAAATAGGATCCCCATGTGATTCTTTCAAAGACATGAACTTTTTTTTGGATTGCTCTTAAATATGTCATATGGAATATTTTTGTTATTTTATATCAGGGGGAAAAATAATAGAATACTATTTGGAAGAATCTTTGTTTGAGTATTTTTAAGAAGGTCTTTTTCATTTAGGTTGAAAAAAGTTAAATTGAGCTTTTGAACAAATTATCTCGTCTGTAGCATCATTCAAAAAACATTCAATATTGGTGGATATAGAAATTGATAAAAATTATAAGTAGATTAAAAGAGAATAAAGAGCAATGCCTCTATTTATTTAATTTTATTTATCATGATTTCCAACAAACAAAAAGGGATTTTCGATATATACTTATTGGAATAAGTAGTAACAAAAATACGAATTATCAAGTACAAAAGTAATAATAAACATAAATAATAAAGGTGTGGCTAATAATTTTACAAGGCAAACATTTTTGGAATATTAGAATACAGAATGATCAGTTTTAAATGTCATAAAAGTGAAATAAGCGATTATTAAATACTGAATATGATGGAGTTTGTTCTTGTTCGTTGGACACCTTTGTATATCTGATTGACTCTTTATTATTTATGGCTCAATAAAAAAACTACATTAATTTTAACAATTCTACAATCTAAAAGTATTTCGCCTTCAACTAAAAGTGAGTAGAAATATTGTTACACAACAGAGTCCACTTGCAGGATACTTATCGGCTATCATATATTAATTTGGAAAATATCTATCTAACCCACAGATTTAGTAACTGGTTAACTACAGGTCAGATAGTACACGGCTGTGGTTAGGTAATTTCAGAGTCTATAATTTCCCATAATGTCTATGATCTAGCCTCATAGACGCATCGAAGGATCGAAGAAAAAAGCTGTAGGCTTTCACTGTTACTCTTCAACAACTTTTACGTTGATTTAGAAATGACCAAGCTGTTGTGGCTCAGGATGCGTATCATCTAACAGTTCCTGCTGAAGAGATCTATAAGAAAGATCAGGGATGTGACCTGTAGATTAGTTTAGCCAAAACTGCATTTCTGGTGTTCAATATATAGGTAGTAGTAGTATCAATTTTGATATTCAAATTACTGCTAACAGGATATGTGTTGAAGAAGTTGAATACTGTGTCTTGGTGCAATATTCAGTAAATCTGGACTGAATGATCAAGGAATAAATAAACCGAGGATCTGTGAAGCAAAATACACTATGAGCAGTCTCAATCATTGCTGGTGAGGCAGCATTTCCCAAACAGAATCATTAAAGAGAAAATTTACGACAGTTGAAATTGATTACTTAATGGAATGGATGCTCTGGAGGCAGTAGTGGATCGCAGTGAAAGACGACAGGTATCAGAGACCGCGAAAAACATAGGGACGGGAGTTAAAACAAGATTTTTCTGTGTGTTGTGGCAGAAATAGAGCTTGGTTTGAAGGATAGGCAGATTGGAGTCTGGAATCAAGATGGCAACGAATGTTTTCTCCGAACGTCTGACAGGCGCCCACTCCTGCGTAAAGGTAGAGACAAAGCATTCATAGATACATATACCGACGAATCCGGCCCTGAACGTCGTGAGGGGGTAGTTTGGAGCGTTGTACATAGTAGTGTGGTGGAGCCTTTTGAGACTGCTATGATGGCAGCGTGCAGCGTCGGCCTATACACATACACGTCCTTCGTCCATGAGGGTGGTTTATGCAAGAGGAGAGACGCTTCTATATATATATGCTGGAGCATGGTGGAGAAGCGAGAACGAGAGTTGTCACGCACCCGACTTGATTGGGCTCTTTCTCTACGACTCTAGCCGCCTCGAACATGTACGATCGATATTTTGAGATTCATCCCCTGTATGTGTGTGTGAGCTCTGGCTAGAGTTCCGCCACCACCACCCCCCCGCTAGCTTCGATTGCCTGACCGGGTTCTCTCGTCGATGGTCCCCAGAATTATATAGGGGATGATGATAATGATGCCTCCTATCGATATTGTGTGCATATTGGATGAATTTGTGAAAGGATTGTATTTGGATAGAAATATTTTCATGGCTTACCCCTGATAGCTATATTTAAAAGAAAAGTTAACCAACTTCTTTGTTGACTTTTAGATAATTAAAATTAGTCTAAAGCCTTTTTCTCTTTCTTAATGAATTCACAATTGATTGTGAACTTGAGTTTGAACTCTGAATATTATACAGACTCAAAGCCACGGTCATATAATATAATTAAAAAAGTGTCACACTTATTGGAGGCGTTTTTCGTAGTCATAGGTATGGCCGCGCAAGTCGCTGTGATCTTGTGTCGTTGCCAATCTCTTAAATAGGATTCTTTAGTTGTACTGTACTCTGTACCTAATGAATTCAAATTAATTTCACAAATGGTAAGCGATTTATTTAATCTGGCGTTGCTTATACAAACAGCACTTTCTTTTTGACAATCTATTTTCTTCAGAAAATGATCGGAATATCTCAATCCAATAATAATTAACCTATATATCAAAGTATAGCGAAAATCAGGATCAGATAAACGAAGGCTATAATTAAGGTATAATAGAAAAGGCAGGTTACTGTTGAAACTTTTTCTATAATAGTTGACCGGGTTAAATTACAATCTATGTCCATATTATCTGTACTCGGTATGATATCATCAAAAATAGTTGGAATAGCGGAGCCAGACAATAGAGGACGCTGGAAAAGAGCCTGCAAGAAATTATTTAATGGAGTGTAATGAACATTGAACATCTACATATAATAACAAACTGATATAAAGCGTATAAAAATAAATGCTCACTTCAGCAATTACATTTCCGCTTGAGCCATATTTTACATATTTCCAGACAATATATTTTTCTTCACAGTGCTTTTCTCAAATGCAATGCGAAGCTTTTAACTCCAATAATCCAGGAATAGCGGCTTTCCAAACGTGCATCTGAAATCATCTGGCACTTTTAATATCGAAACTTTCCTCACACCACTGCGACTGGACTTGCACTTCGGAATAGCACACACAATCTTCCCATGTTGTAAGTCTTAATATAATAATTTAATGACATTGACACTAGATACTAGCGACTAGCGCCACACTCAAATTGGCTATAATACCAACTAAAAATTTCTTCAATATCCATGACAATTTGGCCCACCCAAACTCCGTGGAGATACAAGACCTTATATTATACGACCGTGCTCAAAGCTAAGCGTGTATTTTTTAAAGCACCCTGTAAAATGATCTTCCTACAAAAACTGTTACTTTTTAAATCAAATCTATGAGTATTATTTGAAAATGTTACAGTCATTCTGCTAAAATCATTTTCCACATAAAATAGAATAGCTATAAAAAGGATAATATTAGTTTTGTAAAATATTTATTACCAAAAATTTGACCAACTTTATTAGTTAGTAGACTTTGCTACTGCTATAACTCGAAAACCGTAGCATTTTTTGAAAAATGTTCAATTTTAATGTTACTACATATAATCTCTTGTTTAATTTGGCAGTGTCATATTTTCAATTTTTGAAAAAAAATGCCCCCTTTACATAGCGGAAATACACATATTTCGGCCTCTACCACTGCTGTAACATGAAAATCGTAACTCTTTTTTACACATGGTTTCATCTTTATTTACGCCATCTCAGATTTTCCAGAAAAATTGCCCCATCCACCACGTTGAGGGGGAAAGGAGACTTCGAATTTGAGTTTGGGACCATTTATCAACTCTCCTCTTTCAAATGAATCAAAAATCATCAAAATCAGGGGGCGTTAAAAAGACGACAATGTTGTCTGGTTGTCATGATATATATTTTATTTTCTATTTGAATAATTAATATGCCGTCAAATAATGAATCGGAAGATTCAGAAGAACATAGAAACGTCACACCATCATATCTGGACAATTATAGCCGTAAATTTAAGTTAACTTGAAGAGAAATTGAAAACTATGTTTAGAACTGACTTTCCAAATTTTTGTTCTTTCATTCAAAAACAATCTGATGAAATTTTTATTGATATTAAAGAAATCTCATCTGATCATAATCCTCCTTGTTGACAAATAGATACATTTTCGGATCAAACAAAAAATCAACTATCTAAGCTAGATAAATAACATCGTTAGATGTTACATTTTCAGTTATCCAATTTTATATATGACTAGCTGTTCCGGCTGCCGTCGTCCTGCCTGGAAAAGCTTCAAGCGATATGCCGACAGCAGCGCCACCTACCGGGTTCAATTGTGTTTTTAAATTATCCAGGGACCCATTGGAATATACATAGAAAATTTCATACCAATCGGTGCAGCCGTTTGGCATACCGACAACGACGCCATCTACGAGGTCCAATTGTGAATTTAAACCATTATCGAATCCCCTTGAACACAAACAAAAATTTCCATCCCAATCGGACTGGACACAAATCATATTACGTTAGCTTCAATCATTTTAGCAGTTGTAATTGCAGTTTAAAAAACCTAACATCTAAAACATAGCCCTTATCCTTTTGGATTATCAACAGCATTGTTATGTCTTCATGCACTAATTACTGCGACTTTGCGTACTATTCCAATATCGTTACACACTTTTGACAAAAAAAAAATGGACGATATAGATAAATGACGTGTCCTTCCTTTCTGCACATACTATACGCAGTGGATCAATAACAACTATAATAAGTATATGAGATGATTAATGACAGCGAAACGTCAAGGCATCTCTCCACACCAACCGTGTTTGGTGTTTGCTATACTTATATGCTAAAGGAAAGCGGGCGCTTAACTAAAAGATGCGCTCCTGAATAAAGAGCTTCAATAAATCATAAATCATGGATGTGATAATGCAGTGAGAAAATTTTGCTTCTATCAGCTCACAGCTTTAGCACTTTTTAACTTGTTTATGGGTATTTTGGATGGCTGGCAGGCAGTGATCGGGCAGAATATGTATCTGCTGCTACATTTTGATGTATGATATTTTGATGAAAATCCTACTTCTGAGCTTGTCAGAAGACCAAGAGTGTGGGGGAAATCGAGAGATAAGAATGACAAAAAATACGCCTCGAAGCATTCAAAGAGTTTTTTCTTACTTGATGTATATTAGGCAGATTCAGTTTATATTCGCGTTACCAGATGATTGATTCAATTTAATATTCGACACCTTTGTTAATTTCAACAAAGCATTGTAACCTGAACTCCAGTTCAAGTTAGCACTACCATGTAATTTTCTTATGAAAAAAAGAAAATATGTTTTTCTCATTCGTTTCTGCGTCACAGATATTTCGCAACAAATTAATTCTGAACGTTTCGGCTTTGTATCAATCGTCAAAGTTGCATTTGCCCAGGTCAGGTCATCAGGTTGAAGTTAGCATTACCATCCTTTAAAAAAACATTTTCAAAGATAGGTAATTTAGTTTCGAAGAAAACGTAACTAAATGAAACTCGACGTATTTCAATTAGTTATGCATTGTAAATCGAGAAAATTCATTTCACATTTAGTGCGAAACCGAAATTGATTTGCCATGTTGTCCGCACTTTTTCATGTTTATAATAGCCGAAAAATCAAAATCAATTGTGATTTTGATCATAACTAATTAGCGACAAAAAACTTACACCACATTCAACTTTTGGAAAGCGGGAAAAACCATTTTCTAGCAGGTGGTAGTGCTCACTTGAGTTCAAGTTAGCACTACCACACCTTATAAAGAGATAAAAAAGAAAGTAACGTTTTTTTAGTTTTTACGCACAGTATAGTCGAAAACGGACAAACGACAAAGAAGCGACAATTGATCAACTTCTCGCTGAATCAAAATTCCATAATGCTAGTGCTAACTTCATCAAAAGATTAGAGTTAATTAACCAAATATCATGCCACAAAATGGATACCTACTAGAGATGGATTATTCTTATTTCAGATAGCTACTCTGATGACGATTCCAGCCAATTGCTTTCCATTGTTGCCAACTGCAGAAGCCAGGATATGTATGCCATTCGAATTCTATTCATTTTCCAAGCTCAACTGCAGATATATACATTAGATTTCAATTTCGATAATATACCTACCTAGTTTGTCGCTTGAATACTCGATGATTTCCAAGGAAACATGGTGCAGCCATATTCAATGGAAAAGTTCAGGTAATGGAATAGTGAAATAGAATTAATAGCTGCTAGGTAGTTAGGTAGTTGTATAGGGGTATCGTTTTTCAGATCAGAGAATGAGTCTCTTTGATATAATGTTTGGACAGCTAATTACCGAGAAATATACCTACCAGTAGAATGTTTTGATGTAAAATTGAAAGCTTCTATAAGTTTAAGTCCAATTTTGGTAGAAGATTTATTTATAACAAGTACATTTGAGTGTTTTGTAAGTCAAAGTGATTAAGCAAGCAAATAATGAAGAGGCTTTCACATAACTTTCATGCGTTTAATATTTCCCAGAATCTAGACTATATTCTTAACATTTTTGAAGTTTATTGGAGTCTGTACGGAGATTTGGTGATTAGAGAAGTTAACCTGCTTAAAAAAACGTTATTTGATACGTAAATAATTATTAAAGATCTGATAAGATCCCATGCAAGCTTAAACTAAATAAATAATTTCATAACATTTAGTCATAGAGGCGCCTTTCATGACGTCTCCTGCATAACCTTACAAAAATTCATAGAGACACGACATTTCTCCTAATTCATTGCTGAGACTGAATTAATAAATTCAAAGTATACCGAACTTGAAATGAATAAATGCTAGACACAATAAAATCTCCAATTCATATGAGTAAAATTGGATTCAGGTTTGAAGCAAACATAAAAAAAAATACTTCATCCTTTCTGTCCCATTTTTTACGTCCAGAATTATTTCATATACTCTCTCACTCCTCTACTCTCTCTTTCTGTGTCCAATGAAATTTATTTCCCCCACCACCCAAAACAGATTCTTCCAAGGAAAACTCTGCTATCACATTCTAATTTACAATTTAAAGTAGGGTGGAAAAATCCGAGCGCTTCTATTGGCCAAGACGACGTGATGTTCTGGAAATTCAAAGAGGGTTGCATTGCTTTTCAACTGTAGACATACTTTTTATTCATAGGCTGGATTTAAATATATATCCTTTTGCTTCCTCTCTATACTCTGTCTTATTGGAGTTGGGATTTACATAAGGGTTGTGTGGTAGGTAGTGTTTTTTTATTGGTAGGTGATTTCAACGCAACCCCTTTCTATTTTATTCACGAGGGTAAGGGTTGTGGCAGCATAAGCATTATTTGCTGTGCTTGTTTGGAAGGATTTATTCAGTACTGTTTTTTATGTCAGTATGTTGCCTTACGAAAAAAAGGTTGTACATAGACGCTTGATTTCCACTTGTTCAGCCAGCTTTTTGCAAAGTTAAAGGGCTTAAAGCTTGATGGATTTCAGTGATTAAATAATATCATTTAGTGCAGAAAATAACACCTTGATCTATCATCTAGAGAAGCTCAGAATTACCTGCCGAATGCATCGCCAAACTTTGACATACTTTCTATTGTCAAATCTGCTGATTTCTGGTAATACTTTTTCCATTATATTTCTTGATTACGAATGGAATTACCTATATTTGCTTATTTATAAATCCGTTCCAATATCTATGCTTTTTGTCTTTCCATTTATACACCTTGCTTTCTTAATATCTTTCTCTTCAAACAGTTGTGCAAAATTGTTCTTATCAATACAGTTTGGCTTTTATAATATTACCATTAATCTGCTTTTCTTCATATTTATTAATGAAGATACTTCGTTATTACCTACTGCTTCAAAAATACATAAAATGTATTGATCTTAACTTGTGTCAAAATCAGCCACTGCTTCTGCTTCTAGTAAAAGTATTGGATCATCTTCGAAACTAAGATTCTAATGCATCAAGCTCTCTATTTCCAAGAAATCTGAATACACAAATGAGTGAATTACTTGCAGTAATGGTAATTAAATTTTAAATTTGATTATTGTAAATTACTTAGGTACTATTTTAAACTTCATCCGTGTTTCGTCAGAAAATATTGTGGCAATATATGTAACTAAGCTTGAATTTTTAGATCCCGAGAAAATGAGCACTTCAGACTTCAGAATTTTGAACTGGATGAAGGATTTTTTGTAACAAAGTCACAATTTTCCCTGCGAATAAATAAAACTCAAAATCTGCTCATGGTCTATAAACATATCCAATTTATTTTCGGTACTTTGCTCTACTAGGTTACCAAAAGTCTACTTATTATTCCCCCAAAAGCCAAGGGATGAAAAGGGCATTTTTTTGAAAATATAATATTGAGGACATTTTTCAAAAAGTTCAACAGTTTCCGATTAAATGAATGTGCAGGATTGCTGTCGCTTATCGTAAGCTCGCTGAACATTAGTGAACGATCAACAAATTTTATAAAAATAATAAGGCACTCAAAAATGTGAAATAAATATTTCTTATATAGGAACAACTTTATTAGTTGGTGCAAGTCTTAGTTGCCTTGTAATCAAATATTAGTTTACTTTATATACCTATATATTTTATATACCAAACAAATATTTTCAGACAACGTATTACGTCATGTATACCTATATATATATATATATATATATATATATATATATATATATATATATATATATATATATACAGTCCCAGTACATAAATATAAATATTATCGTTTTCGCGATAGCTGACAAATATTTTAACATTTTGTAGGGATGATCGCCGTAGAATCACGCCTCTGGGACCATCATCCAGGAAGGAAAAAAATGAGGGGAGAGAGAAGCTGCAAAGGAAGAGAAAAAAAACTTATCTTTGGGGACACATGGAAACCCCAGAATATATATATATATATATATATATATATATATATATATATATATATATATATATATATATATATATATATATATACCTATATACACTATACGACTGCTATGTGGGGTATTTGAATGCGTTTTTTTACCCTCCAAAGGTCAAACGAGCATTAGTTATGCCTGGCGGATGATAAGAGGATCGGAATGATCGAACCTTGAGTGCTGCATTTTTAGATATCTATATATATATATATATATATATATATATATATATATATATATATATATATATATATATATATATATATGTGTGTGGAGATGGAAATTGGGGTTGCAAAAATGAGATTGGAGTGACCACTCTCGCTTATCACAAGGGTAGGTAGAAGAAGAAGATGAGTGTATGTATTTTAGTTATAAAAAGTATGCAAGATTGCCTTGATGGCTAAAATAAATATTGTTAAACCTAACCTAACAATGTCACATTTGTGGGAAAAGTTGAAAGTTGCCTCTTACCTGTTAGGTACAATTTTGATAAACGTTTATCACAATGTCTCTGTTATAAGTTATAAGAAATCATACAAATTTCATTTCACTCTCTTTGAATGTAGGAGTTTTTCACTTATTTGTTGTCTTGTAGCTTAATATTTAGGTAATGTCTGACTCTGACTGCCTGCTTTGGTTTCTCTTTTTGGTTCGTTCGCGCGTTTTTCAATTCCAATTTTGATAATTTTTGATTCATTTAAAAGAAGAGACTTGAGAAATGGTCTCGTATTCATAAAAACGGAAATCCGAAATCTTCTTCCTTCTGAAAACCGCCGCCGAATGGAGTGGATGGGCAAATTTAGGAAAATATGCGGAAACGTTTAAACTTAACATTTTTCCAAAAGAGATACGGTTTTCAATTTAAAAGAGTTAAGTTTATAATATGCTTATTTCCGCGACGATGTTCTTAGATTTCTGAATAATAGCAAATACAAGCAAATCATACATGGATAATAATTTTCGTGACAAATTCAACACTCAAAAGTGTGAAATAATTGTTTTTTACAAAAAATTGGATCGACTCTATCAATTGGTGCACTAAAAAGTACAAAAATAATATCAATTCTATTCGTGCTGGTACTTGTGAAGTTTATGCAAAAGTTTTCAATCTAGCTGCAACTGCACAACAAAAGTAACATCACCAATAGAATTAATATTATTTCGTATTTTTCAGTGGACCAACTGATATCTTCGGTGAATTTTTTTAAAAATATTTATTCCAGTAAACTTGCATATTCAACAGCTTCTTCTATTCTCTTCTTTTTTAAGTTTCCTCCTTGTACAGATTTGCATTTGAAAAAATGTATCAATTTATCAATTATTGTTCCTACTTCAAAAAGAAATCGTATTTCTTCAGTTTTTGACAATCGCAAAGCTACGTCAGTTGGGCTGATACCAAAATCTATTAAATTTGAACATTTCATTAACACAAATGTCGCTTCAGAAGTACTTATTTCAAAAAGTTTACCCATCATTTCGAGCTATGATATTTTCACATGATAATACATTGCAAACATAAACTGCGCCTCCTCCATTTTGTTTATTTTTTTGTCTACTCATTTATTTCGATTGAATTGTAAAATACAATTCATACAATATTTTCACTTGATATAAATTTGTAATTTAATCTCAATAAGCTTGTGATCAATTCAATCATTCGTAGATTATTTATACAATTCATATTTATGATACTCATATTTATATAAACTTGAAATAATCGATTCGAAGATTCGATATATGAGGGAGCTCCGTGTTTTTATTGTTTATGCTTATCATATATAGATATATCGAAATGAATGAAAAAAAATGATGAAAACCAGGCTGCTATATATGTGGCTAAAGAAATTCTACATTATTTATAAGTGTTCTTCAAGAATAACAGATAATATTGTCACGTATATATGAAAGATAAAATTTTCATGTTGATTTTTCAGCATGAGAAGCAATAAAAATGTTGATGAAAACTTTAATGAAAAAAAAGCAAAACGTAAGTAAATATTGATCTTATGATTTTCAGAATGTGGTTCCGAATCCAACATTAATTAAATTCTAATTCCTGGTTCAATTAATTTCGATGAAATACATCTATATTGTTTCAAATTTTAGCACACAATCTTTGTATCTTCGCTGTATCTAGAAAGCAGTAGCTGAGAATACTTTTATTTTTTTGGTCTGATTTGATTATAAGATCTGATCAAAGTTGGTTAGCCAAAATTATATTCCAGATTCGTATTTGACTTTGACTTGGTAAATGATTCTGAAAATGATCATTTATTGACAAATATAGTTCTTAATTTTTTTGAATGTTCGTCTTCTATCCCATTTTGAATGTAATGAATGGTTCAATTATATTGTTTTCCAATACTCATCTTTCCTAAAAGAATCATTGAGCATCTGGTTTGTCCACTCACTCGAACTTCGTCCTGCTTTGAGAATTTCACCAAGTTTTTCAAAAGGCAAACAGTAATGGTTCTGTTTTAAACCCTTCAGACTGTGAATAAGCATAACTTTTTTTGGTAAACGCCTTATAGAAGGTGGTTAAGGACTTCTGACTCGTCTGATATACCTACCTAATTATAATCCGTATATATTATATCATATAAATACAGTGTTACATATGTGCTAATGAGTTATTACTCAGGTCATAAATTAAAAAGAACAAGACGCAGAATGAGAGCAGTTGAATGCAAACATTAATTTCAAATGCAGCAGCCATGCTTCTTCGTTCTCATTACAAAAATAATATGCATTGCGTTTTTTAGAGACATTAGTCTGTTGCTTATAAAGCGCATCTCCAAATCAGACAACAGAGCAGACCTTCCTTCTTGCTTCCTGAATATTATGTAGAGAGATTCAATCTAATATGGGAGGTCATTTGGATACTATTATTCTGAATTGCCATTTTATTTGCATAATATTTAAATATGTAGAAAACATGCAGCTGGTATAAGGTTTTTTTTGAGTTTATTACAAATGTCTGTCTGTCTGTCTGTCTGCCTGTAGTTTGTCTGTAGTCTGTTGGCGTTGTAGCTCAATAACGGCTTGACCTAGGACAACGAATTTTGGTATGCATATTGAACGACTAACGGCGACGCAATGTAAGGGTTTTCGTTAATCATATATACAGGGTGTCCAAAATATTAAGTGTCAATATAAGAACGGTAGAAGCGACGAGGTTGTTTCCATGAGCAAAACGATGTAAGTTATTCAGGTCGATAAAGATACATTCTCGAAGCGGGGTGGTTTGTCGAGGGAAGTCATAGGTGAAGGTTTTTACCAATTTTCTTTTATTCAGGTCAGATCGACTCTTCACAATCGGTTGATACCATTTTTGGCACAAGTTGTGCAGTTGCAGTTAGGTTGGCACCAAATTCACAAGTACCAGCACCAATAGAATTGATATTATTTTGTATTAGGTAAATTTCTTATAGAAATGTACCTATTTCATATCAGTGCAACAATTAATAAAGTCGGTCCAATATTAGTCTCGAAAATCGTTAAACGTTCGCCAGTAGGTACCTACCATTGAAGACAGTAAATACTTATCCTATTATCCACGTATATTCGCCTGTAGTTGTTGTTATTGAGATCTCAAAACATCGCTGCGGAAATACGAATAAGTATTTTAGATGTCACCATTTTACCACCGCTCTAACTCGAAAACCGTAACTCTAAGGAAAACATGTTCAATATAAATGTTGCTACAAATAATTAAGTCTTTAATGCAGTACCCACAGATTTTCAATTTTCGATAGTAATCGCCCTCGCCACATAGCAAAAATACACATATTTGAAAATTTAATATGCCTCAAGCTCGAAAACCGTAACTTTTTTGAAAAAATGTTCAATTCAAACGTTTCCGGATATTGTCCTTTCTTTAATTATACAGCTCCAGATTTTCAATTTTCGAAAAAATTTCGCCCCTCCACCTCCATCGGGGGCGGTTTTCGGAGGGAAGGGGACTTTGGATTTGCGTTTTTATGAATAAGGGACATTTTTTTAAGCCTCCTTTTTTAAATGAATCAAAAATCATCAAAATCAAAGTACGATTACTATATAAAAGGCAAGCACAAACTAAAAAAAATCCCGATGGCCTGTAGTCAGCGGAAAGGTAAATTTTTCAAAATTCATTGAATTGAAATTTTAACAACCTTTTCATTGGTATACCTACATGTTATTAAATAAAATTGTCATAGTCTTGCGGTTAGAGGTTTTTGTTTTGGCTGTTGAATATAAAGCAGACAGGGTTCGAGTCCACTTCAAGGCAGATTTTTTTTTCGTCTATTTCTTTTCAATAAATATACTATATATTTTTTTAATCAGGGTCTATATTAAGATCTCCAGAAAATGTACAATTACATCAAATTTATATTGAGTGTTCGTGTTTTATCAATATTTGTTATTTTTCTTTATTAATTTTTATTTTTTTACCTGTGTATTTTATGAAAAATTGCTTTGAACAAAAGTTGTAGGTACTGATTATATCTATAACCTAAAATTATTTTTAATAATATTTACACTACTGCTCATTTTGATAATTTTTTTAAATGTTTGAATGGTCGTCATTTTGAAACTACTTACCCGATATTGCCCAATAACGAACTCGACCGAGATATTTGAGAGATTGATTTTCGTAGCAAATTTGAACTTGATACCTTCAAAACTGCGACCTCTATCGTGTTAACAAATCTCGTAATATCCCATATATATATATATATATATATATATATATATATATATATATATATATATATATATATATATATATGTATATATATATATATATATAAACTTTATTTTTTCGGAATTCAAAAGTGTGAACGATCGTAATAGGTATATTTCTATAAGAAATTTACCTAAAAGCACACAGTCGAATATTATACCTCAGTCAAAAATAGGATTTATTTCTATAATATCAGTGTACTTGATCCATAGGAGTATTATAAATGTGAAAGTTAAAATTTATTTTATCTTCTTTAGCTTCTCGAAGAAAAGCCACGTATATATTGTTTTTCTTTCTGATGGGTGCCATATTTGTTATCTATACCTTCTATTCTTTTTTCAATGGATCCAATTCTGAATCATCTTCTTTGAAATAAAAAAAAATCATGAAAATCGGGGCCTAGTCTCATGAAAAACACCATGCAGAAAACTGTCCAATTGTACTATATCTCCTCTGTTTTGGAAGTCGGTCAATAAAATAGTTATTTTGATTTTTCTGTTCACTATAAACTGTAGTGCTTTTGAGTAGTTATAGAAGCCTACAGCTTTAACAAGAAAGTGATTTAAAGGTGAGTTTATATAGTAAATACAATAAAATAAGAAACGAATTAAAAGGGAAATAAGAATAAGGGCAAAAAAGATTGATTACACAGTTAACTAAAATAAAATAAGAAATAAGAATGAATCAATCAAATCACAGCTTTTTTGACAAAAACTTTTGTGTTGTGTGCACGTTAAGTGTTCTCTGGTGATCGGTCATACGCAGTATAAGCTTCCAAACATAATAAAATAAAATAAAGGATAACGATGAAAGTTGGCCATCTTTAGTTCTTATTCTTATTTCTTCATTTAGCTTACCTATATATCTATATTAATATATATACGTGTAACGACTTTTCGTATAACCACAAAAATATCGCAAACTACTTATCCGATTTCGATTACTTTTTTATATTTGCGCGAGTGACAGGCTATATTTTATGTGTGTCTGGGCCTCCAAGGTTGAGGGTTCCATATCTGTAATTCCCAAAGAAGTATCTCTGAGCTCTATGGGTGAATTTTCGTGAATTCTTCGGTATATATATATATATGTGTGTAGTATGTCACTGGACTGTTTTGTGAGAGCCTGTCAGTGCGACTGGAATCTAAAGGTGGAGGGTTCCATACCGAAAAATCCTTAACACATTAGAAAAAATTATCATGCTGTTCTCTCTTGGTGCATATCTGTGGATTGATCTGGGTTGGTGTTCGGACTGGTTACACGGGCGAGTAGTTCTCATAGAAGGGTTCCATACTCAAAATTTTCATGACTTTTCGTAGCACAATCTACGAAAGTGTTTACCCAGGAAGTGTAAAAGATCTAGTTTAGTATGTAAATGCCTTCATGGAAATGAGCATGTTCAACTTTATTATAATATATATTATTTCTCAAGGGCATTTTTGGTCGGTACGCCATAACTTTCTTAATACTTCACCAAATTTCATGAATGAGGCATCATTTTGAAGCTTAATATACTAATTATACGGTGTGTACTTTAATTAAGTGGCATTCTAAGTAGTTTAGAATGCGAATGCTTCGCACCGGTCAGCTAGTTTTATCTTAATTTGTTTCTTATTTTATTTGAATTCCTGTATAAACTCACCTTTATTCATTTCATTTCTGCATATAAGTTTATTCATGTAAAATTATAGAACTATTATCTTTATGTTGGCTAATAATGAGACGACACACATGTTTCAGAGAAAAGCATAAAAATGAAAAACTACTGACAATTCAGAAAGCCTTAACGCTTACCAAATAAATCCCCTTGCCAACGCTTGACATTCTTTTATATATATATATATATATATATATATATATATATATATATATATATATATATATATATATATATATATATGTGTTTTTTTTGGTTTTCTGTGAATTTATTTCCAGTAATCCGTGCTTGTCATAATATAAGTTTTCCATGTTGAGAAGCGCGCTGTGACGGGAGCGCCGAGGAGCATCGCCAAGGAAAATGCCCGGGAAATTTCTCCCTCGCGTATTGATATACATATACAGGGGGTCCCGAATCAAACTCTCTTCTTGATGTTTTTCTTGAAAACAATCTCTCGATCTCGATTCGAAAGTCTCGAAAACAAAAACTAAATGTTATTAAGAAATACTATACATGAGTGATTTTTTTTTTCTATTAAAAAAATCAATTTAAAATGCAGAGCTATATGCTATGAACTAAATGCCACCTATAAAAAAATCAAAAAAAAATATATTGTTCCAAAAAGTAGATATTATCCGAATAAGGTTAAATTTATGGCAATTTATTGACAAAATAACATAATACAAGGCATTAAAATATTGTTTAAATCTAATAGAAATATAATTTATGAACGAGTCAGCACTTGAACGAAAACTGAAATTTACTGAAATAAGAACCACCGCACCGAGAACCACCGAGTCCGGGAGCAGCGGGGTGCAAAAGGATAGCTTGTTTACCCTTGAAGTTATGTGAGGAAAATATTTTTCTAAGTTTACAAGCTACTTCAGTGCCTGCAGGAAGAGCAAGAGCAACACTGACCATTAGAAAAGAACGTAGCCGATTTACTGAAGAATCGGATCAATTTTTAATTTGTTTGAATTTTTGGCTGTGTAACAAAGATATATTTACGAGTGTCTAAGCAATACTTTTCTCATATGTTAAGATACTTTTTTATATTAAAAAAACATTTTATCTATATTTTTCTTATGTCTATTATTATTTTTCTCATGTTTTGTTCATTGTTAAGTGTTTAAAGTAAATTTTTATATTTAATAGTTTAAGGGATAGTTTTTAAGAATATGAAATTATTTATTTCTACATTTGATATTTGCTTTGTTATGTTTGCTATTTTTTTATGCTTTGTTAATTTTCTTATGTTTAATATAAATTAAACTAAAATTATTTCCTAACATAGTTTTTTTATTTTCGCTTTTCTGATCTAACAAGAGCCAGCTGTGAGCTATTTCAGCGCCTGTATTTTTTCGAAATGTAATTCTTGATCTCGTCTTAAAATCGAGACGAGATGAGACGAGAAACTCTATTAATTAGCATTTCATGTAGATTTCTATAAGATATTTACAGAAGTTTTAGATTGTCTTTACAACCTTAGAACGGTCTATTTGATCTGGATAGAAATTTAAGAACTCTTAGAAGGTAAAACAGGCACGTACTATTCCTGTAGGTTAATGATCCCAAATTTCTGCAGGGATACAAGACCCTGTGTGTAAATAGCAAAAATCACCAACGAAACGAAACCGATTCTTCGTACTAACCATTATTAAACGGGGAGTTTCAAGAGGAAGATTATTCGTTTAGGTCATATTTTCTATTTTTACGAACTTGGGTTAATCTGGCGCATTGCAATATTAAATTACTTTCTCTTTTCACTTACAATCAAATAATTCATTGGCTAATGAACTGACGAAGCTATATTTTGGCAACTTACAACATAGACTGTCTTGCATCCCTGCAGAAAATTTGGTATAATCAACCTACATGACTAGTACGTCCCTGTTTCAATACTATAAATCCGTCGTCTGTGATTCTAAAGTAAGCGTACAAAATCGTTCGTTGAGAATTCTCAAAATTACATCCAGATCAAATGGGGATTGTTTCAAAATTCTAAGTAATAAGGTATTTTCACTCACTCTATAACGATCCCTACTTTTTTTCCCCATTAATTCAGGGACACCCTGTATATATATAAAAGAGAAAGGCAACGGGCAACAGAGAGACGAGCAGTGAAAAGCGGCTTACGTAAAACAGGGGTGGCAACAATTTTTCTTTTGAAACCATAAATGCATGGATACACACGCACATGTGTCCTCCCTCCGCCGTGTTGGGGTTGGGGGGGGGGAAAGGGGAGAGTCGAAAAGGTCTCCCCGATGATGATTCCGAACACGTTCTGTGTCGGAGGAATTTTCAAGTTTCTTTTTCCTCTTGTCGTAGCTGTCAGATATTATGCAACACGATATAGCATGATACAAAGTGGGGATATAAAATGTTTTGTATAAGTAATAGAATTCATTCTTAGAAAAAAACAAGCCGCCCCTTTCAAACACTCTTTTCTGTTGGTGGTAATATTAAATTAATTAATTAAATTAAATTAACAACAAAGCACTTAATATATCTTGACAACATTTTGATTAACGACAATGTTAGTAAAGAATCCGTAAACATCAATAATGGGGTATTTCAAATATTTTGGAAAATTGTATTTCTATGGTTCTATATTTAAAAATTGAAGTCTAACATCTATCAAAGTTGCATAATTTTGTTTATTAATGAATATATTAAGAATTAAAACTAAACCGTTATGACGTCACAACAGAAGACTCTGTTATCCTTTTCTATTCAAATATGAAAAACATAGATGGTAATAGTTTACGCAACTCTTATAACTTGCAGCAACTAACCAGCCCTTCCTTAGATCTACTCTAATGTTAGGAATGTATTTGAAGGTTTGAATTTCACTCATCACTTTGTTTACAACAGGAAATTGTATTTTATTCAAGATCATTGTTTTCTTATGTTACAAAAGGGGTTTATAAAGTCTGCATTGTCCAGGAGTCTTTTCTCCAGGAGTTACATCAATAACAACTTCTTTATTCTATGGTGTTTTGGTGATATTGTGTTCTGGAGTTATTCTTCCACGAACTGTGCAGATATTATTTACCCTTTTAACTTGTACGTAACCTACAGAATCGTCATCATAAAAATTAAATGTGATACACAGTCTATTCAATCCAAATCAAGTGTATACCCATGGATTTCACATTAAACAAATACAATTTACTAGAATGCCTAATTCTTACTTTTTAGTTTTAATATTGCGATTTTCAGAACTGAAAAACTGCATATTCAATACATAAAATTTATTTATTATCTCGCTGTCCAATAATGGCAAATTATCACTGTCAACCTTAGAAAATCCTGGATCTATTTTTGTTAAATGATTATATAACAATAATGGTCGAAAAGCAATATAACTTCAGTTTATTCTTCGTTTTCTTTTGTTGGTTTGAAATATTTTGTACACTGCAAACTCTAAGCTGCGTTGCCAAATTTTTCTGTTGTGACATCAGAGATCTTGTGAGCGTTTCGAAATCAATGAACACGATTTCAATAACTGTGACTTCACAACTAAATTATTTGATTGTTTTATAAAATAATCTTGTTTTTTTAAATTGCCACGTATAATGGTAACAGTCTTAAAAGTAGTAATTTCGATTCTACTGAAATACCCTATTTATTTATTAAATTTTAATTAAATTTTTAGTTTTGACTTTGTTTTGTTTCTGTATTGTTTGATTTTGATATTTTTATTTTGCTTTGTCTACAAAATTTATATTTTTTCGATAATAAAGCATTTCTCTCTCTATCTCTCTCTCTGTTATGTTATCCATACCTACAAAGTGAGGGAAAACAATTGTTAGATGCGTAAAAATAAACGATTTCTTTTCATAAGTGTCTCAAGTGTCTTCTAGAGTTCAAAATCGCAGATAGACACTTTAATTCTATTTATATTCAAGTATTACTATACAACTCTTAAATGTTGTAGAAAATAACGTTGAGCCTGTATTATTTCGTTGAATAAACAAAAACACGACGCAATATATTGTATGACAAACAAACAAACAGACGCTCCAATTTGATGAGTATAATTTTTTTTCAGGATATCTCCAATGTCTAGTCTACCAAACTATTTTCAATTTAATTTAAATTTGTCGTCAATTTGATGTCTATTGATTTGAATCTGAAAGACTAGGGTTGAAAAATGGTCAAATAATAATAAAAAATAAAATCCAGCATTTCCATTCCCTCAAACAATTGCGCCAAAAAGAGGTAGATGGGCATTTTTTTCGAAGATCAAAAATTTGTGACAGACAAATTAAAGAAGGAACCTCATGCTTAAGAAATCTAGGTAATTAATTTTGCTATTATACCCGAGCACCAGACATGTCGTATAAAATCAACTGTTTGCACTCGTATAAATCTCGATGTAAGGAATTTCAGTACTTTAAATGTAACATACAGAATGATAATATTTATGTGAAAATTAAAATTGAAAACTTTGTGCTGTTATCAATCATACTGTACGTACGTACGGAGAGTAATTTTCGCATTTTCGCATGGCCACACCTCTCTTCTAAATGCGCATATTTCAGCAAAGTGGTCACTCAGTCATTGATCTGATTCTTTTTTTTTTCTTTTCATAACATTATTTTCTGCTTCTTCTCAATTCAATCCATTTCTTCTGATCGATCCTACAGCTGCCAACAACCTGATGAATATTCTGCGCTACTTTTGCACATATATACTTAAATAAGTATATATACCTACCCATCGGAATCCAAAAAGAAAGTCAATCTTCCAACAGTCAGCCGCATGAGTAATAAGATTTATAATATATTATGTATGGACATTGGAGCACAGAATGAGAAAAAAACCATAGATAATTTATGTTGAAACCTGTGGTATTGATGAATAATAAATAGTACAGAAGTAGAGTGCATGCACTAGCAATTGGAAAAAACAACTACCTACTAGAATATAAATATATGCAACTGTTCTGGTCAGTTAGAGGTTGATTTGTAATTTAAAATAAATATTTTTTACAAAAAAATTGGACCGACGTTATTAGTTGGTGCAATGAAAAATACAAAGTAATATTAATTCTATTGGTACTGTTACTTTTGAAGTTGTGCAGTTGCAGTTAGATTGAGAGCTTTTGGCACCAACTTCACAAGTACCAGCACCAACAGAATTAATATTATTTTGTATTTTTCAGTGGACCAACTAATAATGTCTGTCCAATTTTTTTGTAAAAAATATTTATTTCACACTTTTGAGTGTAATATTAGGCACGAAATTCCTGGAACGTTCACTAATACCAATGAAGATAGTACTTATCCTATTATCCACGTATTTTCTCTATTTGTAGTTGTTATTATTGAGATGTCAAAACATCACTGCGGAAATACGCATAAGTATTCTAGATGTTACTATTTTACCACCGTTGTAACTCGAAAACCGTAACTCTATGGAAAAAATGTTCATTATAAATGTTGCTATAAATAATAAGGCCTTTCTTGTAGTCTACACAGATTTTTAATTTTCGAAAGAAATCGCCTACTCCGTATAGCAGAAATACATATATCTGATAATTTAACATGCCTCTATCTCGATAAACCAAACTCTTTTGAATTTTTTTTTTCGGATATGGTCCTATCTTTAATTATTCCACCTCAGATTTTCGATTTTCGAGAAAATTTTAACACTCCATCGTCTTCGGGGCGGTTTTCGGAGGAAAGGAGATTTCGGATTTCCGTTTTTATGAATATGGGAAATGGTTCCATATTCATAAAAACGGAAATCTGAAATCTCCTTTCCTTAAGGTATTATAGTACTGGTTTGTTGTTACATCTACACTGTCACTATCTCATCTGATATGGAAAAAGAGAATAAAATAAGTAAATACCGTTTATTTATGCATTCTTCAATTTGACATAAAATGTGAACATTTGTAAAGGGAATTTATTGTCATTTACCTTACAAACTTCAAACTTACCTTCCGTACTCAGAATAGTAAAGAAAACGGCCAAGTGCTCGTAGTAGAGAATCGCACATGCATGTTTTTTAATAAGGGCTCCTTCTTAGGTAAATTTCTTATAGAAATATACCTATTGCGATCGTTCACACTTTTGAATTTCGAAATAATTTCAACGGCATGTTGTTATGTGTCTATAAGTTAGTCCAAAAAAACATTTGGTTCAAAAGTTTATATATATATATATATATATATATATGTATATATATATATATATATATATATATATATATGGGATATTACGAAATTTGTTAACACAATAGAGGTCGCAGTTTTGAAGGTATCAAGTTCAAATTTGCTACAAAAATCAATCTCTCAAATATCTGGGTCGAGTTAGTTATTGGGCAATATCGGGTAAGTAGTTTCAAAATGACGACCATTCAAACATTTAAAAAAAATATCAAAAAAGAGCAGTAGTGTAAATATTATTAAAAATAATTTTAGGTTATAGATATAATCAGTACCAACAACTTCTGTTCAAAGCAATTTTTCATAAAATACACATGTAAAAAAATAAAAATTAATAAAGAAAAATAACAAATATTGATAAAACATGAACACTCAATATAAATTTGATGTAATTGTACATTTTTGGAGATCTTAATATAGACCCTGATTAAAAAAATATATAGTATATTTATTGAAAAGAAATAGACGAAAAAAAAATCTGCCTTGAAGTGGACTCGAACCCTGTCTGCTTTATATTCAACAGCCAAAACAAAAACCTCTATCCGCAAGGCTATGACAATTTTATTTAATAACATGTAGGTATATCAATGAAAAGGTTGTTAAAATTTCAATTCAATGAATTTTTAAAAATTTACCTTTCCGCTGACTACAGGCCATCGGGATTTTTTTAAATTCGATTCTATTTTTTGACAGACTTTAAAAAGGGAGGAGTTATATCTACAGTTCGGTTCTACGTTTTTTTGGTACTTCGATTTCGACGATTTTTGATTCATTTATTAGAGGAATTTTGAAAAATGGTCCTATATTTAAAAAACTCAATTCCAAAATCTCCTTCACTCCAAAAATCACCTCCAAAAGGGGTAGAGGTGGCAGTTTTTCTCTCGAAAATCGAATATCTGAGACGGTAGAATTAAAAACGAAACCATATCCGGTAACTTTTAAATTGAAAATCTTTTCAAGAGAGTTACGGTTTTTGAGTTAGAGCAATGGTAATGTCCGAAATATGTGATATTTGTATTTCCGCTATGTGGAAGGGTAAATTTTTTTCAAAAACTCAAAGTATGAGAAGGCCAGATTAAAAAAGAGATTACATGTAGTAAAAAGTACAAGCTAAGCCTATCCCTACATGGTTAATAGGATAAGGCCCTACTAATTTCTTTGGTATTAGAGAACATTCAACAATTTTCATGACTAATGTTACACTCAAAAGTGTTATTTAAATATTTTTTACAAATAGTTGGACCGAGTTTATCAGTTGGTTAAGAAATTCATATTATTTTGTATTTTCCAGTGCACCAACTAATAATGTCGCTCTATTTTTTTGTAAGAAATATTTTATTATTTATTATTATAGCGGCCGAAAAAAGTAATCCTTATGGTGCCACTAGATATATATTTACAATAGATCAGGTCTTCATTCCTCCTTGATGTCCATACAGGACTCTTCCATAATTATTTCAACAGGAGCAACAAAACAATGATTTTTATTAAACCCTATTTCATCTAATTAAAGTCGAAAAACAACTATTTCATCTCGGTATTCTCAATAAAATAATTGAAAAATATTAGATACTAAAACCAAAGTAAAATGTCTTATATGTTGCCTGTATGAAATTCTTAATTGTCAAATTTATGGATCTAGGTTCTAACGGTAAATTTCCGAACAGCCTTCCAAAAAAAATCCAAATATATTCAATTGGGCTCAGCTCAGGATTAAGCGGAGGCCAATCCATGGAATAAATCCGAAAGGGTTCAGATTCATGGTAGTGGTACAAACTTTTGATCCATATCTTTAATGTCTGGTGTAATATGATGTTCTCGAATGAGTTCAATGTACCTGTGAATGGGTTAGGCTTTCTGAAGGAAGTAAATTCAAATGTTTCACTGTAACTGAAGTTCTTTACATTTTTTATATCTAATAGTATTCTCACATATTATCTGCTGTCAGTATATTTTAATTTTATCTATTGTAAATACTTTTTTTCTCTACTCTTGTATGGTGGTATATGAACCTTGATATATCATTTGGGAAAATATGTAAATTCAAAGCACTCTTCCCTTATCAACGAAGGATTTATTCTGATGTTATTCAGTTGGCAAATCCAAATGTATAAAAATATATTATTCCTTTTACATTATTCAGTTGCGCCCTGGAGTTGGAAAGCGCACATCCACCATATTCCCGATGTGGGTTTTCCGGAATATTTTTTGAAACAACAGCATGTGATATCTAAGATAGCTTTTTAGAAAGTCAATTCAACAGAATATATATATATATATATATATATATATATATATATATATATATATATATATATATATATATATGAGTAAAGTCAGATAGATATTCTGCTAAGTTGATGAATAAAAAATAAAAGATAATGTGGTAATATCTTGATATTTATTTATTTATTTGTTATTAACCAAGAAATACATAAACAAATGTTCAATATCTCATACGTGTGCAGCTTGGTATGATAAATTTAACAAAATAATTACAAATAACTTATAAGTAATAACCTAAAAATTTAGTTATCAAACAATATTTGATAAATTTAATTCTAATTTAATCTTTGCCTGATTTCTACATTTACTTTAGATTACAATTATTCTCAAGTATTCAAATTTTTTATTTTTTTTAATTTCACGTTTTTTTCCATCCAGATCTTTTAATTCGTAGTGAAGTAGATTAGATATTTTCATTGCAATAAAACGTCAATACTTTGTACCAGCATTTCTATTCATTTTAGGCAGAAGAAATACTCATGTTGAAATGATTTATAATGCATAAACTATGTTTCTAACTTAAACAATTGTTCAATATTCCAGACACCTACAGAATTCATTTATTTACGCTCTATGATTGTAATGCAGTCATCTAAACTAAATAAAACCAATATTTTCACGATAATCAAACAAGCTATCATAAAGATTGTGAATTTGTCCGAGTCTATAAGTGATATTTTATTTCTAGCATAACTTAAAAATCGTTAAAAGTTCGATCAGTAATTAAGCGTTATTACCAAGTTTTAAATTTAATCCAATTAGGATATTAATGATTTATTTTTGATTTCAGAAGCCTCTCACATGGATATTCTTGCACAAATGGAAATAAGGGAATGGAACAGTTGTTTTTTCATATTTAGGCAGAATGTTCTTGGATCTTCATAAGGTTCTAACATATAAAAACCCTTACACTAAAAAAAAATCTCATATGAAAGTGTTTGGTAGAGGTAAGTGTTCTTGAGAGTAGAAATAAGTAGATTTTGACAATTTTTTATAGTTTTAAGGGGCCTCGCTACCAGCTGATCGTTTTTGATGATTTTTTCTGTTAACGTCTCCGAGGTGAAGTATGAAGGTTGATCCATATCATATAATACCCGACAACAAAACAAAGTTTTCATCATAAATTTTAGAATTCTTATTTTTCCTATGTGATCCGTGATTCTCCATACTCTTCTCAGTAAGCATACAAAATTTTACCTTGATAGGATAACTAGTTTAAGAGAAATAATGGAACTAAGATATCACTGGGTAGCGAGCCCCCTTAATGTCTCAGCTTTGCTTGTCACTTGATGAGAGTTGTAAAGGCATACTGTCTAATTTTTGCCTCATTTCAATAAAAAAAAGAGAAATCATGGTAGAACTATTCCCTAGGCAATATCTGACAAAAACGTGTCTTGTTCAAGATTGTAGAGCGAAAACGGGCCTAACGATTTCTGATGAAACTTCTTCAGGTCAAAGGCGCATCGCTTTGAAAATACAGGAAAATAAGTTATTTTAAATTATTATTCGACGATTTATATATTATTGTTTATTTCTAAGATCATTTCAATGGATATTTCCATTATACAGATACGTTTCGTCCCCATCATCCCGAACGCTGCGCCTAAAGATCGACGAATCGTTATTGCATCAGAGTTCGAAGTGAAGAAGAATAAAGAATAAAACCTCTGCTCCTACAGCATATAGCATAGCATCCACATCCCTTCTAATGAATGTGGAAACAATGTCAACATTTTGATGGCATGGGTAGAGTAAAGAGAGAGAGAGGAGTTCGACAAATATTTCCGAAAGGAGCACCACTCACACACTTTGATTGGTTCATACAAGAGAAAGGACATTGTTTGACTTTGAAGTTTGAGTTTGCTTTGTCGGAACTCTCACACACACACTCACTGATTTTATTTGAAGAAACGACCAGGACAACGTTCGAGAATTTCAAATTTACAAATCGAACGCACACATACAAAGTTCAATATAAGAAAGAGCAGCGTAAGTATATACCAAGGTAAAGTGAAATATAGTAGCAAAAACAAGGGTTTCACGAGACTCTCGAAATTTGAGATTTCTCGTCTCGTCTGGTCTCGTCTCGATTTCAAGACGGGATCGAGATGAGACTGAATTTTAATTTTTTTCAAGACGAGATCAACAATTAGACTTTTCGAAATTTTTGTCGAGATCGAGAATTTTTTAAAAATACTATTTTAGGAAATAGTTTTAATTTATTTTAAACACAAGAAAATTAACACGGCATAAAAAAAATATCAAAGGTAAAAATAAATATTTTCATAAAAAAAGACCCTTAAACTATTAAACACAGAAACTAACTTTAAACACTTAAAAATGAACAAAACATGAGAAAAATAATGGTAGACATAAGAAAAATTGAGATAACATGATTTTTTGTTATAAAAGAAGTATTTTAACAGATAAGTAAATTATTTTTCAGACATTCGTAAACTACTAGCAAAGAATATACGTGGGTACTAGGATAAGTACTATCTTCATCAAATACAAAATAATATTAATTCTATTGGTGTAGTTACTGTTGAATTTGGCGCCAAAAGTTATCAATCTAACTTCAACTGCACAAATTCAAAAGTAACAGCTCCAAAAGAATTAATATTATTTTGTATTTTTCAGTGCACCAACTAATAACTCCGGTCCAATTTTTTTGCAAAAAGTATTTGTTTCACACTTTTGAGTGTAACACTAGTCACGAAAATCATTGAAAGTTCGCTAATACCAATGAAAATAGTACTTATCTTAATACCCACGTATAAAATTTGCTTGTAGTTGTTATTATTGAGATCTCAAAACATCGCTGCGGAAATACAAGTATTTTAGATGTTACCATTTTACCACAGCTGTAACTCGAAAACCGTAACTGTATGGAAAAAATGTTCATTATAAATGTTGCTACAAATAATTAGGTCTTTCATGTAGTACCCAGAGATTTTCATTTTTTGTAAAAAATCACCCTCTCCACGTAGCAAAAATACTTTATAACATGCCTCTAACACGAAAACCGTCACTCTTTTGAAACAATGTTCAATTTAAACGTGTCCGAATATTTTCCTATCTTTAATTATACCACCTCAGATTTTCGAGAAAATATGCGTTCGGGGGCGGTTTTTGGAGGGAAGGATATTTCGGATTGGGTTTTTCATGAATATGGGACCATTTTTCAAGCCTTCCCTTTCGAATGAATCAAAAACCATAAAAATCAGAGTACGATTACTATATAAAACCCGCGAACGAACCAAAAAAAGCAAACAGTTGAATTGTATACCTCGTCTGTTTGTGGTTCGTAGGTAAAATATGCACTATTTTTATTCCGTCATCAAGATATGAGCTAGACTTAACTAATCTCCCATTAGGGATTTATTATGAAATCGGCCCTGAGACAATTATTATTTATATAGGATTTAAATACAAAAGTTATACTTTGTTACATTCTCCATAATATTTTGACAAGCTTTGCGTAACTTTACAGCAGTGTATCTTTTCTATGAGCTTTTGGAAACATTATCAATTGATACGGTCAGGAAAATAATTCTTCTTCTATTATTACCAAAGATTTTCAACATGTGTTATATATAATCATTATTTTCATAGTTCTGGTTTTTGAATATCTTTACATGCTGATCAATACATTTTTTTTTTGGAAAAAGTGAAAAGTAAATTTTATGTAATTTCAGATAATTTATGTAAATACATGATCGTAAATGTTGTAAAAGTGAGAACAAAAAGAAAAGGAGAAAACACATCTCAAAGATCATCTATACAGATACGTACCAAGAACAGATGTTCCAAAATTTACATAACACTTGCTATTGACACACAACTTTACATTATAATGTACAGATAAACTTTGACCTTTGTTTTATTCCAGTTTTGTCTTTGAATTCGGTAGCCGAAACATTTCAGTGATACCTATACAGGTGGAATGAGTTCATAGAATTTTCAACAATTAAAATGTCAATAAAAACATTTTTTACAAAAAATTGGATCGACTTTATTAGTTGGTGCACTGAAAAATGCTAACTAATATTTATTCTATTGGTGCTGGTAATTTTGAAGTTGTGCCGTTGTAGTTAAATAGAAGACTCTTGGCACCAACTTCTCAAGTACCAGCACCAATAGAATTAATATTATTTTGTACTTTTCAGGGCACCAACTAATAACGCCGGTCCAATTTTTTGTAAAAATTATTTATTTCGCACTTTTCAGTGTTACATTTGTCACGAAAATCGTTGAACGTTCACCATTATGCATGTGTATACTTTGCTTGTATTTGCTATTATTCAGAAATCTAAGAACATCATCGCGCAGAAATAAGCATATTATAAACGTTACGGAAAAAATATTCAATATTAATTTTGCTACAAATAATCTGGTCATTAAATTTCTATTCTCAGATTTTCGAAAGAAGTTGCCTCTTCCACATAGCGAAAATACATATATTTCAAATTTTAACATCGGAGAAACTCGCAAGCCGTAGCTCTTTTGGAAAAAAATGCAATTTAAACGTTTTCGGACATTTTGGTATCTTTAATTCTGCCATTTCAGATTTTCGATTTTCGGAAAATTTTGGTCCCCTCCACCCCCTTCGAGGGAAGGAGATTTTGGATTAACATACTTACTGATTTGACATAAACTTTCTGTTTAAATTAAATATTTTGTTTCCTTCTAGAAATATACCTGCTTCATGCACTGGTGAAGTGATTTACTTAAAAGCCATATCATTGATGGCACCACAGTGTAGATAAAATATTGTGAATAAAATAAGCGATTGGATTTCATTTTAAGCTGACAAAAAAAAAAGTAAATCACCATCGAAACTCAATCAGAATCACAGGTATAGCAAGATACAGATAGAAGAACAAAACAAAAGAGAATTATTGAAAACCAAGACTAAATAATTTTAATGTAGGATAAAATTGTGTTATAAATTACGTTTTTCTGGATTCATTGAGAACGAAAGGTTTTACGTGAGCTGAGACAGACACAACAGACGGTTATTTTTTTGTTTTGTTTTGTTGAAGCGATATATCTTAGCACAGTCGGCGAAATGCTCAGTGCTTTTGTTAAAATGTGAATTGATCCGATAGTTTATTTAGAAAGGAGTAGAGTTAGATATTTCATCTCAGGATCTGTTTATCAAACTTGAATTTTATTATGCGAAATGTATTACTGTCTAATTTTTTTATTCAGAAATTTTCTGCAACATTCTGACTTGTGTTTCGGCACTGTTCAACATTCTCCATTCTCCCCTTGAATTATTATTCGTTATTAGTTTGTCTAATATTTGAGATCAACCCAACAAATTCGCACTGGTGCTGAATACTTTTCAATAGAATATTAAAATACATACAAGTTTTATTTTCATGTTTATATAGGTACCATATTTCCTAAAATTTAATGCATTGCTTATATCTTCCAACCTAGAAAACTATTCTCTTATTCGAATGATAAATAAATGATTACTATGAAATAATAGTGTATATTTATTATAACAGAATTTTATACTTCCATAAAAATTGTATTGACTCAAGATTTGAAGGGCTGTAGGGGGTAGCTCTTAGGAAGAACGTAAATGTAGAGAAAAGTCGCCAAACCTACGCATTATCCCCTTTAATTTGACACATAAATCTTGAAGATCAGTTCAGTACTCACTGAGATATCAGAATTTCAACTGTGTATTACATATATATACAAAGTTATTGTTATTAACAGCCTGTACTATGAGTTGGGAGTACGCAAGTCCCTGGAGCGTTAAATTTCGATAAAAAAAAGACTGAAGAATCATTTATGTAAAACTCTTCTACCGTAGATTTAACCAACCGAAGCATCCGACAAATTAAAATTCATGCGCGGCAAAAACCATCGAATCAAAATAAATTTACATTTTTCTAACAGATGAAATGATGCGAGAATAAGATAATTTACATTTTTCCACCGTTTAACCACATGTAATTGGTTATTTTCAGTCGGTTTGAAGAAGAAAAAAATACTGGCAGATTTGAAAGTCTATGAGTTCACCTGCAAGGGTTTACAAAATAATAAAATGTAAGCACAAACAATTTCACATTTGCATACGAATACGAAGAGTTTTCGATGCTCAATAATTTTTTTAGTGCCTATAGGCGAATCCAGCCAAGCGTTCGCCCTCTGTTGGGAAAAGTGCCAACTGAGAACAGATAGGTAATCGTTTGTTTATATTCGTATCTGTTAACATGTGAATTTCACTCATCATGCCGAAGAAAAATGTTTTTAATACAAATTGTTGTGTAATATAATTATCACAGCTGAAAAATAAATAAAAGACAATCCATTTTTATCGTTTTCCCAATACAGGATCAGGATTTGTCTATACATTGAACAATTTTGAAGTGTTCAAGAATGAGGATTGAAGGTTAGCTTTGGAAACACTTTTAATAATGTAATCAACTCATTTATATTATGTTCTCAAAGTATAGCTTCAATATTCAATATCTACTGTGTATTATGGCTCTAAAGTTATTAGTAACTTACTTGCTCTGTTCAGAAAATCTCATAATATGGAGTCAATGTAATGCTTAGTTGAACACTTTTTTGTACTAGAACTGCTTTCTCAGATAAAAATACTTGCTTTTTTAAGGAAATATGATGAACCTCTTTTATTGTATATCTTTAGATGTTGATGTACTTTTTATGTATATTGATTCCCACAGCTTTAAAATATCTCTTATCTCAGGATTTTCTGATGAAAGCCGCTATCTAATCGTTATTGTTTCAAATTATCAACTGACACGATTTCCAGTATAACTATGACGAAATCCATAGAACTTTTATATTTTTGATTTAAAACGAAGAATAAAAAACCACTTGTCTTTTATTATCATTTACAAAGAAACGTATAAACAAAACTGCTGACAAAGTCATTTCAATTTCATTTATATTGATGATCACCACCTTATAATACATTGTCAGTTAATATACTGATTTCTAAAAATTGTATTCTATGAGATATATTACTATTGGTGGAAACTCATATTCACGTAAATGTACATAAACATAAAAACAATTCTTATATCTCTGCTTCCATGATACCAGCAACTATATCTGCAAGATGAGCAAAATTTACGTGGACATAATTATTTCGCTTTCTAATTTTAATGAATGATTGTACTTACTTAACATTAATAGATGCTGATATTACAATAACAAACGACTATTTTTATTCCAAAACACAATAATTGCCCTCAAACACACATCAAAACACTCCTACATTAACGTAACCTCATAAAGATTACATAGAATCAGTTGTTCTTTCCAACAAACATTACCTATCTACAGTGGCGCCCTCCCATGTGGTGTGGTAATGGGATTCGCCAATATTCTCCCTTTGGGTATATAGGACAGAACAATAGAACTATCGATACTTGTTATATCTTGAACATTCCCTACTTTAATAAATGTAAAGTATTTTTTTAATTGTTGCATACAGTTTCTTTTGATCCATGGAACTAATGCCCTATGCAGACGACATGGACAAAAAAAAATCTTTTTTTTATATCCAAATTCACTTTGGACATACAACTTTAACCCTAATTTTAACTTGACACATTAATTTGTAAATATCTTTTTCTTCAATGAGATGCTTATGGTTAGAATTTTGAATAGAAGACTTTTGGCACCAAAAAAAGAATCGGAGCCATAAAAAAACATGTAGACAAATAATCAAATTGTATACCTCCTCCATTCCATTTGGGTCGGGTCGGTCAAAACATTAAATATTAATTGTTGATAGAATAAGTTCTTTCTCACGATTAGTGGGTATGATTTTTTTGCAAAAGTCTTTTTTTATGTTCTTCCATGCGTTAGAACTAGACGTAGATTTCCATCTTGATGTTTCATTTATTATACCATGCTTATCTCTTGTACATATTATTTTATTCCTTACGCATGACGAGACGCAAACATAGAGAGATATGTGTGGATAATAATAGTACCTACAAAAGTGTGATAGGACAGACAAAAGTAGCAGCAAGATGGTGTTCTTGTGGTAAGTAGGCACCTACAGATGTGATTTAATATTCAAATCTCGACTCTCGCCATGTATGTGTGTGTTGAAAGTCACGTAATTTGGTGCAAAGAATGTCCAAATCAGTGCTGGCATCGAGCTTTTGATGTTTCCCCGACGCTATTACAGCTAGCACATATATTTATTTGGGTTCCTCCTTATCCGTATCCTCGTCCTCCTGGTGTTTCTGTTGGAGTATGAGAACACTCAATTCCACATCCTGAATCAACAGTTTGAGTTTGGAACAAGAATCATTTTGGTGTTGGTTTTAGTTTTTAGAAATTATTAATCGCCTACTATTTAGATACAAATGAGTAATAATTTTCAATCAAAATGTATTTCTATTGCCGCTTTAACAACTAACAATAAAATATCTGGAGACCGAGCTTTGCTCGGTTAAAACAGGATTTAAGATGGGTCTATAAGAGATATTTAAACTTATCAAAAAATGTGCATATTTCTGGTTAAAATGTATTGCGATTGGTAATTACTGTTTTTATTGTTCACATATTCGTAAGTTTCGAAATAAATATGAATGTGTAATATGAATGATAAATATACCAAAACTCTTCAAATAGCTAGTGTGGACGGACCTCGAGGGTCACACCGATTAAATATGAAAGTATCGTCAATCGATTTCTCGACTCCGAAAACCCCTTTTTGCTAATTTTTACCGAAATCTGCTACCCCTTCCTTGAAATAGCTAATGTGTACCTTAAGGGTCGCAATATATTAGATATGTATATGTATTAAATTATTAGAAACTCATATTAACATCTTTTATTTAAAAAAAATGGGTTTTGTTAAAAAAACTCTAAGGTGATCAGATTTCGAACCGAGGAACTCTAGATCAATACCCGGAAGCTTAACAATAGGAGTATTTTTTTCTTTGATGTTATTGGGTTCATATTGATATACTAAATATAATCTGTAGAACTAGTAAAATGAGAATATTAATTGCTGAAAACGATTTTTATTGTGAATGTATATATATATATATATATATATATATATATATATATATATATATATATACGTACCCGCCTACCCATACGAAGCCCGGTACATACTGCAGGTCTATCGAAGCCCTACAGAGTGCAGTGAGGAGGGTGTACATATATTTTTGTCGCAGTTGGTCTATATTTCAGTTTTCTCATTCTGTTTGAATCCTAAGGTACTTACGAGTCCCACATGCATATTTGCGTTGTTGCCGCTACTATAATTGAATTTTGGTCTATATAAACACGATTATAAAGAAAAAATGAAGCGAACCGAATTTCTGTGTAGACTTTCTAGAGAGAATAAATTCGCTCATGTTTCGGAAAATGTTGAGGTGATAAATATATTTCACTACTGATTCAAGTTCGGAAGACTGTACGTGTATATTTGATAAGCCTTAAGAAAACCATTGGGACATAAATAATATAACTTCTCGTGGATCAGGAGATCCAAATTTATTAATGAAGTACACAAGACCAACAGAAAATGAAGATCCAGTTACGTCAGGAACATCTATTATGTCTAATGATTCACAAAAAGAAGTATTTTACCAATCTTCATATGATTTAACTCCTCTCGAACTAGTGGATCCAACTTTATTGACAAAGTTTATCAAAGATCAATTGGACATAGATAATTTAACTCTAAAATCAGTTGAATCAAATAAAAACCTCGCCACTGGAAAATGAACAAACAATTCATTTTCCGGAAAGTAATTCTTCTTTTGATTCAGTAAGTTCGAAAATACAAGAAGAACTAGATTTGCCATGGAGAATGTTGTTGGCAGTAAAATCGATAAATAGTGACGTTCGTGGAATGTTTGATGTTCTTAAACGAGAAATGTTTAAATCATTAATATCGGCAGCTAAGATCATAAGTGGGTATAGCGAGGAAGACAAAAATTTTAATGCACCTTCCTTAGCTTTACATATGGGTACAAGTTTGAAAACCATGTGTGATGTAGCATATAAACTTGTTGTTGAAAAAAGAAATATTCCTAAGTTGACATGGGATAACAGAGATGAAAGAAAATCAGAAATAAAAGATTTAAAAAAGCTTATAGAGGGACACTGGTGTAACGAACTTTCGAGATAGCATTGAAAAGCCTGAAAGAAAAGCAGTGGGAGAAGCCCACATAGTTACCCCTCTCAGAAGATATACTTAAAATGCAAACATATCTTCAAGAACAATCTGAAAAAGGATATAACTTTCTAAAATCTGACACTGAAATTCCACATAACTATAAAGTTCTAACCGAATGCGTACTAGCTCACAGAGTCATATTCAATCGTAAAAGAGTCGGCGATGTTCAGTATTTGCAAATTAAAACATATAAAAAAGAAAACTCCAATAGTAATCAGAATGCTTTCGCAGAATCATTAACTTCAGTTGAAAAAATAATATCTGAACGGTTTAAGCGTGTTGTCACTGGTGGAAAAGGCTCTAAGCCAGTTCCGATCCTATTTTCAAAACGCGCACAAGGATACATAGATTGTATCTTGAAAATCAGAGAAACTTCTTCTTTAGTGCCTAAATCCAACCCTTATCTGTTTGCTAACGCAGGGTCTGAAAATAGATGGATGGCAGGAACAAATATCATAAGACAATTGGCGAAAGATTGTGGAGCTAAAAAACCAACTTTATTGACATCGATGAAATTTAGAAAGCACATAGCAGCGACTTAGCAGTTAATGAATATGGAACCAGGAGAAATGGAGCAAATCGCTAGATTTATGGGGCACACCAAAAAAATTCATGCTGAGTTTTATAGGTAGGTATTCGAATAACGCTTTTACTTTACTTTTACTTATAACGTAAATTGCAGCTATAAAAGTATTTTTGAGAAATCTTTATGTTTTCTCTATATATGAGCATTTGTTTTAGGTTGCCCCAAAATATTTACCAAACTGCTACGGTTGTTAAGGTCCTGCTTTTATTAGAAAAGGAAAGAGGAAAGGAGTTCAAGGGAAAAAATTTAAATGATATTGAACTTGAACAAAGTATATACTACAGCTCTGAAAGCAGTGAAGAATCTGAAATTGAAGACATTGATGACGATACCAACAAACCGCTTACAAAAAAAGTTTTAAGGAAGCAAAAAAGAAAAAATGTATCTACTGAGTCTATAGAAATTGAAGAACAGAACAGGTCAGCTGGAATAGAAGATGCCATAAAAATGAGAAATTTTGAGACTGGAGATAAAATGTCAAAAAAGAATAAAGCAATTTCGAAGAAAACAAAAATCGTCGAAAAGAAATCTCAAAAACATGTGTTGAAAAAATACAGACGAAGAAAGTAGTTCTAATGAATGCTTAAAATATGTAGCAGAATCTAATAAGGAAAAGAAAATTTCACAGACCAAAGGAATTCAACAAAAATCGAAGCAAAATAGGGTGCATTGGAGTAATCAAGAAAAAAATCTTGTATTAAATTATTTTCAAACTCACGGTTAGAATAAGGTAACCCCAAAAAAATATGAATGCGACCTGACTCCGAATACTTACAGTCAGCAATTGTTAAATAAAGATTGGATCAAAGTTAAAACTTTGGTTTATAATACTTTCAGGTTTAGATAAGTTTTCGTTCTATATGTACATATAAGTCTAACCTTTCCGAACATTTATTTTTTCTTTAAGAGAATTGGAACTTTAGTGTGTCTTTCTTATTATAAAGCATTTTTTAAATAGTTTTTATTACTTTCGGTTCTTGTATCAATGGAATCCGCAGTGATTTCTCAGGCCCCATACGGTCTAGAGACTTGAAATTTCGAATTCGTACTTAGATCGCAGACATTTCGCCGCCTGTTAAGCTCCAAGTGTGATCCAATATTGGTAATTATAATTATCTCATTCAATCTCATTCAACCAAGATCATTATTTTGTCGACATGGAACAACAATGGGATCCGTCACTGGAATTACGCACGAGCATGGAGCGTATATATACGTCTCGTTCTCTGGTATATAGGTACTTTCTGGAAGATCGTCTATGGTTATGTCGCAATTGTCAGACGTCAGACGGTATTGTTAATTTAAAGTTTAATTTTGTGTTGTGATAGACAAACAGTAATTTGTTATGGAATTGCTATTGCTGGCAAACACATATACATAAGTATAGTTAAAATCGAGAAAAGGATAGCAATAGTAGGTACTCATCGGTACGGTTTAAATCTTAAATGCCCAATAAAAACTATTTTTAATTTTTTTTCAAAAATTTCATTTGTTTTAAATATATTACCTAAATGTTTAATTTTATGCATGTTATTGTTTAATAAAGGATATATATATATATATATATATATTGATTTGATTTTACTTACCTAACTACTTCGTGTTTTCTTAATCTTTATACAGAGAAAATATCTTCTATTATTTTCCGAGTTCCGACAAAATGTAGTTCGGGCCTGTCCGTTCGTCGTCTGCATGTCATATCCCTGCAATTCTCTAATCTGTTCATCTGCTTAGATACAATTTTGAAACTACATTAAATTGAAAAGTATTCTCAAGACAATTTCCTATTTCATAGATAGATTAAATTTAATTTTGATAGTACCATTTTGTTTTGATTCATTCCCTCACGAAATATTTGTATTTCAAGTTATTTATTAGAGCTTCCATCTTTAATTTCTACCCATTCAAAAAATCTGAAGAGTAGTAGTAGTAGAGAATATCATAACATATTTATTTAAAATGATAATATAAGCAAATCCTATCATTCAAAATATTGTTCAAACTACAATTCATCAAAAGCTAGCCTATATTTCGTAAAAATCCGTTTCAATTATGATTATGATAGAACCAACTCCAAGAGTTCGTTATATTTTTATAATTTCAGTCCACCATAAAACTCTAAACTAGTTCTGTCTCTTAAAATTTGATACATAAGGTCTAGAAAATCTATTGGATTAATTCAAACATGGAAATACATGGTTGCCAATACTAGGGCTTCGTATCTATAGTGAAATGAATAACTTCTTGAATGAAACATACGCGGGACTCCTAGTAACAGTAAGATATATAGCGTATATGCATATGGCGCGCAACGCCCTCTGCAGTGAAAGGCAACGTACTAAGCCTGTATAAATTGCGATAAAATCATGATTTATGAGTCCCTACCATTTTTTGAAAAAATCGTTAGATGGACCCACAGGTCAAAACTGAGAAGTTATACACGTAGTTTTTACGAAGCCCGATTTGGGCCTCGTAAAACCGGGCCGGGCGTCGGATGAACAGTGAAATGTATCATTTCGGGCTTCCTAATGCACGTTTATACGTATATATATATATATATATATATATATATATATAATGATGAATTAATTAGACAGTCAAGAATTTACAATTCATTTTATATATATATATATATATATATATATATATATATATATATATGTATATAATGAATTGTAAATTATTGACTACATACTTTTAATTATGAAACATAAAAAACTCAATCATAAAGTTAAATGCATAATAACAAATGTTTGTAGCTGATAAATTTCATTAATCTCACGATTGTAAGTAGTTCATATTATTAATATTTTTTGTTATAATTAATTTGTTCGTAATTTTAGTTTGTCCCGATGAAGGTAACAAGCGTTACCGAAAGCTCGACATTGATTAAAGAGTTTTAATTTTATTGGTATTTTGACTGCAACCCCAATCATTAAAAATTCATTATATATATATATATATATATATATATATATATATATATATATATATATATATATATATATATGTATATATATACATATATATATATATATAAAAATAGGATGAAGCTCTACACCTTTATGCTTTTATTTAGTCGGGTACAACCACCCACTAGAAGCGGATCACGTGATTTCAAGCTTACGTTAAACGTAATTTTGCTCTCAATACCTAGGTGGCGCGAATTGTGTCCCACTGGTAGATAATGTCTCAAAGTTTTTGACCACTTCCAGTTGCTTTTGTGTAGTTGGATACAGCTTCAACTTATGTGGCGCTGATGAAAGCTAACAAGCTTGAAATCACGTGATCCGCTTCTAGTGGGTGGTTGTATCCGACTAAATAAAAGCATAAAGGTGTAGAGCTTCATCCTATTTTTATATTTTATATCTCATTCATTAATGAACTAATAGATTTCTTTATATATATATATATATACAACATTTGAAATAAATTGCCATATTAAAAACTGTTGATATTCATTTTATATTTTCAATTGACTCATTAATCAGAAATAATAATAACCATTTATTATGCCAAATTCTCGATCATACATTCTAGCATGTATTTAAAATGCATCTATCTTATTTTTTTTCTTTTACTTCTTTATTTTACATTGAATAATTGAATATATGTGTATATACCTATTTAATATTTAGTCAATTCAACAGAAGCATCAAGGGATTTCATAGATTAGAAGATTGACTCTCAAATCAAACGTCAAGTAAATAATCAAAGAACAACAACACATCCTTGTGGCATGGAATGGAACATTGGCGGTTCAAATGGGTGCCTCAAAACTCGATTGGAGTAGAAATTGGGGAGAAAAACAACCACTACTCCTTCAAAATCTTCACCAAAAATGAATTAACAATTTTTTTTCTCATTCAAAACTTAGCTTATTACGAGTGGAAAATGCGTAAAAAAGCTGTTTTCCGGTGATAATCACAAAAAATGCATTATTTTTTTTAATTTCAACACTGTATTTCCAAAAAGGGTGCATTTTAGAGGGTAAGTTAATATAAACTTTTTTTATATTTTTTTACGTGCTATCACACCCTGTATATTAGCAAATGATTTAAATTCAAATCATAAAAAGTCGCATCCTTATACACTTAACTCTTTAAGGATGTACAACCATATATTATTTGTATCCTGTATTTCCACAATTAGAACAAAATCTCTAGTAATGTACACTCGATTTTTTTCTTCTTCTTTGCTTGCAGATCTCATCTCATAGAAAAATCAACAACAAAGTCTGTTATAACTACTATATAGAAGCTAACCACAACCAACACTCTACTTGGTATTCAAAACGATGCAAATCTTGGAGACACGATTAAACTCTGCTGCTGATGTACGACTGGTAGAAGAAGAAGGAGCAGAAGAAGCAGAAGAATATTCAAGAAACGCTACAGCTATAACTGTCACAGCTGTTAATTCATTATAGTACATTTCTCGGCATTTAAGGAAAAACTGTTAGCTTCAACTTTTTCATTTCTGCTAATCAACAAACGTCGTTCGATGATGATATTTATTTATTAGAATCACTCACAGACTCTCCAGATTCAGAGTGTTTAACATTTTATAAAATGGAGTGAGTTTTTTTTTTCTTTCACTTTATTTCAGCACTATAATACAACAGAACGATAGGAATATACATAGAGAATACATAATGTTGTTAGATTTCTTTTACTTTGGTATTAGTGGAACTAATAAACACTTAAGGAGATGAACCTAACCTAACCTAGCCGTTTGAAATATAATTTGAAAAATGCGTTCGAGGGTGTTGTGTTACTTTAATTAAAAGAATATGAATTATTACAATATTTTCTCCCAAAAACTTATTTCAAGACTGATAGATAAATCTCGTGTTTTGTTGTTTAGGTTAGGTTGTAATTATATAAGAAATTAATGGTCAATGCAATTTCCGATTGCAATTACTATTTGAATTACAAAACATGAGCTTAACATCACACCCTAGAAAGCATTTATTTTAGTATTTTACGTACACAGCTAGTGGAGAATAAAAGACAGCGAAATGTTTGAAAACACAAAAACTATTAACAACCCAGATGGAAAAAGGTCACTGGGAAGACCACTATGTCGAAAACGGCTGGACCACATCTTCTGGAGTAGCTTACTAATAAGATTTTTCCATGCTAAAAGGAACATGATGGAGAAAGAGTGGTACTTAGAGATGGTCCCTAATTTTCTTGCCCACAAAACCTTCCCCGGAGAAGAGGATTTCTGTTCTCCGATTATCATGATTTTTGATTCATTTGAAACAAGAGTGTTGATAAATATGGTGGTCCCAAACTCAAATCCAAAATCTCATTCCCTTTAAAAGGGCCGAAGCATGTGGAGGAGGCAATTCTTCTCGAAAATCTTGGAACACAAAAATTACACATATTTGTCTGCATTTAAATAGAATCGAAAAATTGATAGAGTTGTGTAGTGAGATTCCTGCATATGAGATGAGTTTTTTTTTGTATAAAAACTTTAACACCGACTTTATTAGTGGTGCAATGTAACTGACAAAATAATGTTAACTAAATTTAAAGTTGGTGCGAATAGTTTTCTGTCCCCCTGTAAGTTCACAACTTCAAAATTACCAGTACCATTAATTATTAATATTATTTTGTATAAAAACAAATTTTTTAGTTTACTTTCCACTTTAACTAATTTGCAAACAAAAAACGATTACGGATCTTAATAGGAAATTAACCTTTCCTTCAATTAGATGGAAAATCCCACTAAGCTCCGTCTCTGTGTTCTGTATAAGATTTCCCCTCCACACCCCTTTTCTTTTCCCTATGATCCCACTACTATGCTGAAAACTATGCAGAAAAGTCTCTGTGTCGTGATTCTTTTATTTATATGCAGCCATATTTCTTAGGCGAGCCCAGCAGCGTTGCTAGGCGACCACTTTCCTTTTGCTTCCGCTATTTGTCATTTTCCGACGCTTTCCCGAACTTTTTCCAGTACAATATTACGTATAAGCGAATATTTTCATCGAGAGAAAAGCGAGACAGAGCCTACAGCTCGTACACAGGGTGGTCGAAATGAACGTATTTCCCGCATAACTCCGTAACCCTTGAAAATATGAAAAACTTTCTTATACAAAAGTTGTCCAGATTCTTGAAATGCATATTTTAAAAATAATTTAGAAGATCAGCCACTTCCGGTTATACCGGAAACCCATACCAACTTCGTTATTTTATATGGAACACCTCGTTTATTATTGCATTTTTGAATTCCTCGAATAATTTTAGGGCCACTTTAGTAAACATACATTGTGTCTCAAATGCATTGTTTTCGAGAATATGGGCACTAAATAAAAAGATCAACGATTGCGGTAGTCTGCGCAATCTTGTTTTTTTTTTGAAAATAGGGCACTTAAAAGAATGCGGTTGTCGCACGTCGCTTTGTTAATGAATTAACTAACTTTTTCAGTTTTAAACGAAGCTGCAACACTCGAAGTTTATTAAAAACACTGCTTTGAAAATGCAAATTTTCAATCATCAAAAGCTTTTAATTTTCAATTGGAACATACTACATTTTTTGCCATTAGCCATGACTTGTATTGTTCGAATTTCAAACAAATGTCACTTTTGTCATTTTATTCCTGTGTTCGATAATTTCTGTTAGCTCGTTATAAGAAAATTGATGTCTTTGACAGAAGAATTGACCGACATGATTTTCATATTGGGTGAATGCCACAAAAATCCATTGTTGGCGTCAAGAATTTATTCAGAAAGATTTCGCTACCGGCGGCATCCTCAGAAAACATCTTTTCGAAGATTACTTCAACGATTTGTTAAAAATGGAGCTGTGAGATATAAAAGAAAGGTTGGACCTAAGAATATTATAACCGAAGGGACTGAATTCTCGGTGCTCGGTTCAGTTGAGGATAATCCAAAGTTGAGCCAGAGGGAAATTATTCGTACGTGTGACCTCAGCAAAACTTCAGTCCAAAGAATCTTACGGAAAAATAAATATCATCCTTACATTCAACGGCATCAAGAATTACAGAATGAGGATTTTGAAAAAAGACATGCGTTTTGTATGTGGGCCCTTGATAGACTGACTGAAGTTCTGTATTCGGATGAATCGACCTTCCATCGGAATGGTTTTGTTAATAGTCATAAATTCCATTATTACAGCAACAAAAACCAACAACTATTTACAACAAAATGTCAACACCGATGGTCCTTAAACGTCTTGGCAGGAATCTTAGGCACTCATTTAATAGGCCCCTACTACTTCAACGAACATTTAACTGTTGAAATTTATGTGGAATTTTTACGAAATCAACTCGACAATTTATTAATGGATGTTCCTCTAGGGACACTTAGGGATATGTGGTTCCAGCATGACGGGGCAACTTCACATTCAACTTATCATTTTTGAACGATAACTTTCCTCGCAAATGGATAGGTCGAAGAGGTCCCGTAAACTGGCCAACAAGATCTCCAGATATAACCAAGCTGGGCTTCTTTTTGTGGGGCTTTGTAAAAACCCAGGTTTACCGCAATCCTCCAACAACTGCTGATGATATGCGCAATAGAATAGGATTGGCATTTCAGTGGGTCACTCCTCAGATGTTTCTCAGAGTTGAGCAGTCATTCCAAAAACGACTTCGATTGTGCATTAAACAAAATGGAGCTCATTATGAACATTTACTTTCTTGATCGACGACAGATAATGTACATAAATGAATAAATTTCTGCCTCTTCAAACTTCATTTCGTTTCTACGGATGGAACATTATTTTGGTAGTGTCCATCTAAACATGCCATTGTTAAAATGTGAGAGATGTGCTAAAAATGTGCGTAAATACATATTTTGTGTCATTATCTACTAGTAGTGGCTAAGTTTGTTTTTGTCCGCCAATTGCACTGTAATGTTATTCATTAGAAAAAGTTCTGCATGAGCGTTTTAGTACAAAAAATCCAATTTAATAACTTATGGATGTTTGTTCATCACCCTGTTCATCTGGCACCATTTATTGATTGCATTTCTTTCTGCACACGCAATTGTCACAAAACAAGACATGTCATTCATGGCTAACGCGATAAAGAGACATTAATCGAAATAAACATAAAAGTGCACATTTCACGAGAACGGTAGGAAACAGATAGCAATAATGTTATATCAGGGGAAAGAAAATTGAATTTTGCATTCAAGAAATCAATTTATTGATTATCTAATCTATTTTAGATAAGTTTGGATCCAGATAAGCTTGTTTTTTGACCAATTTTTAATTTAGTTTTATTTGCTGCAAGCGATTTATCTCTAGAAGATAGAGATTTAACTTCATTTACTCTTTTTATCACATTTACAATATCATATCATTTTGTATTGTCATTACGTCTGTGACAGGTAGCTTATCCGGATATAGAGACACATTTAAAACACTCGAGTTTGACACATTCAAAGTTACTCTGTGATAATTAAACCATTTTCTTATAATTTTCGAGGAATGTTTAGCTGTAACTTCATCCCAACTGTCACCACTAAAAATAATATTTATGTCATCCGCAAATGATACAACATCACCCGGTTTAGGTATTAAGTTGCAATAATCCATTAATATAGGCATTAAATAATAATGGACGCAAAATTGAACCTTGAAGGACTCCATAAGTGACTAAACTGTAAGAACAGAGTCTAAGAACATAAACTACATTAATATACAAATAAAATGTTCCTATTCTAAGCTCTCATTTTATCACGTATACATATATATCAAATACTACGACAGGTTCAGAAATTAAAATCAAAAGACTTTTCTTAATTCGAAATGATCCTCGTCTAAGTTTTCATGAGGTGTCAATTTATATTAAATGTAGCAGTCCCCCGGAGCGGCTTTGTCCAAAAAAGAATTTTGTTATTGTTATGCGTGTTAATGTTTTGGGTGTGTTAATGTTATGGATAAGTTAGACAAAATAAAAATTAGAAGGAAAAAAATATTTTACAAAATTTGTTTGAAAAATTTAATTTTACCATATTTATTTTATAAAATTTATATTACAACATTTATTTTACAACATTCATTTTACATAATTTATTGTACAACGTTTATTTTATCGTAAGAAAAGAATAATATTCCAAAACTTTTGTAAAAACTACATTTTTAGTTGTTGTTTGATTTTTGGGGTGCGAAATGATTTGATTTTCGAAAATTCCTGTTCTTGAATGACCAACATACATTCAATGACATTATCACGCATAGGTTTGATTTACAATCATATACCTACCGTTCCGTACGCTGTCATTATTTTTTTCAAACTCCCTTAACATTTTTGACACTAAACTAGGAGCTAAGTAACATGCATCGATACAGAAAATTGTAAATATCTCGAAAACGATCACCTCCATCGTTGTTGAGGAAGAGTATCTATTTTACTTGGAAAAGGTGTGGGAATAAGGTTTTTTCATGAAATGTGCCAAAAGTTTACTGTTAAAAACGTTAGGGCAATTTGAAATAAATAATGACAGCGTACGCAGCCCCCTCTAGATATTACATGAAAATTAATAAAAAATTATGATTTCCCACGTCAAAAAAAAACCCGGATGCCAAATTTCATGCAAATAACTTATTTTTTGCAAAAGTTATTTTTCAAAAGCGAACAAAAAAATTAAATTTCAACACCCTGTATCTCCGAAACGAAGCATTTCCGGACACAAGTTTATATAGGTAGACTTTTTTTTTCTAAAAATTGCCTCAGGAATACGTCACTTGAATATTTTAACGAATTTATGCTAAGCCCTGCATATTAGTACAGATCAATATCCTTCAATAGAAGAATAACAGATTTCTAAGTCAACCAGTAGATAAATAAAACTGTTATTTTATGGAATCAATATTTTCTATGTACTGCAAATGCTATAAAATTATTTATCTAGTTACTACGCAAGATCAATAAATAATACCTAATATTAATATTTTCAGATGATGTCAGGTGTACCAATTGGAACTTACCATCAACACCTCGTAGCTACATGTTGTCCCATGTCCAAGCTCATAAAATTTTATGAATGAATATGCTCTGATTCACGTCGTAGATAAAAGAGTTGAGAGCACAACTTTCAACCATACGTCGAACGTGGGAAACTGATTCTTAATCGCCAAGTCCAAGGCTATAATATGATGTGGCTGGGGCTATGTGGCCATTGTTGATTAAAAGGAGATGTCTTTTTTGCCTTTTACCTAACTACCTACAATTATTACTATCTGCTACACTACTGCCATCTATCTGTCTACTTACTTGTGCGATGTGAGCTCTTGGAACGCTAGCTACCGTGTGTTTTTCCTTATTTTATCCTGATGCCGGACGTTTTTTCTCAACAATACACGAACAACGACAGACATGCTGATTTCTGCATTGGACTTAGAACAGTCAATATATCTAGATAGATGTTATGATGGTATGAAATGCCCGAAACAGATATCACATGACACAATTTTTAAAACCTGAATTAATCTCATGAAATCAAATTAGAATCAATTAACAAACGTGATTATTTCGGAATTTTTTGCTTGACTTTAGCAGTTGCTGTATATCTCTTTAATAGGTAGACAAAAAGTAAGTAATACAGAAAAATACAAAATAATATTATTTTTACTGATGCTGGTACTTATGAAGTTGGGCAATAGGTAACTTGACTATATATTTTCTATTTCATTAATATTCCGGCTTATGTAAAAAACATCCTATATCAAATATCAGCCCTTAAATCGCAGTACTTATTTTACAATAAATAATTAAATTTGAAATCCTCGCTAATCTAATTCAAACGAGGCCAAACGCGCGAGGCTGCTGTGACGTCACACCTTGCGTCCAGACGAGACGTGCCGCCGCGGCCATGCCATTTGATTGCTTTTAGGTAAATTTCGTATATAAATATACCTATTGCGATCGTTCACACTTTTGAATTTCGAAAAAATTTCAACGGCATGTTGTTATATGTCTATAAGTTAGTCCAAAAAAACATTTGGTTCAAAAGTTTATATATATATATATATATATATATATATATATATATATATATATATATATATATATATATATTTGTTTAGTTGGATACAGCTTCCACTTATGTGGCGCTGATGAAAGCTAACAAGCTTGAAATCACGTGATCCGTTTCTAGTGGTGGTTGTGTCCAACTAAATAAAAGCACAAAGGTGTAGAGCATCTCCATTATTATATATTATATACTCTTTCATTTATGAAATATAGAAATCTTCAATCTATATATATATATATATGGGATATTACGAAATTTGTTAACACGATAGAGGTCGCAGTTTTGAAGGTATCAAGTTCAAATTTGCTACAAAAATCAATCTCTCAAATATCTCGGTCGAGTTCGTTATTGGCGATATCGGGTAAATAGTTTCAAAATGGCGACCATTCAAACATTTAAAAAAAATATCAAAAAAGAGCAGTAGTGTAAATATTATTAAAAATGATTTTAGGTTATAGATATAATCAGTACCTACAACTTTTGTTCAAAGCAATTTTTCATAAAATACACAGGTAAAAAAATAAAAATTAATAAAGAAAAATAACAAATATTGATAAAACATGAACACTCAATATAAATTTGATGTAATTGCACATTTTCTGGAGATCTTAATATAGACCCTGATTAAAAAAATATATAGTATATTTATTGAAAAGAAATAGGCGAAAAAAAAATCAGCCTTGAAGTGGACTCGAACCCTGTCTGCTTTATATTCAACAGCCAAAACAAAAACCTCTAACCGCAAGGCTATGACAATTTTATTTAATAACATGTAGGTATACCAATGAAAAGGTTGTTAAAATTTCAATTCAATGAATTTTGAAAAATTTACCTTTCCGCTGACTACAGGCCATCGGGATTTTTTTATTCTGGTGTGATATTTGGTTTGTTTATTCTATTTTAGTTATTTTTGATTTGTATGATATGGAAAATATTTGTTATAATATGTACTGAATTATGATACTATGTTATAGTAAAACCGTGAAAACTCAAAATCATTTTTTATTCACGTATCTGAAGTTAAAAATCGCCGAATAAAATGGCTAAGAGTATGCAGAAGAAATGTGGGATATATTTCTGTAAAGAATACTGCTATTAGGTAAATTTCTTATAGAAATGTACCTATTGCGATCGTTCACACTTTTGAATTTCGAAAAAATTTCAACGGCATGTTGTTATATGTCTATAAGTTAGTCCAAAAAACATTTGGTTGAAAAGTTTATATGTATATATATATATATATATATATATATATATATATATATATATATATATATATATATATATATATATATATATATATATATGGGATATTACGAAATTTGTTAACACGATAGAGGTCGCAGTTTTGAAGGTATCAAGTTCAAATTTGCTACAAAAATCAATCTCTCAAATATCTCGGTCGAGTTCGTTATTGGGCTATATCGGGTAAGTAGTTTCAAAATGGCGACAGTTCAAACATTTAAAAAAATTATCAAAAAAGAGCCGTAGTGTAAATATCATCAAAAATAATTTTAGGACTTTTGTTCAAGGCAATTTTTCATAAAATACACAGGTAAAAAAATAAAAATTAATAAAGAAAAATAACAAAAATTGATAAAACATGAACACTCAATATAAATTTGATATAATTGTACAATTTCTGGAGATCTTAATATAGACCCTGATTAAAAAAATATATAGTTTATTTATTGAACAGAAATAGGCGAAAAAAAATTCTGCCTTGAAGTGGAACTCGAACCCTGTCTGCTTTATATTCAACAGCCAAAACAAAAACCTTTAACCGCAAGGCTATGATACATACGGCAATTTTATGTAATAACATGTATTTATACCAATGAAGAGGTTGTTCAAATTTCACTTCAATGAATTTTGAAAAATTTACCTTTCCGCTGACTACAGGCCATCGGGATTTTTTTTGTATGTGATGATCATTTCAATTTAATTATATTAAATCCAGAATTATTCAATTGAAAAATACTGTAAAATATTACATTCTTGGCTCCAGAAAAATTAGAACTGGAAATTCACTTATACGTCTAGGTTATGATTTTTTCATAAGTGAGGGTAATGCTTCTAAGATATTTCCTAAATCTTTAAAAATTATTAGTAAATATGTAAGAAAATTTGTTATAAAGCCTCAAATTTCGTTTATATATTCCAGTCTGCCTCTGGCTTTTCGAGCTCGATATAGTAATGTCTTTTTGTATCATAGATTGCTTGGAAATAGTGATAAAAAACCGTCAGATGCACTAAAATAGTATCTAACATGATCAGAATATAAGAATTGTAACACTCTTAAATACTTAATTTCTTGTACTCCGGATGGCAACATATGAATGACGCAGCCATAAACATACTAACTAATAGATAGAAGACTTTTGGCGTCAACTTATAAAGTACCAACACCGATAGAATTAATATTATTTTATATTTTTCAGTACTTCAGCTAATAAAGTCGGTCCAATTTTAATCCTATTACTATTACCTCTGAATATTCTTTGCTTGTATTTAGAGATCTCAAAACATTGCAGCGGAAATATACATATTTAAGACTTTAACACTGCTGTTACTCGAAAACCGTAACTTTTAAAAAAGAAACAAATTTAAATGTTGCTATGTATAATCTCTTCTTTAATTTGGCCATCTCATAATTTCAATTTTTGAAAAAAATGTTCCGGCACCTTGCGGATATACACATATATCAGTCTTTACCATTGCTGTAACTTGGAAACCGAAACTGTTTTGAAAAAATGTTTTAAACATTTAAACGTTCCCGGATATGGTTTCACCTTTAATTGCCCCCTCCTCACCATTTGGGAGAAATTCTTGAAGGGGAAGGACATGTTGAATGTCGATTTTTTTGAATGGCACCATCTCTCAGTAGTCCTCTTTGAAATGAAAAAAGAATTATGAAAATGGAATAAATCCAATCTGACTAATTTGACAAAAGAATTAAAGAACTCTATAAGGAAGCAATTTGCAGCAATTCAACTTGAAATGAATTTCTTCCATATCATATATATGAAAGGTAAGGGGTACCTCCATTTTTCGAAGTCGTTTTAAAAACATTAACATAACAAACTGGAATATGCTCCCTATTTGATGGTTGATTTTCATATAAGTATTTCTTGAAACCCCTTCGAAACTATGCTTTTACATCGACTTTTTCTACCAGAACATTTTGGCTGCAATTGGCATTCACCTGTATCAAGCTTCATTTACTCCAGTAACTCCATCACGGAATGTCAAACTTGGAGACAGACAGGCTTTAGTTTGAACGAACACAAAGTCTACGAAGAAAAATGTCAAAACATTTACAACACATCCAGCTCCATCCATAGTTTAGGAATACTCACATGCACAGAAATCTCATGTAATCCAAATTGTTTAATTATTTTAACGAGCTGATCATCACGAATTCATATATTATGGACACGGATGGATTCCATTTTAGCATAGGTAGGTACAGTCTCGGTAAATTCCTATTCGTTCATCCAATACCAAAACAACATTGTGGAAATTAGTTGAAACAACAGCTTGTACAACTTTTGTTGTCTACAAGTACTGTGCTATTATATAATACCTAGTCATTTCCAGTTTACAAAGAAGGAAAGCTAACGAGTGGGACAGCAAGCTGTTACAGCAAACGTTATTTATATATCGCATTAATTCTTAGTGAAATTGCCTCCAATGTTAATTGTTGATAATGTTAGATCTTTCAATGATTCTTTATAGGTGTATATCACATCCAAGCAGCAGCTACATTTTACTGTTTTCTTATAACCTATTCAACGTACCTACCTAGCGGACATTTTTATGTTTATTGCAAAATAGGCATTCTCGCCATATTTTTATGTGCATATTTTTGAATTATTTTACATTTTACGATAACAGCTTCCGAGAAGAACTCTTTTTCTCTAACAACTAATGATACCTAGAATAGGTAATAATCTATACAACAAAACAAACAACAGGAGTCACTCTTACGGAATTGTTATAGAAATTAACTAGCTTAGTATCTACTTTGATAAACTCCAATTAAAGTATCCACGTCCACGTGATTTTTCTTATTATTCATAAACGATGTTTTACTGTCACGGGAAAAAGTTTGACATTTATCTCTGTTGACAGGCCCCGAATAAAGTTCGATCAAAATAAATAAACAATTTGTGTCAAGTGGCCATTTGAGGTTTTGTGGACTTTCAGTTAGTTTGGGCGAAGTGGACATTTTGGGCAAAGTGTTCACCACCAACGAGTTTTGGGTGAAATGTCCATTTTGGGCTTTGTGGACTTTGAATTACCTACATTGAGTGAAGTGGCTCTGGAAACTGTTTTCATCCAGGTCCCGGAAAGAGGATAAGTTGAATACTATTGCGCTCTTAAAAATGCCTAATTATGTTCTTATTAGTATTTATTAACAGAATGTTTGATGACATTCATATCTAACTCTTGTAATGCTGTTATTTGAAAAAAATAACCATTCGATATATTTTTAAAGTAATTTTCCATTTATGCAATACTTTTTAATCTTCAAATGACATTATTTAGTTGCCATGATTACAATAATTGCAGACGTTTTCGAGGCAACTTGATTATTTTTAGGTATAGCAAAAATTGTGGAAAGATAAGTTTAAACTCAAATATTTGAAAAGTGGCTGAACTACTGAATCAAATGTCAACGAATTATATATATTTGAGCACTTTCATTCTCACTAATAAAACGATCCTCACAAAATTCTGCAAAAGCATTATATTGATTCTTGATATTGAGCCACCAATTTCGTCCAACTCTCCTATGAATCTTTTAGTAGGAAAAAAAATATGGGTTTCTAAGGACATAAGGATGTACCAAATTCAAACAAAAACAATATTTTTAACTTCTTCAAGCCTTTTATATTAACCATAACTCTAGATATTGAGTTCTATTCCAGTTTCTAGAATATTTGGTCATCGGTCCATCTGATCTGAGGTTATCGCCATGATGGTTGATGGCCCTTGCTACCTTTTGGTGCATTTGGTCAGCTCTCTGGTCTCATCCTTTGGTTCTTATGTCTAAACATGCTCATTCATATTCCATATAATGCTGCTTATATTCCTTATGTTGTCTTTTGTCATGTATTGTGGCTAGAAAAGTTCAATTTTAATTGAATCTTTTACAACTGGTACATTTTTATATTCAATAAAAAATATACCTACCTATTTCTATGGTATTTACATATTTTCTGTACTATTATCCTTTGATCAAATTCATAGAATCTTTCGACGTAACCTGATAATTTTTATAGCAAAAATCGTGCAAAGATAAATTTAAACTTAACTATTTCAAAAGTGACTGAACCAAATGTCAGCAAATAATATTTATTTGAAATGAGAAGAAAGAGGACTTTCATTCTCACTAATAAAATGCATAAGATCCATTTTAAAAATATGACGGATTAGTTTTTTCAATGTTGTAAAGTGATTTTTCTATTTCTGCTATTATCAAAAGATAGGTACCTACTATATGAGATCAGATCAGAAAACTTTTTTCTATCACTCGTAATAAAAGCGGTTGGTGGGAGTCAAAATATAATGAATAACCCAGTAAGTATATTATATACTTGAAAATATCATAGGAGGTATTCGAAGAAGAAGTTGAGAAGGAAGCATAATAAACTCGTTTTTATTTTCGTCCCCCAAATCACCGAATGGTTCAAACAAATAGAAATTTTTGATCGCATTAAAAAAAGGGGGAGGTACACAATTTAGTTGTATGTTTGTTTTTTTAAAGTAGGTCTGTCTGTTCGAGTGTTTCGCATAGTATGTAAACGTGCTCCGTTTTTGATGATTTATGATTCATTTGAAAGAGGAGTATTGAGAAATATTTAGATCAAATCCGAAATGTCATTCCCTCCAAAAACCGCGCCCGGTGAGGGTAGAGGAGGCAATTTTTCTCCAAAATCGAAAATCTGAGATGGCAGAATTGAAGATGGGACTATATCCGGAAACGGTTGAATTGAACATTTTTAAAAAGAGTTACAGTTTTCGAGTTACAGCTATGGAAAAGACTGAAGTATGTGTATTTCATCTATGTGGAGGGGGCAATATGGCCAGATTAAAGTAGAGATTATATGTAGCAACAATTGAATTGGAGATTAGAAAAAAAGTTTTTGAGTTAAAGCAGCGGTAAAGTCCGAAATATGTGTATTTCCTCTGCTATGTTTTGAGATCTCTGAATAAGTACGTACAAAAAAGAATAAACGTAAGTAATAGGATAAGTATCTACTATCTTCTTTGGTATTAGTGAACGTTCAACGATTTTCGTGACTAATGTTACACTCAAAAGTGTGAAATAAATATTTTTTACAAAAAATTGAACCGACGTTATTAGTTGGTGCACTGAAAATACAAAATAATTAATTATTTTGGTGCTGGTACATTTTTACAGTTGTACAAGATAATAATAAATAATGGCACCAACATATAAAATCGGTTCAATTTCTTGTGAAAAAAATTTATAAACATTTGTCCAATTAAGTCGGAACCATATGGATAACTTTTTTATTATTAATTTTATGAAAAAAGTTATTCTTGATAAAAGTTCTGCATAGTCCAAAACATGAAATACAACCATCAGATATAATTTTTTTAAACCTGTATACGAGGTAAGTCGAAAAATATGAATTTTGCTCAAGAGTAAAGTACCTTTATTTTTTAAAGTTTTCATTAAAAAAGTTGATCATAATTGAAAACTATTGTCAGATATCCGTTATTATTCATCCGCCTTGAAAACAAATATTTTATTATTTTTATTAACTTCTGTGTATTAGCATTGATAATTTACGTCTACTGATAAACATTTAATCTAGCATGCACCGCCTCCAAACGTCAAATCGCAAGTTCGTTTTAGAAAATACAAGAAATGGCAGCTCTATTAACTAATAACGAGAAAATTTAACTAGTTTTTATTGTCGGAGATAATTCAACAGGTGAAAAAATTCTAAATAAACTCAAGACGTCTGGAAGTGTTCACAATAATTTTAATTTGTTTTCCAATAAAATAGCTGATGTGTAATTTACAAAATCTGCATATGTATTTGATTTATACCAAAAATTATGTTTTATATCCGATGGATAATATTGGATATCTGACAATAGTTTTCAATTATGATCAACTTTTTTCAATAAGAACTTTCAATATTGTCAAAAATAAAGGTACTTTACTCTTGAGCAAAATTCATATTTTTGGACTCACCTCGTATACGAATTAAAAGAATTGATATCTGATGGTTGAATGTTGAGTATTGGACTATGCAGAACTTTTTATCAAGAATAACTTTTTTTTATAAAATAATAAAATAAAGAAGTTTTCCATAAGGTTCCGACTTAATTGGACACAGTGTATATTTCAAATTCAAAATACCATAGGAGGTATTCGAAGAAGAAGAAGTTGAGAAGTTTCATATAGAACGATGACCTCTATATAAAAATCATAAATTCATAATAAGAGTTCATCGACACAGACAAAAATGTTAAAATATTTAAAAATCGAAAAAAAAAACACAACAATTGCATAAAGGAATAAACTTGATATATTTATGAAATCAGAAGAGATCAGGCGATGTATGGTATATATACCTAACATATATACATACATATATATTTCTCCGGCATCAAAACTCTCAATGCCTGCTTATGATTCAACGAGTTTTTGTCTCTCCCCTACAGATCGATCCTCATTTTAATGAGAGACATTATACAATTAAATATACAATTCACATACAAGGATTGAATGAGCAAAGAGTTTCTTTAACGTTCGATTGATTATACAAAACAACTATATAGATATATATGTATATATAAATGGCAAGATGGATATTGAAAATAATTATATCGGTATAGGTAGAAGAAGAATATTGAAATTTATATATTTTGGTTTCATTAAAATACCGCGGAGAGATGCCGTTGACTTGGAGAAAGATTTTTCAGTGACATTGATTGATGGTACATTACAACAAAAAAAAAATGTGTGTATTTAATATTACTTTATTAAATACAATGTGGCCTCATCATTAGTATGGAAAAATAAAGGGACAACGTGACATTTGTGAGTTTACTTACTATACTTTTTACGAATTAATCTGATGAGATGGTTTAATTATATCGGATATATCTATATAATTTACTCATTCCATTGCCCTTCAATGAGAAAACTTTTTATTTGAAATAACGTGAGAAAAAAAACTGAATCAAAATTATTTCATCTGTTTGGAAGCTGCGTTGCTTCAAACAGACAGACAGATATACTTGTCAAATAAATCAAAGAAAAAGTTGCTAAGAATTTCGATTTTTTCAGTGCATATTTTTTAGTTTTAATTAATCATTAAAATTGTTGAAAGTACAGGATTATTCATTATATTTTGACTCCACCTCCAACAGCTCTTATTAGGAGTGATAGAAAAAATATTTGAGTATAAAAGTTTTATGGTTTTTCATATTATGTAGTATCTTTTGATAATAGCGGAAACAGAAAGATCACTTTACAAAATTGAAAAAATTAATCGATCATATTTTCAAAAATGGAAAAACCTGTATCTATATTATTAGTTGAAAGTCCTCTTTTTCTGATTTCAAATATATATAATTTGCTGACATTTGGTTCAGTCACTATTGAAATAGTTAAGTTTAAACTTATCTTTGTACAATTTTTGATATAAAAATAATCAGGTTACGTCGAAAGCTTTTATGGATTTGATTAAAGGAGAGTAGTACGGAAAATATGTAAATACCATAGAAATAGATAGGTATATTTATTATCTATAATATAAAAATGAATCGTTGAATGTGAATCGCGCAAATTTCGAGAGCAGCCTTCTTCTAGGAAGCATAATATTCTTGATTGTAACATCTACTAGGTACATCATTCCAATTTAAATACTCACCTTCTTTCTTCATTTATAAGAGGAAAAATAGATGCATGCTCCTTTGAAATTTTTGAAAAAAGCCAGAACTACAGAAGAACGAGTTCATCAAACTCAAAAGCACAGCCATACCCATACCCACATGTAACAAAAGATTGACTCCCTAGCGAATAGCAACACAAACATAAACAGTCAAACACCATCACAGTCTCCGCTGTCTTTATCTATTAAGCTCGAGCATGCAAAATAACATAAAAGCACGTATGTAAAATAACGTTTTAGGAAATGTATGTACGTACGTACGTATGTATGTGCGGCATAAAGTGTACAACAGAGTATTGGTTCAATGGTATTTAATTGAGTTTTTGTTGTCCATTTTGCAGCGCGCTGACTTTATCTCCATGTTGAATACTAATGGTTAATTACATTGATGAGGTGATATCTGGCCCGACACAGACCGCATTCAAATGCCTTTGTTTCATTGGCGTTACCACCAATTTTGCAACGATAATAATAATGTATGCCATCATATATTATTACATATTGTAACGGGAATTATAATTAAATTGGGTTCTATTTATTTTCACTTATTTATTTACACTAATAATTACACAACTATATACAACAGTTATAGCATGACTTGGCGCTTAGCGCTCTATGTACCTATATTCAGTGTTCTCTGCTCTAGTGTAGATTCACGCTCAGCTGACTAACTGTACCAACTCTACTCTGATCGACGCTGATATTTATACCTAACCCCATTTTCTAGATGCTGTGAAGTTCTCGTGTGTCCGATGTTCTAGAGTTCTCGTGTGTTCTTTTCGATGTTCCGGAGTTCTAGGGTGTTCTTCCCGATGTTCTGGAGTTCGTGTGTGTGTATTTTATTATTCAGGTGAGTTTTCACGTTCATGTTACAATTGCCAAAGCTATTGGGTAAATTAAAACCATGCAGTTATACGCTTTGGAGAACTATATGGCTACATTTTAGAGTTTTGAACAATTTGGTTATGTTTTCAGGTATAAAGCACCTGGAAGTCATCAAACCTTTGAATGAGGTCTTCTATTCAAAACTGAGACTTAGTAATTAACAGAGGATCCTGTTTGACACACAAAATTGTAAGCTTGTTGATGTAATAGATTTTATGTTAAGGGGGAGAGCTCGAAAGTGGCTTGGAATGGTTTTTGTTAAATAACCCACAGCCGGTGTTTCACCCCGTTACTATGCGAACTTGGCTTACACTGCTGCGAAATGTGCAAAAGAAAAAAAAATTCAGGAATGTGTCATCTAGTATATTATCTAGTATAATGCTAATATCAGACATGATGTTTGGAGAAAATATAAAAAAGCTAAAGATATAGATAGATGGAGACCATATAGAACAAGTAGTTCTTTTCGAATACCTAGGAATAACTCTAGACGAAAAAGAGAAATGAGAAAGAGATATCAACACCTGAATACAAGAAGCTTATAAGCTCTAATTCGCATTGGACAAAAAATTCATAAAAAGATACATAAATAGAGATACAAAACTCAAAATTTTTAAAACAATATATAAACCTATCAGTATTTACTTTTGGTTGCGAATCATGAGTATTGACATTGAAAGAAAACTAAGATAAAGGCGGCGAAAATGTCGTATTTGAGAAGAGTTAGAGGTGTCACCAAAAGAGACAGAATTTAAAATAAAGATATAAAGCAAGATCTAGAAATAAAGCCAACCCTAGAAAACTATGAAGAGAGACAGCTATCTTGGTGGGGACACCTGCAGAGGATGGATGAAAACAGACCAGTAAAGAAAGTATGGAGAGCTAGAATACAGAAGAATCGCTAAAGGGAACACCTGGGGTAAAATACATCACACAACTGGAGAAGAGATAGGAATGAACTGGAATGAAGCATCTGGACTGGCATTCTATAAAGATCATTGTTCATCATAGTTTGAGAATTATTTGGGACACCAAAACCTTCAAGACATAAATTCAAAATAGACAAACAGTTTTTTGTTAAAAATTTAAAAATTTAGCCTATCTATCACCTACGATACCTAAGGTAAGACGTATTTCAAATAAAAATCCATAGAATTTTTAAATAGTTTTTATTACTTTCGGTTCTTGTATCAATGGACTCCGCAGCGATTTCTCAGGCCCCATACGGTCTAGTGACTTGAAATTTCGAATTCGTACTTAGATCGCAGACATCTCGCCTCCTGTTAAGCTCCAAGTGTGATCCAATATTGGTAATTATAATTATCTCATTCAATTTCATTCAACCAAGATCATTATTTTGTCGACATGGAACGACAATGGGATCCGTCACTGGAATTACGCCCGAGCATGGAGCGTATATATACGTCTCGTTCTCTGGTATATAGGTACTTTCTGGAAGATCGTCTATGGTTATGTCGCAATTGTCAGACGTCAGACGTTATTGTTAATTTAAAGTTTAATTTTGTGTTGTGGTAGACAAACAGTAATTTGTTATGGAATTGCTGTTGCTGGCAAACATATACATAAGTATAGTTAAAATCGAGAAAAGGATAGCAATAGTAGGTACTCATCGGTACGGTTTAAATCTTAAATACCCAATAAAAACTATTTTTATTTTTTTTTTCAAAAATTTTACTTGTTCTAAATTGATTACAAATGCCTATATGTGTTTTGAAAAAATATGGAAACCATAAACAGAAGCGTCTAAATCAGAAAAGGTCTACTATTGAAACAGGTTAAACTAGGCTGTGGAATATAAGAAACTGCTTTTACTTGAGTCTTGATAGTCATAAGTGCTATCATATGCCGAAGAAACCACTAACCAAGAAAGAGAAACTAAAACTGTGTGACTTTTTCGAAAAATGTGTCTAACAAGCCATTTTTGCTTAACATAGACAACAAGTTATTGTCTTCTGTAGTGAACACTAAACTGATGTGCAAATTCAATGATCGCGTTTGACCATATGTCTTCTTACCATAGGAAAACGCCTCTGAATTTGAAAGTATTTTAATTTAAGTAAGTAATACAACTTATATCAACAAATAAATATTGAAATAAGCTGCATTAAAATTTATTTCAATACCGTCTTGAACCAAAATACCTATTAAAGAATCTGGTGTGTCCACTCACACGACTTTCCTACCGTTCGCAGGCAAATTCCAGTGAATGAAAAATTTTACACTATGACAATACTTCTCCTTACATAGCAACGATAATAGCGGTAGTAAAAATCCTCTGGTCAAATCGTGCTACCACTCATTGTTTCCAGCATGTCAAGACAAACAACAATGGTCATATAACATTTTTTCGCAAGATGAAACGTTTAGGCAGAATCTGAAGAAACGTGTGGAAAATATGGGATTTTATTCAAGCATAACTTTTTTGTGCTTTTTCTCAGAGATGGCGCTGTATGTGGGTGGTAAAGAGCTCTCAGAAGAATACTTTAGGCAAGTTTAATCAAAATCCTTCGAGCCGTTTTCACGCTACAGTCTTGAGCAAATCTCGTTTTTAGGCTATAGCTCATCACCCAGTGTATAAAGGATTCTCATTCAATGCCCCCGGCGAGTGGTATTGGCACCAAACAAAATAAAAAAGAAAGCAACAAAATACACCGATCTGTTACCGAGATAATGCTGTCACAGACAGACAGAAAGACATACAGATAGACACATCAATGACTGAAAATATGTTTATTATACTTAAAAAATCTGAAACGTCAACATTTGCAAAAATCTCGATACCAAAAATTTCACACGATTACAATACTTTCCTTATACAGCTACCATAGTAGCGTAGGAAAGTAAAAAGTTGAAATGAACTGAAAGATATGAATAACTGTGTTGGAATAATGACAATTCATTTAATCATCACTAAATAACTTAAGTCAATCCCGTGGGATGCATTTTCATTATAGACTTTGCCCCTATTTATATCAAAAAGGCATAACAAATCGGTGATTTCTGATTTCTCAATTTTCTTCCTTCTCAAACTCCTACAATTATTTCAAGCCTTCCAATACGTTTCAAATAGCTTATTTCACATAATTTGATCCAAATAATATAACAAAATATTCTTCGCTATACCAAACTGCTGCGCCACTGGACTAGCATCTGGTTTTTGCGGTACGTCTAGTGGTCCTGTCACTTATCAATCACAGGTTGCGCGACCACTTTTTGTCAACGCTTCATAGAGGACGCTAGTTTTGGCTCTGACCACTACTGACTACCTACCTACATATTATATTATTGTGTTTCTCTGCATATCATCATGTGGTGCTTCCAGCATGGGGGAGAAGGATATTCAAAGTAGCCGAGGATGGTAAAAATGTCGGTGGTTTTTTGACAGAAGGAATTTTTCGTCATTCACGTACAAAAACACACACAGAACTTATTTGCGTTGCATGTTAATGAGCTGGTGAAAAAGATGGTGAGAAGAAGCTACTGCATTGCTGAGCGGATGCAAGATTTTGACGAGTAAAATACCCTAAGCCTTAATAAGGAAGCAACAGGGAATTTCATGTACTGAAGAATGAATAGTGAGACCTTATATTATGTATCTAGTTAATTCGCATTTTGTTTTATTATCTCTTGGGCTATTATAATTCCACATATTTGTGAATCAGCTGTTGCAATGGAGTATTTCAGTAGAAACGAAATTACTACTTTCAAGACTGTTACATTATATCTGGCAATTTAAAAAACAATATTATTTTATAAAACAATCAAATAATTTAGTTGTGACGTCACAGTTATTAAATTCGTGTTCATTGATTTCAAAACGGCCGCAAGATCACTGACGCCACAATAGAAAAATTTGGCAACGCAGCTTAGAGTTTGAAGTGTACAAAACAGTTCAAACCAACAAAAGAAAACGAAGAATAAATTGAGGTTATAGTCAATTGTCATTTTGTTTTCAGATTAAATTGCTTTTCTACTATTATTGTTATAGTTATTTACCAAAAATGGATCCAGGATATTCTAAGGCTGACAATGATAATCTGCCATTAGTGGACAGCGATATAATAAATAAGTTTTATGTATTGAATATGCAGTTTTTCAGTTCTGCAGTTCGCAATATTAAAACTAAAAAGTAAGTGTTAGACGTTGTAGTAAATTGTATTTGTTTCATGTGAAATCCAAGACTATACACTTGATTTCGGACAAATAATAATGGAATTGAATACCTCCTTCGTTCGGTTCGTCGGTCAAAAATCAAACATACATCATCACTTTCTATATTAAAATATATCATGACCTTTATCTGGTGAAGATATAGGTAGGTATGCCTATATTCTCTTCAACATAAACATAAATATAACTCAACAGTCTCATTACGAGGAGGGCCCAGATTGGCTTATTAAAATCAGAGCGATGGGCACGCTTGTATCCATATATATATATATATACCTATTCTTCTCACACAGTGTGTGTTATTATTGAAACACCAAGAGAGGCAGTATAGAGGCAATCTTGGTTGCTGCGGCTGCGATGTTTTTAGTGAATGGAGAGTTTTGAGATCGTGGTGGCTGTGAGTGCGCGCCGCCACGACCAGCATGGATGGACCACCCGAGCACCCTGTATAATTAAAAGCCGATACCGATATTTATATTTACGGATCGCTTCACATTCGGCCCTGATAGTATATGCAGTAGGTGTAGTACGGGTGATGTTTGCTTTTGTTCTCTATGAGCATTATCAATAATTGATGAGTGATATACCTACCTAATGAAAACGATGCTTGGAGGTTCCACTGAAATGTTATTTTGAAGCTTGAGGTCAAGAAGTAATAGGTACATGTGAATGGCGTATTTTAAATATATATTTATTGATAAAAAAATATTAAATAAATAAAATCCTTTGATTTAAGCCTTGTTTTCGAGAATGTTTATTCTCTTCTTCAGGGCAAAAGTCCCGAACTTAAAACAAATTAGCAAAAAACAGAAAACTTTTCATAGTTATCATATACAAATGACATTATTTAAATTTATATATATCTAACCAGGAATGCAATTCTACAACCAATGAAAAAGAATCATTATTTGTGTTTGTAAATATATATAATAAGAAACTGGTAGGTTTTTGTAATGAAACTTGTTTGAAACTGTTTATTAGCATTGATAATAACAGATCAGCATAACGGTCAACATTCAACTTTGAAAAAGTGAACAGTTACAAATACCAAGCACTAATGATAATCGTCGATAACAAAATAGAAAAAGAAATCAAGACCTAGTTGAATGTATGTCAAGAAAGTATCTTCAAGACCATCGTAAAATTGCAGAGCTCAAACTACAACGTTTTGAATTGCAAAGCTTGAAAGCTTATAATGGATTAGGACAAATGCGGATCTTCTTGACACTGACGTCAAACACAAACTTATTAACTGGATTGATCCAAGGGTGAGACTAGTCTGGATAAGCATTTGGTCTAGAAAATTCCATGGTGGGGGAAAGTTGCCTTTTTGACATGGAACAAATATAAACCATGACATTGTCAAAGTCAATCTTGTCATCCATAAGAATGCAAGCATATACACCTGTTGTTTTTTTTTGTCTTCAATAAGGGATCATTTTACTCAAATTTCGGTAAGTCAGTACGATCGTGTGTTGTTATAGACAACTTAATGCTTAATTGTAAAGTAAAAGAAACTGGACGTAGTCCAGAATCTTCACAATTACTTCAGGAAAGTATAAAGTAGAATTGATCTAACAGTAATGGAATTCAGCAGGCCACACTAACTTGGTCTTGTATAGAATTATTACTTATGCAAGATGTGAATGGTGAATAATTTAAGTTTTCTTGCAATGTAAGTAACTGTATTCTCTTAACTGAGCATTGTTTTATGAGATAAGATATCGTTAATCACTTGTATCGAAAAATTTGGACCTAGATATCTTTTTTCAAGTTTATTCACGTATATATGTTTATAGACGACGTGAATAATTTCAAATGATTCACGTCAAAACATGCCATCTGTACCTATTGATTTACACCTATTTAAGGAATGTTGTAAATTTTTAGTTGTAATGAAAAAAATATGATATTCTAAGCTTTGTAAATGAGTATTGTTTTTGCTCTTCAATTATGAATCTGAGGTATGTTGGTATATAAAATGTTCAAACTTTTCTCATGAACGCATCAGCACCCGTGTCATAATTTTCCATCTGCTATATATCTATATATAATTAGTATATGTAAATCGTGGCTTCACGATCGGCGATATTTATTAATACAATATCGACGTTATATTTAAATTATATACCACTCTTCTGGTATTGTACCTGAACCAGAATGAGTGAGACAGATGCACTGAGCTGGGCCCCAAAGACCAGTTATTATGCCAGATACCTAATTACTTTGTTGACCTTATAAGATATGTATATAAGTATAATAATATAAGGTAGGTACCTACCTACATAACAATCTGTTCTCGGAGCTCTCTATTGTTGCTCCATTACCGAACCAATATTATGAAGGATTGTAATTGCTTTTCGTTTGATAAGAATTTCATCTTTCTGTTATTTTTATTTTGTGGGAGCAAAAAATAAATCGAACTTGGAACAACAGGTGTTAGGACGAGCGGTTCTGGTGTTGGTATCGTTTGTATTTTCGCAGTGATAGGTGATAGTACGGCTTTTCCTTTTAAATACGAATACAAATTAACGGCGAAAAAAGTCCATGAATGAACGAACGCTCTAGTCTAGACGAAGAAAATCTGCAAATTTCTAGGTTAAATAGATTTTAATTTATGGAAGTGTTGGCAAAGGCCTGAAACGGTTCCTTTCCTTCCTTTGACTGTGTCAAACATGATGTCCATTTTGACAAAACGAATTCATAAGCCATAAGAGGTGTTGTCTTGAAGTGTGGATATTCTTAGCATATCCTACATAATACGTGGACGTTGGAAATCAATCAGGCATTACTTGCTCAGATAAATTCCAGGTTCACGTTGGAGTACCCCAAGGCTCAATGCTGGGCCCTGTGCCATGTCTCCTATTTAGCAACTCCTTGCCCTTAGATCTAGCACACAATCATGTCGTCACCATCACCAATATCCGGTATATGATACTTCCGCAATAGGTCAAAATCTGAACTCAAAAACTATGCACATCACTGGCCTTGCAAGAACTGAGCAATTGGTTTGCCTCAAACGATCACTTTCTTAACAATAAGAAAAATGATTTCATGGTTTTTCACACCCGCGAATGTCACGTGATTCTTTATCTTGACCTACATTTAAATAACTATGATAAGCCTTTGAAATGGCAAAAGGCGCAGTCAAGTTTCTTGGTTTACTAGTGGATTGGACTATTGGATCTTGACCATATACATAGTATTCATAACATTATACTTTGGCTGTCTTTCCACTATTACAGGCGACCGGCTTTGAATGTATCTATATACCTTACATTATTATATATTTGCATACCATGCGGGTATATAATTATCTTTCTCCACTCATAATTGAATAATTACCTATTGGTGACCAGGAAACTGTGTTTATACAGCGCATATAATTTTCAATTTATGGCTGCAGCTACTTTATTTATTAGGCAGCTTATTGGGTTATGGATGAAGCTTATGTATATGTTGTTGTTATATATGACGATGATGATGATAATAATAATAATAATAATAATAATAATAGTTTGCAAGATACTTGAAGAAGTAGAGGTTATAACTGAGTATTTGCTAAAAAGATTGTAGGTACCTCTAAAGGCTTTGTTCCACCAAACAAATCCGGAATCGACTTCCAACAGTTTGTCTATATCTGATGAATTTTTTGACTTTACATGAACTCCTACTGATTACATTGAGTGATTTTGGTATAAGAGGGATTGTTAATGATTTGATGCAGAACTATCTCTCAAATAGATTCAATGTGTTGTCATTAATTATTGTAAAAAGTTCCTACAGCTTAGTCACTTGTGGAGTCCCTCAAGGTTCAGTTTTGGGTCCATTATTATTTAATGCCTATATTAATGGATTGTTGCAACTTAATATACCGGGTGTTATTGTAACATTTGCGGATTATGTGAAGTGGTGATTGTTGGGATAAAGTTACAACCAATGCTAAATATTAGGTATTTAAAAAAATTAAGAAAATGATTTAATTATCACAGAGTGACTTTAAATATATCAAGAGCGAGTGTTTTAAATGTTTGTCTATAGGTGGATAAGCTCCCTGTTACAGACGGACTGACAATACGTGATGATGTTTGTTATATTGATTTAAATTATAAATATGATAAATTCAAAAGAGTAGGTAAATGAAGTTGAATACCTTGGTGTTATACTGGATGAAAATTGGAACCCCTAGTATGTCGGGTTAGATTCAGATGAATTCCTTATTTACCTATGAAATAAATGCATCACCGACAAAGATATGGCCTCTCTGATCACAATACGCATGTCAGAAGAAAATCCGCACACCGATCTGATAGTTTGTAAACTGTTACGAACCGAAAACTAGCAGTTGACTAAACATCAGACGCTTGAGTTGGAACGTATTTGTTACATGGCGCAACTGCAAGAAACTGTTTGCGATGAGACTTGGAACGAAAGCATAGTGGGCAGATATTGCAACTGTATAATATATTTGGATACACGAGAGAAAGAGGAGTAAGAGGAATAAGATTTATGCGTAGGTTGCTGAAGTGATTTATGGTTGGGGGTATGATGACTTCTTTTTGGAAACAATAATTTTGCATTGATTATTTCGATGTACATACAGGTCGTAAGGTGTTGGTAGCTATCACAGCTGAGAAATGGTCCCATTAAAAGAAAACTAAGAAACCAACATTTATTTCTTCCGAAAAATAACCATCAAAGGGGGTAGGTAGAAGAGGTATTTTCTTTTTCAAAACATTTTACTAAAACTACATCCAACTATCAGATGAAATAATTAAGATTTATTCGTCCTTTATTATTTCGAAAATTAGACAATAAGGGTAATATTTTTTGAATAATGCCGAACATACTTTTGAAGTTGGTGCCAAAAGTCTTCTATATAAGTAGAAATAAAATTTATTATTTTGTATTCTTCAGTGCATCAACTTATAAAGTCGGTGCAATTTTCTATTTTACACTTTTGAGTGTAACATGAGTCATGAAAATGGTAGAACGTTCACTTATACCTACCTTGTACCTAGTTATCTTATTACCCATGTATATTCTTTGCTTATACTTCTTATTATTATGATATCTCAAAACATCGCGGCGAAATACACATATTTCAGACTTTTCCACTGCTATAATTCGGAAGCCGTAGCTTCTTGAGAAAAATATCCAGTTTAGATGTTGCTACACATAATCTCTTCTTTAATTTGAATGTCTCATATTTTCATTTTTTGAAAAAAAATTGCGGAAATACAGATATTTCAATCATTACCATTGCTTTGACTCGAAAACCGTAACTCTTTTGAAAAAATATTCAATTGAAACGTTTCCAGATATAATCTCATCTTTGATTCTGGAGTCTTAAATTATCGATTTTCGAAAAAAACTGCTTCATGAAAGCATCAGAAAGGAGAGAATCATCATTGTTATCCTATGCTAAGAACCAATCTACCAATATGTAATAGATAAGATATATATTTTAATCAATCCACATTCAGCTAGCCGTTTAGCATAAATGCCATAAATTCCCGAATGCTTGAAAGATCATCATTATAAAAGCCAAGACCGTCAACGACGACAAGGACGAATTTTTAGCTCTGCCCTCTGCGGAATGAGATTCGAATAGAAACCACCGCGAGTCGAGTTGCAAATATCGCCACTTTTTGCTGGTGCGCGGCCTCTTTCTGTCTCTGTCTCTCTTGATCGCGGCACATGCCCAAAAAGCCTTTGATCCACTTGCATACATTTTGTTGCTCTCTGGCAACATTTAAATAATTTATACCCGCTTGTTGCACGGTGGACGCGTTTTTCAATTGTTCTCGATGATGACGCGATGTGGTAGAGAAAGAGGGAGAGAGAGTGAGACAGACCTATATGACGGAATCTGACGGAAAAGAACTCTTCAGACATGGTGCATTTTTTGAGTATTGAGATGCAGAAAAAGAATAGGCTCGCACTTTAGGAGTATATTGCGATGACGAAGACAATATTAAATTTAAAAATATGAAAATAAAATTGTAGCAGGCCAATGTCTCTACAAGAAAGATATTTAAGAAACATTGATATAAGGAGGTCTTTAGTAGAGAGCAACAGAAGCCAAAACAACAGTTTTTAGAGTTTTTGTCTGTCTGTCTGTCTGTATGTTTTGTAAGCGCATCACGCAAATACTAACTACAGCATGGTATTAAATGCCGCTTCCACCTATATATTACTAGAGATCTAACTTAAGGACTGACGACCAAAGTGAAAACTTAAAACAAGGAAATAACTAAATTATTGTTTTTTTTTATTTTTTTAAATGAAGTTATTAACATTAGTCTGGTTTTCACATCTATTGGCACTTGGAGAAATAATTATTTACATTTTTATTTTTATTAATTAATCAAACCTATCATGGACTGCACAAGCTCAATACAAAATATCGATATTGTATTATTATTTAAATAGTTTTTAATGAACTTTATTTTCATTATTAGCTCCATTATCATCGTTAAGTTCAACAATACTTTGTCCATTTATACTTTTAATTATTTCATTTTATTCTAAAAAAGACTAAATAGGCTTATGATAACTGGAATACGAAACAAATATGTTAGACTGGAATTTTTCTAAGTATTGTGTAAAAAGTGAATCCATCGTTGTTTTTTTATTTTTTAGTACTTAATTAGACATAGTCAAACCTAATGATTCATGACGAAATTCAATTAGTGGTAGGTTTGTATCATCTGAAAAGTTGATATTGAAGTCCCCACATAATATCATCGTAATATCGTCAAATTTTTCACCAAATCCTTTTTCGAGTATGTCAGATCCTTGTTTCGTATAAATCATTAAATTTTTGACATTAAATATGAGAAAATCTGGTTAAATACTAAATAAATCCTTATACCAGTGCACTATATAATATTCATTGCAAGATTTGTTGCAGATATCAAATATTAGAAAAATAAATAATAACATTTTTTTACGAAAATATCAATATTCGTCAATAAATACTCTGGTTTTGTCATTTATTTTTCTACATAAACATATCAAATTCTCACTATTGTACTGCACAGTAATTCTAAAATTAATCAATTTAAATTGTATTAGCAGAGAATATAGACGTGGTATTAGTGTATATATATATATATATATATATATATATATATATATATATATATATATATATATATATATGTGTGTGTATAATACATGTTACACTGGCCTCTATACTATGCCGCAATACGTCACAAGCATGTCAAGGTCATCGGTGTCGCGAGCTGCGAAGATTTTACCCACCCGAGAAATATTTTTGAAATTTTTACTTCAATAAACTGGCACCGACTTCGGCTCTAGTTTGTTTGTTTATTTCACAATTTTGAGTGATCATATTAAAAATTCACATGCCACAAATTGTCGTGAATATTCCTGTTGTTCACCTTATAATTTCATCAGTAATTTCAATAATTCAAATATAGCACATAATTATTTCCTTGGTAATTCTATTTCCTATAAGAAAAAAAAATGTAATGTTGTTATAATGAATTAAAGGACCTAAAACAAAAAGTAAAATAGAGCGGTGGGAACAGAATTTACGCCCTTCTGTATACGAATTGAAGACGAAGACTTTCCATAACTTCGCCAAGGTGCATATACATTTCGATGGAATTAATTCTGTCTTGAGTTCTGTACTTGAATATAAAGAAATTACTGGGTAGCTCTTGTGTGAAAGCGCTCTTTTCTCAGAAAAGCAATTAATATAGCGAAATTACTACAGATTTATATTTTTATATTGATAACAACTTTATTACAGAAATATTTTGAAATAAGTGAAATACAGTTTTGAGATAACCCTAACTACAAAATCTAGAAATTTGCAAGTGAAAATATTTAAGGAAATCATATTTTCTAAAAAAGAATCTTTAAATTTATTTTTCTAGTGTTCAAAAGACTTCTTCGACGGACTTTCCTCTTGAAATTTGGTATATATATATGAAACTGGACAAAAATATACGTTTTTGTCATCAAGGTTGAAGGGCTGACACAACAACTATGGCTTTTATTTCAACTGAAAGGCCAAATAATTCAGCCATCTTGTGATTTTTGCTCTTCATTCACATAACTAGATCATCATATCAGACTACCTAGAAATAACTAATACCTACTTTTTCTTCTTCATAGAGAGCCCTACTCGTTGGTATTCGAGAAAAGTCTGCTTTGAAATAAATTGCTACCACATACAAGGTGGACATAAAGTTCCGATTCCGATCCACGGATATGTCTCGAGATAAATTTCCAAAGATAAACCCTTGCCGAGGAAGGAAAATGTACTCTCTCGCTGATTTCCCGTTGCCATGCGACAGATTCGTACGGGCGCCTGCGTGAATGGTCCGCCTTCCAAACCACTCGACACGCACTGCGTTGCTTAACTTCGATGATTTGTCGACTTTGGTCCCTCTCTGCTAGCCTTTAATAAAATACCAAAATTTTTTTCGTAGACAAATTCATGATGTTTATCCGGTAAATTTGATTTTTAATCATTATAGTCTAATGACTGAGCCTGTAGAAGCCTGAGCAGTTTTTTCCAATAATAGCTAAAATGAGCTTAGTACTACACTGTCACATTTCAAGTTTTCACACACAGGCGCGCTTCAATTGTATGAAATAATCCGTCCATCCATCCATAGCAGCTACTGGATTTATTTTGTAAAGATGCTTTGCCGCGGCATTCGTTTTGATTCTTTCTGCCATCCAGTTTGTGTTGGTACATACAACACTCATTTTTATTCCAAATTGAATGCAATTATAAAAGAGAGGCTGCTGCTGATGCTGCTGAGAGAGGATGTTTTTTGCTCGATGAGAAAAAACTCGTCTCCATCATAAGCGATGATACTACGCCGTCGTTGCGAGCACTGTGAAAAAGACAAATCAAAAAAAAAAAGAAAGCACAGAGATAAAAACGGTATGAAACAATGAGGCGGCTTTTTTTCATGTCAATGGAAAAAGTGGGAGGAATTTTAGGATTTTTCGAGTTGTCTTCGCTGTCGCATCGAGTAAAAGCGCGGGTAATTGCTGCATTTCATCATAACATCTCTATACATATATACTTAAATGAAAATGGCACAACTCTACTTGTGATGTTAATCTCAAAATATATAACATGTCTGGAAGGATACATGGATTTCGTTTTTTTATTATTTGAGTTTGTAAATAATTTTATTTCCGAATCGAATGAAAGAATAAGTATTTTTTTACAAAAAAAAAATGTATCGACTTTATTAGTTGATACACTGAAGTACTAAATACATAATTCAATTGGTAAGGCTAACTTCAAATGTACCAGCACCAAGAGAATTAATATTACTTGGTATTTTTCATTTTACCAACTAATAAAGTCGGTTAAATTTTTGTTAAAAGATATTTATTTCACAATTTTGATGAATAAATATTTTTTACAAATAATTGCACCGACGTTATTAGTTGGTGCTCTGAAAAACACAAAATAATATTCATTCTATTGGTGCTGTTACTTTTGAAATTGTGCAGTTGCACTTAGATTGATAAATTTTGGCACCAACTTCACATTTTTGAGTGTAACATTAGTCACGAAAATCGTTGAACGTTCACTAATACCAAAGAAGATAGTACTTATCGTATAGCTCATGTATATTCTTTGCTTGTACTTGTTAATATTCAAAGATCTCAAAACATCGCTGCGGAAATACACATATTTCAAACTTTACCACTGCTATAATTGGGAAGCCGTAGCTTCTTGTGAAAAATGTCCAGTTTAGATGTTGCTACACATAATCTCTTCTTTAATTTGAATGTCCCATATTTTCAGTTTTCGAAAAAAATTGCGGAAATAACTATAACTCGTGAACCGTAGCTTCTTTTGAAAAAGTGTTCAATTTAAACGTTTCCGAATATAGTCTCATCTTTAACTCTGCCATCTCAGATTTTCGATTTTCGAGAAAAATTACCCCCTTCAGCTTTCTACCCTTCGGGGGCGCTTTTCGGAGGGAAGGAGATTTTGAATTTGAGTTTTACTTAATATGGCACCATTTCTTAACACACCTCTTTCAAATAAATCAAAAATCATCAACATCGGAGCACGTTTATGTTGTACGCAAAACGCACGAACAGCCACACTTTAAAAAAGCAAACATTCAACCGAATTGTAGGAATGAAAGTAAAAGCGACATTAGTGATCGAAATTATTCAAAGTTCACCAATGAAGATAATACATTGCTTATACTTATTCAAAGATTCCGAAACATCGCGGAAATACACATATTTTAGACTTTACCACTACAGTAACTCGGAAGCCTATGATTTTTTGAAAAATTTCCAATGCAAACGTTGCCGGATATATCTTGTTTTCTCTAATTTTCGATTCTCGAAAAAAGAAAATGTCCCTACCAGTCCCTTTGGGAGAAGTTTCTGTGAGGAAGGTCATGTTGAATGTTCATTGTTTTTTCAATGGTCCTCTATCGCATTAAAAAAGATTCATAAAAGAGAAGACTTGAGGAATGGTCCAATATTCATAGAAACTCAAATCCGAAATCTCTTTCCCATCAAAAAACACCTCCAAAGGGGGTGAAGGGACACTTTTTATCGAAAATTGAAAATCTGTGGTTGCAGAATTAGAAGATAGAACAATATAAGGTAACGTTGAAATTGAACATTTTTTCAAAAGAGTTACGGTTTTCGAGTTACAGCGATGTTAAAATCTCAAATGTGTGTATTTTCGCTATGTGGAGGGGTCAGTTTCTTTAGAAAAAGATCAGATTATTTGTAACAATATTCATAATGAACATTTTACCAAAGAGTTACGGTTCTCGAGTTACAGCGGTGGTAAAATGGCAAAATGTAAAATACTTATGTGTATTTCCGCCGCTATGTTTGAAATCTCTAAATGATAACAAGTACAACAAAGAATATACATGAGTAATAGGATAAGTACTATCTTCTTTGATATTGGTGAACGTTCAACGATTTCCATGACTAATGTTACACTCAAAAATGTGAAGTTGGTGCCAAAAGTTATCAATCTAACTGCAACTGCACAACTTCAAAAGTAACAGCCCCAATAGAATTAATATTATTTGATGTCTTTCAGGATACCAACTAATAACGTCGGTGCATTTGTTTTTTAGATATTTATTCAAGTATTGTACACTTACACTTGAAACTGATACCACAGACAACCACATAAACTATCTAGTGAAAATGTACTGTCGCTGGTTTCTCTTTTTGCTTTAAGATAGGAGGAGTACGTATATACTTTGTTTCACGACTGTTGGCGTCTGCCTTGAATACACGAAAAATGGATCAATCCAACTGACAGGAGTAAATCAGTGGCGTAACGATTTCGAGCTAAGATATGACATTTAAGGAAGTTCATATACATAATTAGAGAAAAAAATATGGATTGATCAAATAAGCAAACATAATATGAGAGATGCACCTGAATTATCTGAAATGTCACAATGACTTTGTGACGCCTATGAAATAAAGATTGCGTTGCCTTCGGACATACGTGCAGCGCCCTATCATTATATGGAAGGAGATAAGCTTGATATACTAATGTCGTAGCTTAGATCGACAAACGTAGTAGAGAATTTCCTGATAATGAGATGCGATGAGACGTATAGCGATATGTACGTAGCTCGTACACACAATAGCCATGTTTCGTGAAACAAAGTATACCTACAAAGTCACAGGCCAGAGGGTTTTGCACGCGTGCCTGTCTCATTATGGGTCACTCATTCAAATTTTGGCCATGCTCTGTGCTGCTTAACTTCGATCATTGAGAAATTAAACCATTGTAGCTCACAATCATGCGCACACTTACTAGTAGTTCTTGCCTGACTCAAGATTTATTATTATTATTATAATTTGACGCAGGGCCAATCCGGCCCATTGCGCCTCTCCCCCTTGCTCCTTAGACCTACGGTTCCCACCGAGTATCCCGACAACCTGGTCCAGATCTCTCAGGATTGCCGCAGGCGAGGTGTGCGCCTGATGTTGGTCAGATCCGGCCACTTCAGTCCTAGGATGGCCTTACGAATGTCGGATAGAGCCTAGGGCATTCTGTGAAGAGATGCTCCACTGTTTCTTCCTCCTCCATGCATGCCCGACATGTCCAGATTCTCCAAATGATTATATCAGATCCCGCATTCTTGCAGTTGCATCTCTGGCATTAATTTCTGCAATAACTTCGTTTTTCTCCCTCAACTCACTATTTACTACGCCACATGGATGATTAGTAGTCCTCGAGCAGCGCACGGAGAGCGAAAGATGTGCGCTTTTCGCTATACTACTTATTCTACGGGGCTATAGGAAGTAGAAATAACGCGAAAAATAATGAGTTCCGGACGTGACGTCATTATAACAGGAAGCCGTTATTTATGTCTCCTTATTTTGATGCTGCCGTGTTCCAGAAAAGAGAGAGATGGAATGGAATGGAATGGGGCAAAATTAACAGTCGCATCGTGTGTGTTTCTTTAGCGCCGCCTTGATTCACTGCCCGAGAGGATTTGGATGGAATGAGTTTCCCCCGCTCACAAGAAAAAATATATATATATATATTAGGTATATTATGACACTGAAATTGGAAAGTTTCGGTGGCGGCTGGCATATTACCTAAAGGCCTAATCAATCAAGCAGCGCAGGAACAATTTGATATAACACCCTGTATGTAACAAAGGCTTTCAATGTTCAATTCCCGATTGAGTTCTTAAAATTGTGGAGGTATACAACGTCTTGATTGTACCTAGGTTTGTTAACTTCATATGTCTGAGAAAAGCTAGGATTCAGTAAAGATTTTTGCTCATTCTGTGCTAGTTTTATTTACCATTTATCTACATTTTGAAGTTTCTGGTTGCCCTTATGATTTTTTTCTTCTCCTTGATCCTCTACTTAATTGATTTTCTCCTTGAATTTGCTAGAGAGCTGAAACTATTTCTAAAGGATATCTACCATTATTTCTAACAGTTTGATGATCTAATAGATCATTTCTTCCCCTTACTCACTTTATTGCCTTCATTTGATTCCACTAGTATTGCTATCAGCTCACGTAAAAGAGAGATTATTGAAGAACAAGAAAATCTATTTCTCAACTTGGCTCTTTCGTTAATAGAGAAAGCTCTAGTCGGAACGACACTCTAAACAAAGCTCGGACGAAGCTCATTTTTTAAATATCTCGTTACCAACGATAAAAGATTGGAAATCAACGAGTATACGACAGTTTTTCTTTTGGATTGTGAGATAAGAATCTCGTAAGCTATTTTACGTAGGTATATTTTTCGTAATAATCCGAGCAGCCAAGAAGTTTCAATTTGCGAGAAAAGATGCTCTCTTATTATCTATGCAGGAATTTTTGATGGTAACTGAATCAAAAATGTTGGGACAACGAGAGGTTCCATATTATGCAGCACACAAAATGCTGAGGCTAAAACAGCTTTTAGTACCGGGTGATTATCTTAGGAACTAATAGTCGTAGAAAATTGGGAAAAAAGAAAATATACGTTTAGAAATGAATACTCTCACGTTAATGCCATCAAAATGGTCCATCTTTTTGATATATAATTTTGAACGTAAAATAAAGGCGGGGGATGAGGACTGCTTCAAGAAAGGAAGGTTTGCTGAATATAATATAAGAACACCCATGCCATTCTGGTTCATGCCACCGTCGCTAGGGGTTGGGTTTTATAACCGTTTTTTTTAATTTTGTTCCGAACTCACAAATGGAAACGTATAAATATATAAGTAATATAATTAATCTTAAGTTTTTCAAACGAGCCAAACCTATCGCGAATTCTATCCATTAATTCGGACAAATGTGGTTGTGGTTGTCGTCTCTCGGGATACATCTTAAAATACACTTCCAATGTATTTATTCATAGTGTTTCTATCATTATTGTAATAAAGTTTTATCATATCTCGTTTTTCTTCATTGGAGAACTCCATTTTCAACGACTCAGCAATTAACAATAACACAGAATGTCATTTACGTGTCACCGATTGGAGAAATCAAAGTCAACTACTTTATAAAAGTAATTTATTTAATCTCTAGGATTCTTAGGATAAAACGGTCTACTTATACATCGTCAAAAAGGTAATAAAAAGGGCTATAGTTTTCCAATAGTCTGTTATTTTCATTTACACAATTTGAAGGTATTCCTAAAATTAGAAGAGAAATTCGAATATTACCGAAACTATTCATTTTAGGACATCTTGTACATTCCTAATTAATTTCAAAACATGAATATTGAGAGTGCCTACATCTTTTGTGAAAAAAAAACTCTTTTCATTTATTCCTGTAATAACGGAGTTATCGACCGTAGATACAATAAAAACTCACCCTGTATGTTTTTCTTTCTGCTCACTTTGTTTTGCCAGCTTTCGAAAAGTCGATTATCAGACAAGCCGCAATCGGTAGTTTTCTCATCCATTTTCACTTTATCAATTATATGCAATGATCAACACCAACGCCTCCACAATATCTCCCCCACTTACCTGCTGTAATTGGCGCCAAATATAGCTTCTTTTCTAATTAACAATTAAAAAAATTCAATTTCGCCTCACTTCAATCGCGCGCTACAAGTCTGAGCTGAAACGAACCAAGTACCTATCGACGTTAGTAGTGTAGAAAAAAACTTATCTAATTCGATTCGTAAAGCGCTAATCAAAGCGCACATCATATAAGATTCAACTACCTATAATCGATAGTTATAGTATAGTTTTATGACGCCTGAATCATATACAAACGACCCGACACCTATTTACCATATATCTATGCCAGGCGGACGTGATGTTTCTGCACAACCATTTAAAGGACATGCATTTGTAGCGTTATGTAGAGGTCCTAGTTAGGCGCAGGAGTTCAATCTGTCAATAAATTATGCCATACCACTACTATAATATACACTATTTACTTCCTTTTCTTTAAGGATCGTTCAGAATCGAAATGTAGGTATATACCTACCTATATGTGAGAAAGGAGATGATTAGAATGTACATTTTGCTAAGTATAGTAATGTCACAGTCTAACTTGATTTGAGGTGAAAGATATACCTACTTAACGGATAGTATGGACTTATACATAGATAGTAGGAGTTCTCAGTTTTACCTTTTCAGATGTTTTATTTTTCCTTTTTTTTTTTTCTCCATTCGCTTCCTATTTTGTTAAAATAATCGCGGCACCCACAGCGTCGGACTCTGGTATTCAGATTCAACAACTGCCACTTGCTAAAAAAAACTTTGACTTGGGATATAACTATAAAATAATTTTCAAATAAGTTTAAATGAAAAAAAAAAACGAAAATATAAAATCGGTTCTACTTTAATTTCAGAAACATAAATGAGACTATTTTTTAAGATGACCGTTAAAAATTATCGGATGTTAATATTTTATGCTTTTAACGTAAATTGCTATATACTGTAAGCTCAACATTCAACGCATCCGATAAAATGTAATATTTTAAGGCATCCGATAAATCTTCTCCGAAATGTCGTGGAAAAAGCTGTTTTGTACGGAAACTGATCACAAGTATCGAGTCTTGTGTTGATTTTAAGGTTATGTTGTAATAATATGTGGTTACGTCTACTCCTTTCCTCCTTTCATATATAAAAATGAACCTTGAGAATCATAGAATTATGAACTGGGTTTTTTAGAGAAATTATTTCTATAAGTATTTTTTTGGAAATTGATTTGAGACTGGTATTGTAATAAGACTTGAACGTAGAACTTCAGAAGAATTGAGATTTGGTTAGTGCTGGTTAATATAATAAATAATCAAAAGCGATTGTAGAAACAATGGGTATACCTATCTATTGTTTTTTAATGTTACAATGAACTTTAGCAAGGAGACAATTAAAAAGTATATTTATTGATTACTTGTCTATCTACTCTATTCTTTATACTTCCCAAATAAAGTTTCATGTGTACAGATAAATTATATTCCTCTAAAACCACAATAATGTGTATTCTAATGTGCAGAAAACTACGTCAAAATGCCCCTAGAACATTTTAAGACCAAAAACTACACAAGCCTTAAAAATGTTTCTCAATATATGTTAAATTTAACGACTGACGTTAAATTTAATGCTTGGTTTTGGCTTACAGAATCTAAATTATTAACGTTATAGATTTTAACCAAGCTTCAAAATTATCGGAAGCCGGTTACAAAATAGCTATTTAAATATTTAAGGTACGTTATCTTTTCAACGAGCCTTGAAAATTAACATTTTGCTTAGGTCTTAATTTATATCTCGGAAATTACTCTACCAATTTTGACCATTTTTTTTTCTTTCGATAATGTTTTAGTTTTCAAGATTATCTATTTAGGTTAGGTTAGGTTAGATTATCTATTTAGGTGGCTTTCTAAAAAACGCAAGGATACCACTCTCGAGTTCCACAAGCTTTTTTTGACAAATTTCGATATAAAAGAATACAGAAAGGGGTTTTCAGAGTCGAGAAATCGATTGGTGATGCTCACATATTCCGAGAATGTAGCTCCTCAGATTTGGATAGCAAATTGCGGAAAGGGTTTTTCGGAGATGCGAAATCGATTTTTTGATATTTTCATATTGGCTGTGACCCTAGAAATCCACACTGGCTATTTCAACAATGGCTCCGCAGACTGTGATAAAAATTTCAGTAGGTATAGGGTTTGGGGATCGAGAAGTCGACTGGTGTTTAAATTGAACAATTTTCAAAAAAATCTAACGGCTTACGTCTTACAGCATCAGTAAAGTTTGAAATATCTGTTCTACCGCTACCTATATTTTGAAATCTGTGAATAAAAGTTAGCGTTAAAAGTTTTTGTTTGTATCATACTATTTTATTTATATTATATTTATACAGTTAGTAATAAGAAAAGTGTTACTTTACTAAAAAAAAACATATGGTTAATGATACATTTTATTAAACTTGATATTCAGACATTTTGAGAGAAGATGACGCTTCTATCGGCCCCACCACCTTGTTGGACAAACGGTTTTACCTTTTAATTACCGAATATTGTCTAATGATTCCACTAAAAAAACTAATTGTTAATAACAATTCTTTTCCATCGTACAATGTACATGCGTTTTGCCTGCTTACTTTATAAGATCCATTTATTATATTATATATAGTTATTTTTAATCTAATAGAGTACCTATGTATTTTGAATAGATAATTTTATCAAAGTTATATCATCAGTGTTAGATTGAAGTCCGGACCTGCAGTATAGTAGGTATAATATGTCAATTATACCTACATATTTGGTAACGTGGAGTGCAGTTACAACATTCTGATATACGCCTTTAAGTGTCAATAAAATGTTATCGTTTTTGCAAATGTTAGATACTTGAATATGTATGTATTATGTTGAAATAGGTTTTATGCTAAGTTACACCGAATATAAAAATAATTCCTTAATAGAAAAAAAAGTATGTTGCAATAATGAGTGTTGCATTCATAATAAATTGGAGACTGTATACATTATCTTGATTAATTTAATTGATTCAAAGATATACTGGGTGCATAAATGTGTGTTGAATATTTAGTGGAAATGACTTCAAACATAACAGAAATTGGAAAATTATATAGACTTTTACGTGATCAAAAGTGTGGTAATTTGAAGGAACCCAAACAGTCTACAGGAACATCTAGTGTGATTGCCGAGGACGAAATAAACGAAATAAGAAAGAAATTGCAATGATCAGGAAATACTCCCGACTTCGGGATAAAATCCTGGCAAAAATTGAAAGTTTTCGAAAATTCTACGGTAAATGAACCTCAAGTGGTAAAAACATAAATATTTCTTACAAAAACTTGGAACCGAGTTTATTGGTTGTTGAACTGAAAAATACAAAATCTATTTCACATTTTTGAGTGTAACATTAGTCATGAAAATTGTTGAACGTTCACTAATACCCAAAAAATAGGCTTATCTGCTACTTGTTATTTATTATTCAGATATCTCAAAACATCGCGGCGCAAATATAAATATTTCAGACTTTACTGCTGTAACTCGAAAACCGTAACTCAATGTAAATGTTGCTACATATAATTTTTCTTTAATTTGGCAGTCTCATATTTTCAAGTCTTGAAAAAAAAATTTCTCTAACGCATATTTCAGACTTTACCACTTTAAACGTTTCCGGATATGGAATTTTCTTTAATTCTGCAATCTCAGATTTTCAATTTTCGAGAAAAATTGCTCCCTCAACCCCATTTGGGGCTGGTTTTTGGAGGGAAGGAGATTTCGGATTTGAGTTTTTGTAAATATAGGACCATTTCTCAAGTTTCCTCTTTCAAATGAAAAAAAATCGTCTAAATCAGAGTACGTTTACCTACTTTGCAAAACAGCCATAAAAAATAAATAAAAAAAAACAAACCTATAACCGAATTGTATACCTGAATTCGTTCAAAAATAGGAAAACGGGGTGAGCCAGACTCATGGTCATATAAACAAAACCTATAAAGGTATTCAAAACTTCCTCAAAAGTTCCAAGAATTATTAGGACCACCTTGTACTGGCCTTGCATATTTAAGTAGGGTTTATTACTCTCTATAATTTTCAAATGGACTATAAAAAGGTGCAGTCGGTCCCATTACAAACGAAGTTCCTCCTTACGTCTTCTCTCCAATTCCAAATTTCATTTCATATAAAGATCTACTTCTTACATAGGCTGTTAATTGATGGAAATCTAGTATTAACGCTTTTTCCTGACGTGATGATTTCTGCTAGTTAACTAGATAACTTCTAAGGCAGGTCACATTGAAGAACTTCGTTCCAAGCAAACCTGTATAAACTAAATTGTCTTCAGTTCGATAACTGATTTAATAGCTAGAAAACATTTAAATTTATTTTCCAGACTTTAAAAGCGTTCATGAAATCAGACCCTTGAAGAAGAAAAAAATCCATTACAAATATATAAGCACAAGTGAAGCTAACAATAGAGTAATAAAAAACAAAGAAACAACTACTGTGTAATTTAGTGGCAGACGAACTGAAACCATCTCAATTCCGGTACTTTCTTCCGAAAAAGTTTGTGTCGATACCGTTATTATATTAAGGAACCAGAGGGTGTATAGGTATGTAGGTACCTACGTACACGAATTACGACATATTGATGCCTGTAGGTAGCTTTTAGTTGTTATTTCCAAGATGATACACCACGAGAGCAGACCGACTAATGATACACGACCGTCAATTTTCAATTATTTTAACGGAAATCTCATATATAGGTACGTCGGATTGACATATGTCGTTGTATAAGTACACATAGGAAGCGGTTGTCTTTGCGGACCGATCTGGGAGATCGGGATCCAAAAATTGATGCTTTGTTGTTACCTTATAGTGTATCATCGAATCTGTTGTCAGTGTCCTTTCGGGGCCCGTTATCAATATAACTGTACACATTTTTAAACTGCTATTATTTTAGAGGAAAGGAACGGGTTTAAGTTATGTTTAAGTTTAAGTTTATCCAGGTATAATATTGTCAATAATATTTATCTAGGAATCTTAGCTTGAAGGGCAGAGGGGGACAAAATGGTCCCACTTAGGAAAAAACATTTTTAGAATGAATAAATATCATTGTTTATTTAATTTTAATGCCATAATACTTTAAGGTTGTCATGTAAAATGTAAAAAACACTAGTTCACTTATGCAATATTGCCAATATTACAATTATTTCGCACCAAAAGGGAATTTAAAAATCGATAGTTTTGCCCCACTCTTCCCTTGAAAAGAAAAAATTACAAAAACAATATCAGAATGAAATTCGACAAGTATTTCGCATAGAAAGTTGATATATTCATGTTTAATAAATCTGCTCTACTTACCTCGAAAATAAAAGATTAGCTCTTATAAATTGGGCAATAATATAAAATTATTATTAGATTGAGATCAATAAAGACAAGAATTGATTTGTTTTGTATTTGTATCGTCAATAATTTGAATAAATAATTAGTGAATAATGAAGATTATTTAATTTCGATAGAATTTCTGGCAGCAGACATGATTGGCCATTCATCTTCATTTACCTTACATAGATAAAAAACATTTTGTTTTATTTACGTAGACTGTAGATCAAAGGGGTTTTTATTGCACTGCGAACTTGAGGTCTATTGTGTCCCCATGGCAGCTGTTCTTGCCATTACGTAATCTACAGCTCGCCCTCCAGTTCCAGGATTCTAATGAAATCCAAAATCTGGGATGGCTTTAAGGAGGTTACTTCCTCATTTCTGCATTTGTCTTGTCCAAGGCATTTTTTGCGTTGGCTAGCAATGGCAAGGCATTCTACTAAGTGATCCGAAGTTTCCTCCTCTTCCCCAGAGAATCTGAACTCCTCCTTCTCTGTTAGACCCATTCTCGTTAGGTGCTTCCTGAGGCGACAGTGCCCAGTAAGAAATCCATTGAGGAGGTGTATCATATTCTTGCTAAGATCCAGATACTTCTTAGAACTTGCAGTATTAAAACTTTTGGAATGATCCAAATCAGGGCGATTCCGTCAGAGTGTTTTTCTTTCGGTTTTTTCCTTCTCCTGAAACTCTTTCTTGTAAGTACATTTACCTGTACCACAGAAAGGTTCAGGACCAATGAAAAGAGTTCGTGCTCCTTTTCTGGCAAGACTGTTGGCCGCTTCATTCCCTTTGATTCCCGAGTGGCCGGGAATCCAGACTAAACAGACCTTGTTTGTCTTGCCTATCTCGTTTTTTCGTGCCTATTTCGTCTTTTTTAAGTAACTAAGCGATATAACTTTGAGGGCTTGTCCAATATTAATAGGATACGTACTATTACAAACAAATGAATAAATTGACGACAGTACCTATCTGTGATGGACATTCTATTATTTGAAATTAGGGCATCGAGACGAGAAATCTCGTCTCGAAGGAAATTTCTCGTCTCGTCTCGATCATCGAGAGGAGAAATGATGTTTTTCTTGAAAACAATTAGTCGATCACGATTCGATATTCTCGAAATTTTGAGTCTCGAAAAGAAGAACTAAATGTTTAGGTACTTACAAATTCAGAGCTATATGCTATGAAATAAATGCCACCTACAACAAAAAAACTTTTCCCAAAAAAAATATTTTTCCACGAATTTTTCATATTTTAATTTTTATCCATGCAAAAATGGTTTCATAAGAATATCCTTGGAAGTAATACATAAACTTGAACTAACATTTTTGAAGAAGACAATAGGAATAAGGTTAAATTTATGGCACTTTATGGCTGACTGACTGAAAAGTGTCGTGAAATTTACTGAAATAAGAACCACCGACCGCAATGAGATTCACAGAGCCCGGGAGTAGCGTAAGTTTGCTTATCTTTGAAATTATGTGACGAAAATATTTTGAAAGTTTACAAGTTTCTGCAGAAAGACTGTTTTCACTGACCATTAGAAAACAACGGAGCCGATTAACTAGAGAATTTTTAGTGTGTTTGAATTCTGTGTAACAAAGACATAGGTATTCACGAGTGTCTATAAAATAATTTTCTTATCATTTTTTTTTATAATAACAAATCATTTTTCCTATCTATATTTTTCTTATGTCTAGTATTATTTTTCTATTCTTTTGTTCATTTTTAAGTGTTTAGAGTTAATTTTTGTGTTAAATAGGGAAGGTGAGGTTCGGCGATCTTGGGGACCAACTAATATCACAGATGCCAAATGTTGCATATTACATAGTAAATTAATCAGAAAAATAACGTTTAATTAAAATATGGAACATCTAATATGGCGCGCATAAGAAAAACATAAGTTAGTGTATTTTTTTCGGAAATCATTGGGTGAAAAAAATTTAAAAGTACTCAGTTCGAAAGAATATAAAAAAATAGGAAAACGACTAGAAAGTTTTTTTTATAAAACTAAAAATATAAAAATTAGAGCAATATTTCGAAATAGACGATTTTAGATTTTTTTTCGATAACTTCGGAAGTACTTAGTCGGAATTCTTTGTTTTCGCCGTGGCATCTTAATGAGCTCAAAATTCTACACTACACTTACCGCACTAAACCGACTATCTATCTCCACGATTAACAAATATAGCCATGTTGGCCCACGTGCGATGGGATATAGTTGCACCATCATAATTTAAAACCAGAATTAAAATATCTTCGTGTATAAGTACGCAGGCCAATATAATTTTATGGAATATAATATTGGTAACCATTCAGCGAAAACAGTCATTAGAGATTGTATAGTGATAAATAACATACAAATAAACAACCGTTGCATGTTTCTTAGTAGATATAACAGTCAATCAACAGAAGAAATGACGATTTGAAATGTAAATGTTGATGAATTCAACGAAGACATCTTGCAAGGATGGATGCATTATTAGCATTTAGCTATTGATAAGTATGTACAGGGTGTCACTAAAAAGTATTTACGAAATGTTCGTCCAGAATATATAGGTACAGAGATCTAAACATACACAAATTAACTAACTAAAGCTAATTTAATAATTTCATATGACCTACAAAGTTTCAATGGACGAAGAAAATTAAAAATACCTACCTAGATTTGAAAAAAAAACTAGGTATAACCTCTAAAGCATATAGGTACCTATTAAATGATGATTTTTAAAAATACTTATTGTAATAAGACTTGAACGTAGAACTACATAATTCTGAGATGTACATAGTTTTTTTTAAGATTTGGTTGATGCTGGTTAATATAATAAATAATCAAAAGCGATTGTAGAAACAATGGGTATACCTATCTATTGCTTTTTAATGTTACAATGAACTTTAGAAAAAAGACAAATCAAAAGTCTATTTATTGATTACTTGTCTATCTACTCTATTCTTTATACTTCCCAAATAAAGTTTCATGTGTACAGATTAATTATATATATTCATCTAAAACCACAATAATTTGTATTCTAATGTGCAGAAAACTGCGTCAAAATACCCCTAGAACATTTTAAGACCAAAAACTACACAAGCCTTAAAAATGTTTCTCAATATATGTTAAATTTAACGACTGACGTTAAATTTGATGCTTGGTTTTGGCTTACAGAATCTAAATTATTAACGTTATAGATTTTAATCAAGCTTTTAAATTATCGGATGCAGGTAACAGAATAGGTACCTAGCTATTTACGATATGTAATCTTTTTAACGGGCTTTTAATATTAACGTTTTGCTTAGGTCTTAATTTATATATCGAAAATTACTCTATAGATATTAATACTTTTTTATTTAGATAGGATTTTAATTTTCAAGATTATCTATTTAGGTGGCTTTCTAAAAAAACGCAAGGGGCCACAAACTTTTTTTTGAATGGCTTAGCAGATTCTGATGGAGGAACCTGTAGTTGGTTCAACCAAAGTTTATAGAATACTATCGTATCTATTCTGTTAACTTTGGTTCATCGGAATAGACAAACGCTTGAGCTCTCAAGAAGGCTTTAGAGACTTTATTATTATTTGGTGCACTGAAAATATAAAATAACATTAAGTAATTCTATTGGTGCTGGTATTAGTACTTTTGAAGTTAGTGCCACTTACAGTCTTCTATTTACTCACTGCATTTTGTAAAAACATCTTATATAGACACCCTGTAAGTAATACGCGGTAGAGAAAAAAATTGACAGAGTTAAAAATGAATTAATCAGTTCTTTGTACCTATACCTACGGCGCGTGTAAAAATTGAACCGTTGACGTTCAGGTTGGTTAGTTATACCAAATCTAAGTTATCTGTGAGTTGTGATACAACGTTTACCTAACTGTTGTTGTGATGTTTACGTTGACAAAAAGTTGTTCGGCGGCTGATCGAAGGAATCCACCACATACATACCTAAGTACCTACTTACGTTGTTTTGTATAAAAATAATGCAATAACCTAAATGAATACAGATTTGCTTAATTATTCAGATGATTAATATAAATAAGTAGGTGTATAGAAAAGTCGGTAGTTATCTTTGAAATGTTACTTGAATTAGATAGTATGATTGGAATTGATTAAAGATACCAGAGGGATTGTCATCCATTAGATAATACGATTATAAAAGCTAGTTTATAGGCTTTTGTTATAGAAGCCCTATTAAAAAAATTTGCAAAAATAGGTGTATTTTAACATAACTTTAGCTATAAATATTACTTAGATTAATTAAATCTTTACATTTCTATACCCAATGAAACCATACAACTCGGTCTATTTGTTCGCGGTAAGTAATTTTCGAAAATACTAAACGCGAGTTCTAATGCGGTTTTCACTGGTAGGTGGGTAGGTACTTGGAGCAAAATATTTCGTATCTTGTTACCAGCTTCCAATCCCCCCTCACCTCTATGCCTACTTGTCCACAGAATGACAGCAGCGACAGCAATAAAACAAACAGCGCGAGTCTAATAAAAAATGATATTATCATCATCGATGAGGCGAGGAAGGAAGACGAGCTGCGGAAAGAGAAAGAGCGCAGATCGAGCGTCTCACTTACGAGTAGGCGATGCAATGCCCTTCTTCCTTTGAATGTTGAATGAACAAACGATTATTCCGAAACGCCCACTTTGCATATCACCGTCTATTGGTTAGAGAGATATAACGCGAGGCGCGCGCGACCTCCCACGCTCGAGGCGCCACTTAGCATATTATATACCTACGTTCCGAGTCCGAGGATCTTTTTATATAACCGAGAGAGAACTGAATAAAATAGTTTGAATTTGACTGTTTGTGTGCCGGGAGATGTTTGGTGGAACAACAAGCGCCGACGAAGCTCATCAAATTTTAGTAGCAAGTACAATCGATTGATGATGATGATGATGGCGTGGAAACAGTTTTACTAACGCAAACTTACTTCATCTAGGTACCCAGATATAGGAATGACGTCACCATGCAGCGCAGGTAGGTACCTATCTTTCCATCATGAACAAGCTGCCTTGGTATACAATCTTCTTAGATTTCTGGTCGTATTTGAAATAATCAAACACTTGATAAAATTAATTCAGAAAAATTCTGCCAGTGAATAAATAGAACACGACTCAACTCAATGTTATTTTCAGCCCTATGTTTACCTACTCCTACCTTCGTTCTTTTCCAGTCATCGCAATAACAAAGTAGATGACTGGATATACCTATACCTATTATTCTTTATGAATGACATCACCGCACAACAAATCGATAGGTATATCTTTACTGTGTAAATAAGTATATAGAGGCGTGTCACATAATATATCTAAATAATTCTCCACCTAAACGATCTATAATAGAATAATTGAGAGAGATCTTAAATAATAATTAGTATTATTCTTTTATTATGATTAAAGACGGCATCTGTTTCTTTTTCTAATTGAATTAATTACAATTTGACAGGATAATTCACTAATGGCCGCAGGAATGATAGTAATTGTATTAACTCTGCGTATGGTTTTTCCCACCTTTATTTGAGAAAACAGTTGATTAGATGGGAAAATTCATATACAGGCACATAGTAAAAATCATCTAAGTAAGTTGGTACTTAGCCAACACAAATATACCTAGACTTGTTGGAAAGAAGAACGATAACATAGTAATTTATTAATATAATTGTGAAAAATCTGGGGACACCAAGGAAAAAATAAAGATTTACCTAAATATCTACGTAATGAACAATGGGGTCGTTGCATGTATTAATGCATTTATATCACATATTATAATTATCGAAATGTTAATTACAGTTTGTCCTCGTATTTAAAAACGAGATCAGATTCCCGCTTAAAACGTCACGATTCCCGGCTCCAATCATGAACAAGTAGTTTGTTCGGGTGCGCAACACTTTATAATAGTCACTTGCTTTGCAAATTGCATTGTCTTATAAAAAATATGCGTCCACCATAACTACCAGATATAAAATTTTTCAATCCTGCTTGGTGTTGAAGAAACCAAATATAAAACGAAATTTTTTTCTTACAAGTTTCATCATGAAAAATATATGTGCAATGACCGAATCAATCATTTTAAAACTCCTAGAAATAAATAAATAACTGCAGATGCAGCAAAACTTGTCTAAATATTAAATATTCTGTAACTTATGTGAATTTTATTTGAATTGTTAGGTATATATGAATCCTTTTCAATAGATTGCAACAAGGATTGATTGATTGTTTAAAAGAAAAAGAAATATTTTTCCTACAAAAAGGAGGTAATTAGATCTTCAAATCGTGTATTTACTTGAGAGGCATTTCTTATGCAATGATGTTGAGAATAAAGGCCATTCCACTCTATGAGTTTGTGATCCTTCTCCATACAATAAGAAGTAGGTATCTATTAAATCACTGCTTGCTTTTTTGAACGTCTAGAACTTCTGACTGTCCAAATAGTGGTGACCTTTTTGTCTATACCGGAGAAATATCTTTCAGCAAATCACCCAAAACTATTCAGTTCATATTCAGCAAGGAACTGGTACAGAAGAAGGTTGTAATTCAATATAAGCCGAGGATCCTCATTATCACCTATTGTTCCAAATATAGATAAGCAATAAAAGTGTTTGTCCCTTGAAGTATTCCCGGGTCCGGATTAATATTAAGAGAGCTTAGAGAATATGGTAGAACAGTATTTGGATGAAACTTGGTTCGATACACCAGATATACCAAACTAAAGTTGGGTAGACTTATATGATTTATAAGGAAAACGCATTAGGATAATTCACGCAGGAACTGAAAATGGTTTTATACCAAATGCGTTGTCTTTATCGGCAAAGGATATTAACTACTCTTCAGTCGATTATCATGATGATAGAACAGTCGAATAATTCGAAGACTGTTTCCAAAATAAACTCGTACCAAATATTCTAACCCAACAGTATTATCGTCATGGATAATGCTAGCTACCACAGTCGAAGATATGATAAGCTACCATGTTAAAATGGTACACCAAAGCCACTATAAAAAAATTTATGTTAAATAATGATATGTACTATGAGGAAAAGTACACAAAAAACAATTAGGTACTCGAAGTTTCGATAAGTACAAAAGAAATATTATTGTGATTCATTGGCTGAAAGCTTGCGACATACGGTGCTCAGATTTCCTCCTTAACCCTGTATGTTTAACCCAATTGAACATCATATATGGTATTAGCCTAAATCAGCCATTCGAAGAAACAATACTTCTCCAACCGTAAGTTCATCTGTGGTAGATCTTATTTAAAAAGAAACTGCAAACATTCCTGATAGCAGCTGGGCCAAGTGTGTTTCCCATATACCTACTAAAAAGGTGGAAAAGTCATATATCGATTTAGAAAAACATCCCAAAGATAAGTTTATTATCAATTTGAATAACGACAGTGAAAGTGAAACTGACCTTCGTGAGTAATTTTGTTTATAATGCAGAAAACGGCAACTTCACAAGTCTGTGTATGTATATTAAATTTAATTCTAAACAACTTATCTTATTATATATCATATTATATTGTATATACATAAACAATTCTCAATTACCTATATTGAAGCGATTTTTAAATAGTTTTTATTACTTTCGGTTCTTGTATCTATGGACTCCGCAGCGATTTCTCAGGCCCCATACGGTCTAGTGACTTGAAATTTCGAATTCGTACTTAGATCGCAGACATCTCGCCGCCTTTTAAGCTCCAAGTGTGATCCAATATTGGTAATTATAATTATCTCATTCAATCTCATTCAACCAAGATCATTATTTTGTCGACATGGAATGACAATGGGATCCGTCACTGGAATTACGTCCGAGCATGGAGCGTATATATACGTCTCTGTTCTCTGGTATATAGGTTATGTCGCAATTGTCAGACGTCAGACGTTATTGTTAATTTAAAGTTTAATTTTGTGTTGTGGTAGACAAACAGTAATTTGTTATGGAATTGCTGTTGCTGGCAAACACATATACATAAGTATAGTTAAAATCGAGAAAAGGATAGCAATAGTAGGTACTCATCGGTACGATTTAAATCTTAAATGCCCAATAAAAACTATTTGTTATTTTTTTTCAAAAATTTCACTGGTTTTTAATAATTATCTTAACCCATTATACCTACCTATAAAACAACATGTAATGGCTAGAGCAAGTGTACAACTCTGCGCAGACCGCTTGCTAATGATAACTCAAGTGTTTGATGATTTACAACCTTCTTAGATTTCTGGTCGTACTATACTTTAGAAACTATGCTTTAACACAGAATAAATAACTGAGGCGGCATAAGCCTTATAAGAAGCTTCGCTCGAAGGTTATGCATCTGGTTGTTATTTATTCTGTGGCTATATTGTCTTAATAAAATTAGGAGCGTTGATTTCTTGAGAGAAGAGAAGACCATTTTGTCGAGATACTTACATTGGCCATTTCAAAGTCGCGGGTTCCTACCAGTTATTGACACCTTGTTACCCCCTTATGGTGTACCTATAATTTTTGTTCGCACTTTACCAGACCCATTCATTTATAGCCAACTTTAGGTTAGGTTAGCTTAGGTTATGTTAGGTTAGGTTAGCTTAGGTTATGTTAGGTTAGGTTAGGTTAGGTGGCTAGTGTTCGCATTGGAATATTTTCTTTTTGTTTTCTCAGAACAAAGAACAATTCTCCATGTATCGAGTTTGAAATAATAATCTCGTCCACAACATACGTATGGTTCTAAGAAAACATTTCAATGGTGCAGTATAACCTTCTGAAGGTATTTTATGTACTTTCATTTAATGCCAATAATGTTTTACACAATTATTTGAGGTGTTTGCAAATGCCGTGTTGGTACCTACTCCCTGAAGGAAATCCAATCATCAAAAACGATGATACCGCGCCGTCGTTTACGCTGTAGTGCCAGAATATTTGAATACTCGATGATGCGATGGTAGGTAGATATCATATCATTCTCCGCCAAGACCATCCAGACTCCAGAGACCTCTCTATCTCATTAGTCAACTCAACAGTGTGAGTGACAAGTAGGTAGGCTTCTCTCTCACATGTATACAGGGTGTTTCATAATAAATGCGCGCAGGACTTGAGGATGTGATAGCTCGTCCAAAAATATGAAAAAAAGTTTATGTCAACTTACCCTCTTAAATGCACCATTTTCGAGATACCGGGGTTCGAAATTGAAAAAAAATATTCGTTTATTGTGAATATCTCCGGAACCGTTTATCGTACTGAAAACGGCTTTTGTAAGCATTTTCCACTCATAATAAGGTAAGTTTCGAGTCAGTTTTTTTTTTGTTAAGTCATAATTGGTGAAGATTTTGAAGGAGTAGTGGTTGTTTTTCTCCCCATTTTCTATGCCAATGGAAAAACTACAATTTTGAGACGCCCATTTGAACCGCCAATGTTTTCTACACAAAAAAGGTACTCTTGGTTGTGAGCTCTAAAATCGACCGTTTTCGAGAAAAATCAACTTTTATGTTGAAAAAACACGGTAAATTTTTTGAAATACAATTTTTAATTACTAATCAACAAAATTTATGTAAACGTTAGAAGAAGTAACAAAAGCTAAAATTTTTTCAACATAAAAGTTGATTTTTCTCGAAAACGGTCGACTTTAGAGCTCACGACCACAAGTACCTTTTTTGTGTAAAAAACATTGGCGATTCAAAATCGTACTTTTTCCATTGGCGTAGAAATTGGGGAGAAAAACAACCACTACTCCTTCAAAATCTTCACCAATTATGACTTAACAAAAAAAAAATGTCTGACTCTTAACTTAACTTATTATGAATGGAAAATGCTTACAAAAGCCGTTTTCTGTACGATAAACAGTTCCGGAGATATTCACAAAAAACGAAAATGGTGCATTTTAGAGGGTAAGTTAATTTAAACTTTTTTCATATTTTTGAACAAGCTATCACATCCTCAAGTCCTGCGCATATATTATGAAACACCCTGTATATTTATACTTAGATGTAGTATGTTGTTGCATTCTCGCGCATTTTTACACCACACGAGCAGAGAGCAGTTAAAAGTTTATGCTTAAGTATTTATATGCTATTTTGAAATCTAATATGGCTGCAAGTTAATGGCGCCACTTTATTGTTATTTTTATTACCATCAATACCCCTCTTCTTTGTCTGTCTGTATGTAGCAGGAGCAGCGACGGCTATTGGTATTCCCTGTGATAATATCTCTATACATATGTGCATAAATATGGCGACGAATATAATATTATGAGATCGCGAATAACTTTTGATGTTGTTGTTGTTGTTGTGGGATTGATCGTAAAATAATGTGAAAAAACGCTCACTTATGCCGCCAACCACTATAGGTAGGTAGCTAGGTATTCGCCACTGATCACATTTTGGCGCATTTTTGTCTGTCTGTCTTTCACGGCCTATTATCTCTCTGAATCTACAAAGTGGAGAGTGTTGGAATTTGTTACACTTATGCAGAGTGACCTAACTGACCGTATTACGAACGTAGGCACCTACAGTGCGGCTGTAAAGTAAGGAGGAGTCCGTTTACATTAAAGAACAAGTTTCTAAAACAAAACCTACAGATTTGGACGACTTAAGAAATCGTATTGCGCAAGAAATAGGACATATTATACCGGAGATTATTAATAATATCCAAGGGGAGTTTACATATTAATTGTTTAGGTTACTGTCAATTCATAGCTGATCATTTCTTAAAATGAAATTAATTAAACTATGTATACATTTTCTAGTGTCTTATTGGCTCATGTCTTGTTTTAATTTAAATAGTAGGGTTGCTCATGTTAATGATACTAGCGAATTATTTTTATAAAACGTTGTAATTTAAAAACAGTTGAATTAAGGCACTGGATATGCTTTAGAAAAATTCTGAGAATTTTATCAGGCATCAGAGAATGTAAAAAATAGGGGTGTCTATTTGAAAAAAAAATTAAAATACTACCTGTCCAGCTTTTTGCGACCACCCTGTATAAATAGTTTTATTTTCTCGACAGAAAAATAAAACCGACGTGTTCGAGGATTTGAGAAAAATGACTTGGATGGATGATGATTGAATTTATTCCTTAATTTACGGCTGCACTCTATAGCGTAAATAAACGAATAAGCTCTTTTCACTTTTATCAAAATGCTTTTGCGCGGAATCTTCTTTTATTTTACTTATTATACGATGGGGTTGATTCATCAAAAAAAAGCGAAATCATCGAGTTTCCTTAAAAAGTATCAAAAGCATTTATATATCGTTCGAGAACTCATTAGATCATCCATCCTCACACTGGTCACTCATCCAATCTTTTGCCATTCTCTGTGCTGCTTTAATTCGGTGATCGCGGTGCAAAACTTTTGTTACTGACCGTTCCTAGTTATTTAGTATTATCGAGTATGGCATACATATTTTTTTCTTCAGAAATCAAATTCACTAATCATTAATATTATTTCTCACTTGAATAGAAGGTATACCTATGTAAACTACTTAAAAAATTGTCATCATATATATACCCACACTAATGTTAATGTCCGTTGTTGTTCACTGGTCTGCAGCATTATTTAAAAACAGAAGGTCGAAGAATACAAACATCGCTGATTTATTAGAATTAGTTGCATTTATTCACCTGTGCATTTTATACCGCGACGACTGCCTACTAGTTTTTGTGGTGGTGGTGCTCTGATCAGTGCGAGGAACGCCCGTCTAAAGAAGCCTTCGGACCAGAAAAATGTCAATCTATAGGTACTACTACAACCTACTCCTCCTCTTTGCGGCTCACATAGGTAGGTATATTATGAATGCCGTTGCTCCTACTATATAGCTACATTGGAATAATAAGTGCTCATTTAAGATGCTGCAGATTGGAATTATCATATTAGGTATATTCCAGAATTGCGAGCTCACTGAACGACGATTTGCTCCCTATAGATGCCCACGATGGCGGATGATTTCCATAATTTTCCGACAGCAGCAGCAGATTAAACCAATTATAATTAGCTCAATTATCATAAATTGGGTGAAAACAATTATGTAGAAGCAAAGCTTGCTGAAACTTTGTCGAAATTTGTGTATTTTGGGAAACATCAAATATTAAAATCGTCTGAGCGATTGGGGCGACAATTACTTTTTTTGACAGTGGTTTGGACTTGGTAAAGAATTAACAAACAGATAGAAAATATTATGAATGAAGTGGAAATACCAAACAAGATGATAAGACTAACAAAAATCACAATGAACAAGTCTAAAAACAAAATAATAACAGGAATGTTCTATCTATACAAAAGAGTTTGTACAGGTGTAAGACAAGGAGATGCATTATCAGCAACATTGTTCATTTTGACAGCTAGATACTATAAGTGAGCAGAACATGGCGCAACTATAAGGATATGCGGACGGTCTTGATCTTATTGGAAGAAACAAAAGCAACCTAGAAAAGTAGAGGTCTGAAAAGAAAATTAATCAAGAAAAAACTGATTTCCTAGAGAAAAACAATGGAGAACATATATGAAATGATAAGATACTGGACTATAGGTTCATAAAAAGAGAAAAAAGTTTACAGAATACTATAGTTGGGTCACTCTTGAAATTTCCTTTGTTGGCGGATCGAAAGTTTACCTACGTTTTTTTTGCTTTTCGCATAAATCATGCTCGCTTTGACAAAAATATAATAATATCAATAATACCAGGGTCAAACCGAAGCAATGGAACCTACAAGATACTTCGTATATTTTTATACAAGAGAATTAATAACACATTGTTAGATTTATCCATTTTCTGATAACGGCGAATTTCCAAACGAATTTTCATTTATTTGAAAAAGAAGACTTGAGGAATGGTCCCATATTCATAAAAACGCAAATTCGAAATCTCCTTCAATTAGAAATCCGCCCCAGAAGGGGGTGGAGTTGGCAAATTTTCTGGAAAATAAAAAATCTGAGATGGCAGAATTAAAGATAACAAAATATCCGGAAACGTTTCATTTGAAATTTTTTTCGAGTTTCTCCGTTGTTAAAATTTGAAATACGTGTATTTTCGCTATGTGGAATAGGCAATTTCTTTAGAAAATTGAAAATCTGCGAATGCATAGTGAATGACCAGATTATTTGTAGCAACATTTATATTGAACATTTTTCCATAGAGATTCGGTTTCCGAGTTACAGGAGTAAACTTACCACTCCGATGCGTATTTCCGCAACAATGTTCTTAGATTTCTGAGTAATAACAAATACAAGCAAAGCATACAGGGATAGCGGTGAAAGTTCAATGATTTTCGTAACAAATGTAACACTCAAAAGTGTGAAATAAATATTTTTCACAAAAAATTGGACCTACGTTATCACTTGGTGAACTGAAAAGTACAAAATAATATTTATTCTATTGGTGCCATAATTAGTGATGCTGCGAGACTGGTCTTGGTCTAGCAGTCTTGGTATTGGTCTTGCAAAATTGCAAGACCAAGACCGAGACCAAGACCGTCTATGCAAGACCAAGACCCAAGACCAAGACCAATACTGGGTTGCAAGACCAATACCAAGACTAACCTGGTCTTGGTCATGGTCTTGCTGCAAGACTTGCGAGACTTGCAAGACTCTTGCAGTTCCGTAACCAGACACCAAATTGGTAGGAAACATATTATTTTACTCGATGATTAGATAAGAAACGCTAATAAATAACCTAATTAATTTAATCTTTGAACTCCCTTATGATCGATCTTTATTTTACATATTCTAAAAATATTGAATTAAAAGTTGTTGGGTGAAAAGCGAGTTCATTTTACCCTTCTAGGATTTCCGGATTTCAAAAAATTCTTAAATACCCTATACCTATACCGTAATTTAAACCCTTCTAGGATTTCCCTTACCGAGCTGTTTTCAAAGAATCCCGACAGTTCGTAGCCAGGGGAAGGTAAACTAAGTACACGGTTTCTTATTATTTTTTTTATCGCGCAGAATGTTTTAAGCAAACGTTAAAAATCATCTATAAATCTGATTTTTTTTGATGATATTTATCCAGTGGCCACTTTTGGAGATATTTGAAATTTTATATTGCCCTTATTTTAAAGCAATTTTTTCTATCATACTCATTAACTAACTCAACTGAGATATTCACACGACTGACTTTTCAAATAGATACACGTTTTATAAATGTGCGTATCAAATCTCTAACTGTTTTTAATTTTCATTTTTTGGAAAAAGCTTTCTACAAAAATTGAAGTTAGTTTTATCAGAAATGCTTTTGATCGCTTTCAGAGATTCTTTCTATTTTATTAAAGAAAATGGTACAAAACCACTGTAGAATGAGCAAGAGAATGATTTATGAAATAGAAGTATGAAGTAGAAGTATGTAGTAAAATGAGTTGGGACGGATGATACCAAGAAAACACAAGCAGACTAAGTCGCGCTAGTAAGATACGATTCTCATATGTGAATGGTGATTATTAATTTATAAACTTTTACGCATCTCACTGGCCCTAACTTAATTCTAGGCACCTAGTTTTATTCTCATTACTTATTCTACATTACCAGGCGTGTTTGTTCTGGACAATGACAATTTTTTCATACGGTCGATATTTAACTATTTAGAATGATAATATAATTATAGGCAATCTTATAAGATTTTGAATTACATACTTCCCATACATATGCAGGGTTCTTCTTCATTTGGATTAAGCAATTACGGTTTAGAATCGCAACAACTATTCACACTTATAAAAAGATCAAAATGTTTGCAAGAGTCTTGCAAAGTCTTGCAAGTCTTGCAGCAAGACCAAGACCAATACCAAGACCGTATATGCAAGACCAAGACCCAAGACCAAGACTAAGGATTTGATGCAAGACCAAGACCAATACTAAGGGTGCAAGACCAGGACCAATACCAAGACCATATCGGTCTTGGTCTTGGTCTTGCTTTGCGCATCACTAGCTATAATAGTAAATAATAAATTTCAGTGCACCAACTGAAAACGTCGGTCCATTTTTTTGTAAAAATATTTATTTTCTGTTACGGTACTACTATGAGAAATTAATGGAGAATTTTCATAGCTACTCTGTTCTCACTCGAGTGAAATAAGAATGAAATGCGCTGAGTAGGTCTATGAACATCGTCTCGGAAATACGCATAGATATTATAGGGGAAGGTGGGGCAGAACCGTACTGCGGTGCATAGGTAACCGTATGGCTCAAAATTTTGTTTGGATGGGGTTCCATCTGGGTATTAAAGTTGGTAAGCTTCAGTAGACGCCGCCTGTATGTCTGTAATATAAAATGGCGCTAGTGTATACCACGTAAATGGTCACGGAAGTTGTTTTTTAAGGCGCGGAAATCGTGCAAACGTAAGGTAAGAATAATTTTATTCTGTTTCTTGTAATATTCAGTCATTCATACATGCATTTGCTATAAACTGATATACGAATATGGATAAAAATAGTGAAATACTAAATGTAGTTCAAATTTGAAGTGCATCCTGTGATTTGGGGCACAATCGGATGGGGCACAACTGTACATATTCGTCTCGTACGGTTGTGCTTCACTAGGTATACGTATGCCTTTGAATGTGCTTCACTGAAAGCTATTGTCCTCCTTCATTGTTTCACCTGAAAATGGTCGTGCTATTCCCCATGTTGTTCACACTTCTGTTACAAATAGACGCAAAGGAATGACCGAAATCGATGCTGAAAAATCACAAAAGGAGGCTCTGAGAAGAAACTAAAAGTGAAAAGGAACATCGCGCGGTCAAAAGATGGCAAGCATACCTACTTACACAAAAACAATGAGCTTGGAAACGAGTTAAAGTGAGTATAATTCGAGTATTTCAGAAAGCCATTCAGGTAGTGATCGGGTTGCTCTTTTCCTGATTTGTAACAAGAGTTTCAGCCAAACTAAGAAGCCTGGAGAGTGGGTGCAATGTCTGCAATGCAGAGAACGGAACTGCACAGGTCTTCATGATGACAATTTAAACGATTACCTACCATTGGTCTACTGATTTCGATGAAAATTCATATATATGGGTTCTAGAGTGTATTGAATCGATTGGTTGTATATACATTCACAAGAAAAATCATTTTCAGTAATTATTATTCTCATTTTACGAGCTCTACAGATTGTATCTGAGATACCAATATAAGTCCTATGGTTAAGCTTACGGGTACTAATATAAAGTTCCAAAACCCATTTTTTAAATAAAAGGTGTTAATATAAGTTTCTGACAATTTAATCGGATATTTTTCAACGAAAATTTGTACATATCTGATATACCTATTGCGACCCTTAAGGTACACATTAGCTATTTCAAGGAAGGGTTAGCTGATTTCGGTAAAAATTAGCAAAAAGGGGTTTTCCCTAGTCGAGAAATCGATTGACGATACTTTCATAATTAATCAGTGTGACCCTCGAGTTCCACACCAGCTATTTCAAGAATGGCTCCGCAGATAAAAGTTTCAGTATGTATATATAGTGTTTGGTGCTTGAGAAGTCGATTGGTGATACAGCAGAGTTTTGGTATATTTATCATTCATATCACAAATTCATATTTATTTCGAAATCTATAACTTACGAATATGTGAACTATAAAAGCAGTATTTACTGATCGCAATACATTTTAACCAGAAATATGCACATTTTCTAATAAGTTTAAATATCCTTAGTAACTCTTATAGACCCATCTTAAATACTGTTTTACCCGAGCAAAGTCGGTCTCCAGATATTGTATTTTAACGAGTACCTCCTACAAGAAATCTGATATCGAAGTAGGTACTCGTTAATGTTAGTACCTAACACATTTGCAGGATGATCGTGTTATATACCAATATCTACGCGACTTAAGTTACATGTGTATTTATATACCTACGGGCCAACTTAAGTAGTGGCTAGCGCAGTATAAGTAGGCTTAGGTTGGTACACCTACGTGGATACGGGCATATGCACAAACAAATGAACCATTGTGGCCACACCTACTTGCAGCATAGCTGGTCGCGCCATTGGACGATCGGTGATTCCTTGCCGATGGCATTTCCCAGCTACGACACTCCACATTGGCTATACAAATGGAAAAATTTGAATTTAATATTCCTCTCTTGAGAGAGTGAGAGGTGGTTGAGATCTGAGTTGGTGGATAGGTGTATAAGAAGAAGAAAGGCAGATGGCTGGAGGATGTGATGAACATAAGAGACGAAAATAAACCCACTTGCTTGCTTTTATATAAGGATGTCTATCTCTTATATCTACTTAACTTCTCGATGTTTATTGCATTACATTCTGTGATTATATTACCGTACGCATTCGTTTTTTTACTGCCATATTATAATCTCGCAGGAAGATAACAAAATAACTGATTAAACGTTGATTATTTTTGAGTTGTGAAGATATCATAGTGACAGTATTACTAGGGATGGTTAAATTGAAGAAAAATTGCGTAATTTAGACATCTTCAATAAGACGCCTTGCAAATTCAAAACAATCAAAGGTTTCTGAAATATTTTGAAAAAAAAATCATCGTTTTTCCTTTCAATTGATACTTGGAGAGGAAAAGTGAAACTTTGCATAGGTATGGTATGCAAGTAATGATGATGGAATAAGGTATTTCAGTAGAAACGAAATTACTACTTTGAAGACTGTTACATTATACCTGGCGATTTGAAAAACAAGATTATTTTATAAAACAATCAAATAATTTAGTTGTGAAGTCACAGTTATTGAATTCGTGTTCATTGATTTCAAAACACCTGCAAGATCTCTGACGTAACAAAAGAAATTTTGCCAACCCAGCTTAGAGTTTGAAGTGTACAAAATAGTAGAAACGTAGAAAAAATTGAGGTTATAGTCAATTGTCATTTTGTTTTCAGATTATATTGCTTTTCTGCCATTATTGTTATGTAGATAATTCAGGATTTTCTAAGGCTGACAATGATAATGTGCCATTAGTGGACAACGAGATAATAAATATTTTTTATGTATTGAATATGGAGTTTTTCCGTTCTGTTCGCAAAATTAAAATTAAAAAGTAAGTATTAGGCATTGTAGTAAATTATATTTGTTTAATGTGAAATCCAAGTGTATACATTTGATTTGGATTGAATAGACTGTGTAGGTATCTACTACATTTAATTTTTATGATGATGATTCTGAAGGTAACGTACAGATCAAAAGGATAAATAATATCTGCACAGTTCGTAGAAGAATATCTCCGGAACACAAAATCACCAAAACACCATAGAATAAAGAAGTTGTTATTGATGTAACTCCTGGAGAAAAGACTGCCTGGACAACGAAAACTTTGCAAACCATTTTGTAACATAATAAAACAATGACCTTGAATAAAATACAATTTCCAGTTGTAAACAAAGTGATGAGCGAAACTCAAAACTTCAAATAAATTATACATACTTAGACACTTTTTTGACATTAGAATAGATCTAAGAAAGGGCTGGTTAGTTCTGGTATCTATAACCTGTCTACTCTGAGGTCTACATCAGTGTTGCAATTCATAAGTGATTCGTAGACTACGACCATCTCTGTTTTTCATATTTGAATAGAAAAGGATAACAAAGTTTTCTGTTGTGACGTCATAACGGTTTGGTTTAATTTTTAATACTTAATATATTCATTATTAAGCAAAAATATGCAGTTTTGATAGATGTGAGACTTCAATTTATAAATATAGAACCAGAAAATACAATTTTTCAAAATTACTTAAATACCCCATTGTTATATATATATATATATATTTTTTTTTTAAGATATACTGTAGGGCTTCTGTTTTTCTTATGGTCACCATATTTGTTTTTTATTCCATTAAATGAAGTCAATAACATGTCGCAGACCCTTGAAGCCAGAAAGACATAGAAAAATGGTGAAAATATTTTCAAATATGGTAGGCCACTGTATGAATTATTCCCTCTACAGCAATGAATTAATCAAATTCCTTGTTGAAAAATAAGAAAAATTATCAACAAGTCAAATCAATTAAGAACAATCAAATAAACATGTATAAATAAAAAAGTTAAAGAAAAAATAGCTAAGAACTCAACTTGTGTTGCTCAATATTTTCAATACATTTTTGCGCAAATAATAAATGATTTTCGAAGATTTGATGAAAAACAGTGGATGTGCTAGGTTTTTAAAGCTCTAGCAGACCAATCTATCACGATTTTTTTTGGTTTAATTATGGTTTAAGAATTAAGTGCTAATTAAGTGCTTTTGAAATACTTTATAAATTCTTTGAAAATAAGAGAAATTTCGAAAATCGTTTGTGCACCTAATTTATTACTTGCGCATCTAAAAAGCACTTAATTTTGATATCATTTGAATACAATCCTAATAAAAAAAATCCCGATGGCCTGTAGTTAGCGGAAAGGTAAATTTTTCAAAATTCATTGAAGTGAAATTTGAACAACCTTTTCATTGGTATACATACATGTTATTACATAAAATTGTCGTATGTGTCATAGCCTTGCGGTTAGAGGTTTTTATTTTGGCTGTTGAATATAAAGCAGACAGGGTTCGAGTTCCACTTCAAGGCAGAATTTTTTTTTTCACCTATTTCTTTTCAATAAATATACTATATATTTTTTTAATCAGGGTCTATATTAAAATCTCCAGAAAATGTACAATTACATCAAATTTACATTGAGTGTTCATGTTTTATCAATATTTGTTATTTTTCTTTATTAATTTTTATTTTTTTACCAGCGTATTTTATGAAAAATTGCTTTGAACAGAAGTTGTAGGTACTGATTATATCTATAACCTAAAATTATTTTTGATGATATTTACACTATGGCTCTTTTTTGATATTTTCTTAAGTGTTTGAACGGTCGCTATTTTGAAAATTCTTACCCGATATTGCTCAATAACGAACTCGACCCAGATATTTGAGAGATTGATTTTTGTTGCAAATTTGAACTTGATACCTTCAAAACTGCGACCTCTACCGTGTTAACAAATTTCGTAATATCCCATATATATATATATATATATATATGAATAATAATTTCACGCCTAGCTGGTAAATTGAACCTACATTTCGTAGGATGCCGCACCCTACGATATACTGATGAGAGGCAACAACCTCGAAATCATGATATATATCTGGGAGACTGATGCTATGTTTGGTAATCAATCTGATTGAGCAGTATAGTGGAAAAAATGCACACAAACGCAATAGGTAGACGACAAACCTCGTTCTTATTGCGGCATCCTACGAAATGTAGGTTCAATTTACCAGCTAGGCGTGAAATTATTATTCATATTCTAATATGGTCATCTGGTACGGATAGCTCCTCATTTATTTAATTAATTATTAACCTTTGCCGATTGTTATTATCCACCATTATACATGCTTAATATATCGCTCATACTTGTCTCCACCGACAGTTCTATACCGAAGATTGATACAAGTATGAGTTCCAAATAAGGATTGATTATCAAATATGGCTCTTCACCCTACGATATACTGATGAGAGGCAACAACCTCGAAATCATGATATATATCTGGGAGACTGATGCTATGTTTGGTAATCAATCTGATTGAGCAGTATAGTGGAAAAAATGCACACAAACGCAATATGTAGACGACAAACCTCGTTCTTATTGCGGCATCCTACGAAATGTAGGTTCAATTTACCAGCTAGGCGTGAAATTATTATTCATATTCTAATATGGTCATCTGGTACGGATAGCTCCTCATTTATTTAATTAATTATTAACCTTTGCCGATTGTTATTATCCACCATTATACATGCTTAATATATCGCTCATACTTGTCTCCACCGACAGTTCTATACCGAAGATTGATACAAGTATGAGTTCCAAATAAGGATTGATTATCAAATATGGCTCTTCACCCTACGATATACTGATGAGAGGCAACAACCTCGAAATCATGATATATATCTGGGAGACTGATGCTATGTTTGGTAATCAATCTGATTGAGCAGTATAGTGGAAAAAATGCACACAAACGCAATATGTAGACGACAAACCTCGTTCTTATTGCGGCATCCTACGAAATGTAGGTTCAATTTACCAGCTAGGCGTGAAATTATTATTCATATTCTAATATGGTCATCTGGTACGGATAGCTCCTCATTTATTTAATTAATTATTAACCTTTGCCGATTGTTATTATCCACCATTATACATGCTTAATATATCGCTCATACTTGTCTCCACCGACAGTTCTATACCGAAGATTGATACAAGTATGAGTTCCAAATAAGGATTGATTATCAAATATGGCTCTTCACCCTACAATATACTGATGAGAGGCAACAACCTCGAAATCATGATATATATCTGGGAGACTGATGCTATGTTTGGTAATCAATCTGATTGAGCAGTATAGTGGAAAAAATGCACACAAACGCAATATGTAGACGACAAACCTCGTTCTTATTGCGGCATCCTACGAAATGTAGGTTCAATTTACCAGCTAGGCGTGAAATTATTATTCATATTCTAATATGGTCATCTGGTACGGATAGCTCCTCATTTATTTAATTAATTATTAACCTTTGCCGATTGTTATTATCCACCATTATACATGCTTAATATATCGCTCATACTTGTCTCCACCGACAGTTCTATACCGAAGATTGATACAAGTATGAGTTCCAAATAAGGATTGATTATCAAATATGGCTCTTCACCCTACGATATACTGATGAGAGGCAACAACCTCGAAATCATGATATATATCTGGGAGACTGATGCTATGTTTGGTAATCAATCTGATTGAGCAGTATAGTGGAAAAAATGCACACAAACGCAATATGTAGACGACAAACCTCGTTCTTATTGCGGCATCCTACGAAATGTAGGTTCAATTTACCAGCTAGGCGTGAAATTATTATTCATATTCTAATATGGTCATCTGGTACGGATAGCTCCTCATTTATTTAATTAATTATTAACCTTTGCCGATTGTTATTATCCACCATTATACATGCTTAATATATCGCTCATACTTGTCTCCACCGACAGTTCTATACCGAAGATTGATACAAGTATGAGTTCCAAATAAGGATTGATTATCAAATATGGCTCTTCACCCTACGATATACTGATGAGAGGCAACAACCTCGAAATCATGATATATATCTGGGAGACTGATGCTATGTTTGGTAATCAATCTGATTGAGCAGTATAGTGGAAAAAATGCACACAAACGCAATATGTAGACGACAAACCTCGTTCTTATTGCGGCATCCTACGAAATGTAGGTTCAATTTACCAGCTAGGCGTGAAATTATTATTCATATTCTAATATGGTCATCTGGTACGGATAGCTCCTCATTTATTTAATTAATTATTAACCTTTGCCGATTGTTATTATCCACCATTATACATGCTTAATATATCGCTCATACTTGTCTCCACCGACAGTTCTATACCGAAGATTGATACAAGTATGAGTTCCAAATAAGGATTGATTATCAAATATGGCTCTTCACCCTACGATATACTGATGAGAGGCAACAACCTCGAAATCATGATATATATCTGGGAGACTGATGCTATGTTTGGTAATCAATCTGATTGAGCAGTATAGTGGAAAAAATGCACACAAACGCAATATGTAGACGACAAACCTCGTTCTTATTGCGGCATCCTACGAAATGTAGGTTCAATTTACCAGCTAGGCGTGAAATTATTATTCATATTCTAATATGGTCATCTGGTACGGATAGCTCCTCATTTATTTAATTAATTATTAACCTTTGCCGATTGTTATTATCCACCATTATACATGCTTAATATATCGCTCATACTTGTCTCCACCGACAGTTCTATACCGAAGATTGATACAAGTATGAGTTCCAAATAAGGATTGATTATCAAATATGGCTCTTCACCCTACGATATACTGATGAGAGGCAACAACCTCGAAATCATGATATATATCTGGGAGACTGATGCTATGTTTGGTAATCAATCTGATTGAGCAGTATAGTGGAAAAAATGCACACAAACGCAATATGTAGACGACAAACCTCGTTCTTATTGCGGCATCCTACGAAATGTAGGTTCAATTTACCAGCTAGGCGTGAAATTATTATTCATATTCTAATATGGTCATCTGGTACGGATAGCTCCTCATTTATATATATATATATATATATATATATATATATATATATATATATGTAAATAAACCCAGGAAAAAAAATTGATTCTTCAAAAATTCGGGTTTCTCCGGATATCTCCGGTACTACTCGAAATTTGTTGAGTTCATAAATGCGCAACTTTGTCCCAATTTAACCATCTTCGTTCTCCCTATAGTTTCCGAGATCCCAATGGTTAGAGTCGAATTTGAAAAAGCCTGTATATCACAATAAAGCTTTCAATCTTTTTTCAATTTAATTACTGTATGTAACATATTATTTTTTTCCATTGATTAAAAAAACTTGTCTCGAGCGCAGATGCTACGCATCCAAGTTTATACTAAGAGAAGCATTAATAAAATTGTCAAGGTCTGTGGAATGTTGCTTTATTAGGCAAAACGCTACGAGTACATTCTATTAAATTATTATTGTCATCCTGATGGAAAAATGGAGATAAGACCCGTATTCAACCGATATGCCATTCCAGACGTGCGCGCATTTATTCGGTATTTAAACGTATTAATGGAATAATTAGGCATTTCATTAGGGTTGATTATGTAATACCAAAAGTAAATTGAATTAATTATAATGTAATGAATTATCAACGATTATAAATTGATACAACAAACAATAAAGTTAATTCAATAATGTTTAGGACACACTTGACTAAACTTTATGTAAGTATAGATAGGTACCTATTTTTTGGATAATGAGTTCATTTTCAGACAAGAAAGATTTGAGAGTTTTTTTTGGCCGCAGGTAAATAATTGAAGATATAAATAAATTAGATATACATATACCTACTTAACTAAATTATTAATTAATTTTTATGTTTTCTCTTTTCCAAAATCTGCTTTGATTTGGTAAACTTTTTAATTGCGAAACTGTTAAAGATTCTAGACACAAAATTGAAGCTCTGCAGTTTTTTGATCGACGAACCCAAAAGGAGAAGGTATACAATTCGACTGTCGTCTGTTTTTTTTATGGATGTTCGCGCCTTTTGTAAATTTTTCTCGAAAATTGAAAATCCGAGACGGCAGAATTAAAGAAAATTCCATATCTAGAAACGCTTGATTTTGACATTTTAAAAAATAATCATAGGTTTCTGCGTCTGAAATATGTGTTTCAGATATGTGGAAGGGGCAATTTTCTTTAGAAAATTGAGAATATGAGACGGCTAAATTGAAGAAGAGATTACATGTAGGTTAAAAAATTTAAAATGAAATTTCTTTCGAGTTACAGAATTAAAGGCTGAAATATGTACCTATATCTGCTCCGCGATGTTTTGAGATCTCTGAATAATTACAAGTATAAGCTAGACCTATACATGGGTAACAGGATAAGTACCATCCTCTTCCTAATAGTCAGAGGAAAATTCGAGAGCACCTTATAAGAGGGCCGCTGAACTATTGAGCAATGTTGCTTGTTAGTGGGGCTACATCTTAACCCAATCAAAACCACAGTAATCCCATTCACCCGGAGAAGGAAACTTCCACCTATGAAATTCCTCTCTTTAAATAGAGACATCATAGAGTGGAAGTCTGAAGTCAAATATCTATATAGCTATACATTCTGACAGTCAGGCTGCGATAAAGGCACTGAGCTCTCATATCATCGATTTTAGGATGGTATGGGGGTGTCGAAGAAAACTCAACGAAATAGTCAAGAAAAACAAGGCCTATTTAGTCTGGATTTCCGACCACTCGGAAGCACCTAACGAGAATGTGTCTAGCAGAGAAGGACGAGTGCAGATTCTGTGGGAGGACGAGGAAACTCCGGATCACCTGGTGACAGAAAAATGACTTGGACAAGAAACATGCAAAAATGAGGATGTAGGTAACATCCTTGAAGCCATCCCAGATTCTGGATGTCATTAATAGTATTAATTATATTGTTGCTGGTACATCTTCAAAATTACCAATACCAATAGAACTAATATTATTTTTTATTTTTCAATGCCCCAACTAATAATCTCGGTCCGAGTTTTTGTAGAAAATACCTATTTATTGAATCGTATAATAATAGTATATCACGATAGTCTCCAACATAGAGAATCTATACCTATACTTACCTGTTGTCAAATATATTTTCGTTTACATTGTCAATATGTCTAAAATATCAAAAGATATTTCTACATATATATGGGAATATTTGCCAATTTAAATGAAATCATTATAAATGCAAAAAGGGAAATATTAACTAAGCAAGCGATTGAGATCTCTGTTTCCATCCCCATGGCCAAAAATAATTCTTTTGTTGTAAAAGTATCATCCGCATCCATGATGGCATGCATGAGGGCTCACAATCAGACCAGAGATCAATTACCTACATAAATATAAAGTCCCACATAATATTCGACATATGCTGAACGTTTCTCCGAAATTTCCGTTAATTGGGACTGTGACACGATAATTACTTCAATTATATATTATATTGACATATACACTATATATATATAGTGAGTATATATCGTTTTCACCGGTGAGTCAGAGTATTGTTTTATATTGATAGATTATATATATTATTTAATTTAATTGTTATGATCAAGAGTTAAATTCTCTATGGGAGACACAGAAAATAGAAAGGTATGAAATAAATAAAACGTAATTGAGAAATATGTTGAATTATTTGACAATCAATTCAATTGGATTATCGTTGGTGATCAGAAGATAAATTTTCTACAGCTGTACAACTATTAAAATCATCAATAACAAGTGAAATTTTTGAAAAAAAATTAAAAATAGTTTTTATTGGGCATTTAAGATTTAAACCGTACCGATGAGTACCTACTATTGCTATCCTTTTCTCGATTTTAACTATACTTATGTATATGTGTTTGCCAGCAACAGCAATTCCATAACAAATTACTGTTTGTCTACCACAACACAAAATTAAACTTTACATTAACAATAACGTCTGACGTCTGACAATTGCGACATAACCATAGACGATCTTCCAGAAAGTACCTATTTACCAGAGAACGAGACGTATATATACGCTCCATGCTCGTGCGTAATTCCAGTGACGGATCCCATTGTCGTTCCATGTCGACAAAATAATGATCTTGGTTGAATGAGATTGAATGAGATAATTATAATTACCAATATTGGATCACACTTGGAGCTTAACAGGCGGCGAGATTTCTGCGATCTAAGTACGAATTCGAAATTTCAAGTCTTTAGACCGTATGGGGCCTGAGAAATCGCTGCGGAGTCCATTGATACAAGAACCGAAAGTAATAAAAACTATTTAAAAAACAGACACCTCTAGAAAATGGTCCTGTAACCATTAAAATATACTTTTTCCTAGAATCGCTTTGTTTTCACTACTCAAGCCTAAAGGGAAAGTATCTGAGGTCTACGAGTATTACTGAAAATTAAATGCATTGTACTACCAAAATGACCTAAAAGTGTCCGTGACAAGAATAGTATTTATGTAGCCACAAAACTATTTAAACTAAGAAATATATCGAACACAAAGAACATCAAGAAAAAGTTAGAAAAATGGATCATAATTCATAATCTATGAATATGCAAATTTAGGATAAAAGAGAAAATAATAATAATAATAATAAAATAAAAATAATAATAGTAAAAATAAGGTTTACTTTATAAAATGGTAACCTGAACTTAGGAAATAATAATAATTAGCGATATAGTTTGGAATAGACATATTTATTTATTTTGGGATTAGGTTATGATTCCTGTTGATTTCTTATCTACAGGATGTTAGGGAAATATGCGGCAAAAATTCAAGGGATTATTCTTTGGCCAAGTCTAAGAATATTTTGTCCTATGATTATTTTTTAAAAACCCCCTTTCTTTCGAAGATACAGGATAAAAATATTTTTAACAGCAACATAAGGAGATCGCAGTGGACCACACGCATGACCTGCTCGATGCCCAGAATTAAACCCCCTGGATTATTACGTATGGGGATATCTGCAGTCATTACTTTACGCTACTCCATTGGAGAAGTGGAACGACTTGGGAAATCGTGAGTTGAGCTGAGTGTAACTCAATAATTAGAAACGACCCTGGAGCGTATGAAAGTGTTCGGCAATCAATGACGAGAACATTTATTGTAGATTGACCAACTTTACATGTACTTTTGGATAATATAATGTTGTTATTGTCGTAAATTTTATTCACTCTGTATCTTTGAAACAAAGGGATTCTAAAAAATCATCATAAGGACAAAATATTCTTAGAATAGGTCAAGGAATGAATAACCCCTTGAATTTTTGCCGCATGTTTACCTAACACCCTGTATATATTGTCTATTGTATAGTTATAGTTTTAGATTATCAGGTTTAAGTAGGTCAGTTCCTGAGAACAGGTTTCCTTCGTGTACATCTTCAGGAATTGCATATAAATTTTTCTTTGTTATATGTAATAATTACTGGTTAAATAAATAAGTAAATAAATAGTGCTCTCGATAAAAACTAATAGCTAATTATTTAAATAGTTAATTGATAAATTACTCGGTAATGATTGCCTGAATAATGCCCCAAAATATTTTTTTCTTTAAAATCGACAATAAATAAGTTGCTTTAACTCTCACAACAACAGTTTTACTTACCACCTTAGACATGTTTCGCCATACAAATGCTACTTTCAGGTTAAATCATTTTAGCATTTATTGACTTATATTTTCATACCTTATTTTTTTAAATTGTAATGTTAGATACAGGGGGATAATGAACTGTATGTTTTAAAAAAAGGAAACATACAACCGAATTGTATACTTACCTCCTCCTATTTTTTGAAGTCGGTCAAAAATAATTACTGGCTGAAAATAATTTGCGTCTATATAGGGAAAAAGAAAGTGAACTAGATCTCAAAGTCTATAACTTGGAAATTATTTCCTATTATACAGGGCGAAAACAGGATCGAGTTTTCCTTTTAAATGAGATGATCTATATATAAGCTCATTTCTCACAGTTTAGTGACCTCCATTCAAAACCCGCCAATATTATCTGCTATTTCCTACTAGTAATGTTATTCTTATATCAGACAGTTAATAATATTAATTCTATTGGTGCTGTTACTTTTGAAGTTGTGCAGTTGCAGTTGGATTGATAACTTTTGGCACCAACTCCACAAGTGTGCACCAACTGATAACGTCGGTCCAATTTTTTGTTAAAACATATTTATTCCACACTTTTGAGTGTACTATTAGTCACGAAAATAGTTGAAGGTTCACTAATACCGAAGAAGGTGTACTTATCCTGTTACCCACGTATATTCTTTGCTTGTAATTATCATGTAGAGATCCTAAAACATCGTTGCGGAAATACGTATAGGTATTTTAGATTTAGCCATTTTACCACCGCTGTAACTCGAAAATCATAACTCTAAGGAAAAAAATGTTCATTATAAATTTTATTACAAATATTATTGTCTTTCATGTGGTACCCAGAGATTTTAAGTTCTCGAAAGAAATCACCCGCTCCACATACCGAAAACATAGGTACCTACATATGTGAGCTTTAACTCGAAAACCGTAAAAAGTATTCAATTTAAATTTCCGGATATTGTTCTATCTTTAATTCTGGCAATTCCAATTTTCGATTTTCAAGAAAATGTGCTCCCTCCACCCTCTTTCGGAGGAAAGGAAAGGAATGTCGGATTTGAGTTTTTAAGAATAAAGGACCATTTCTCACGTTTTCAAAATACAACGCGCGCACCCAGCAAATACAAAAAAAAAGACAGTCGAATTGAATACCTACCTGCTCCGTTCGGGGTTCGTCGGTCAAAAATGTCGTCAGCCCTCTGATTACCTATTATCTCAGTCTCTGACCTTTATGGTTTTGCTTTGTATTTAACTTTTTCAATGTAAATCAAAGCAATTAAAAAAAAACACAATAACAAAACACAATGGTAATCGTTAAAAAATCCACATCAATTGTTGGTATTAATGCATTTTTCCACAGCAATAAAAATGCAAACAACCAAATTAACACGATTTGCTTCTTCCAATAAAATTCAAGCAAGATAAGATGATTTGCATTTTTATGATGCCGCAATTTTGTTGCAGTTGTTGTTTTAGTTGTCGTGTTGTGTTTTTCTTTCTGTTGCCACATTAGAATGAATAAGTTCAATCTTGAAGTTGATTAAAGTGTAATCATAGATCATGAAAAGTGCAAATATATTATATCTAGTAGCGAGAATAGCAGCTGTAGCATCGAGCACAATTTGAATTTTCCCATCGGATGTTACCAATGATTTTTTTTATGTCGGACACCAATGGCGTACTACGAAATTATATACCAACGTAAGACTCTTTTTTGACCGACGAACCCCCAACGGAGGAGGTATACAATTCGACTGTATGCTTTTTTTTAGTTCGTGCGTGCGTTTTATATCGTAAACGTACCTACTCCGATTTTGATGATTTTGGATTCATTTGAAAGTGAAGACTTGAGAAATGGTCCCATATTCATAAAAACATCGAAATCTCCTTCCCTCCGAAAACTGTCCCCAAAAATCCGAGATGGCGGAATTAATGATACCAGAATATCCGGAAGCGTTTATATTGAATATTTTTTCAAAAGAGCTACGGTTTTCGAGTCTCTGCATGGTTAAAATTTGAAATATTTGTAATTTCGCTATGTGGAAGAGGTAATTTCTTTCGAAAATTGAAAATCTGAGAAAAGAAAATTAATGACCAGATTATTTGCAGCAAAATTTTTATTGAACATTTTTTCCATAGAGTTACGGTTTTCGAGTTAAAAGTGGTAAAGCTTATAATATGAGTATTTCCGCGACGATGTTCTTAGATTTCTGAACAATAGCAAATACAAGCAAAGCATATATAATGGTGAACGTTCAACGATTTTCGTGACAAATGTACCACTCAAAAGTGTGAAAACAAAATTTTTTTCAAGAAAATTGATATGTATGGGTTCGAGAGTGTATTGAATCGATTGATTGTATTCACTTTCACAAGAAAAATAATTTTCAGCAATTAATATTCTCATTTAACAAGTTCTACAGATTACATGTGAGATACCAATATGAACACGATAACATCATAGGGAAAAATAGTACTATGGTTAAGCTTCCAGGTATTAATCTAAAGTTTCTCGGATCGAATTCTAACCACCTTCGAGTTTGTTTTTTTAAAACCCATTTTCTTAAATAAAAGATGTTGATATGAGTTTCTAATAATTTAATCGGAAATTTTCAATGAAAATTTGTACATATGTAATATATTGCGACCCTTAAGGTACACATTAGCTATTTCAAGGAAGGGCTAGCAGATTTTGGTAAAAATTAGCAAAAAGGGGTTTTCGGAGTCGAGAAATCGATTGACGATACTCTCATATTTGATCGGTGTGACCCTCGAGTTCCACACTAGCTATTTCAAGAATGGCTCCGCAGATAAAAGTTTCAGTATGTATAGTGTTTGGGGGTGAGAAGTCGATTGGTAATACAACTGAGTTTTGGTATATTTATCATTCATATCACACATTCATATTTATTTCGAAATCTATAACTTACGAATATGTGACCAATAAAAGAAGTATTTACCGATCGCAATACATTTTAAGCAGAAATATGCACATTCTTTAATAAGTTTAAATATCCTTAGAAACTCTTATAGATCCATCGTAAATCCTGTTTTACCGGAGCAAGGCTCAGACTCCAGATATTTTGACTGTGATATAACACCTATTTGTACGCCAATGCCTCCAGCATATATTACCATGTCAGTATACAAACTGTTGTTCTTGATATAAGTACAAGTGCGAATCGTATTAGCAAATGTTATAATTAAATAATGATAGTTTTTAGGGCATCAGATCTAATTATTTGCAATCAAGGCAATGAAAGAGCAGCTTGAAAATTATTCATATATTTTCCCTTACAGACCAGTCAGTCAGAGTCGTTCCAACATAATGATGATTGATGTGTTACGGAATTGCTCTCTTATATTGTGAGAGAAGAACAAGATATTAAAGGAAACAAATTACCTTATTTACATCCACTCACTGTCTTTTTTTCCTGAACCTATTAAACATTGTTATGTAAATAATGATGGATAGTTGGTTGTGGTTGTGGCTTTCTTCTTTCTTTTCACGTTATTTACACTTGAAGCAAAGTTTACAGAATACTATAAGTTGGGTCACTCTCTCACCAAAACGCACATCTAAGAAGAAATAGGCAGACTCACCGAGTTCAGCGAGTGTCTATATAGTCTGTCTCATTTCGCTGTGAACTGTGGTCGAATTCAGAACATACAGTGTGTCCTCTGTGAGTTTGAATAACTTTCGATAAACATTGTGAAATGGCGGCGTATTGTTCAGTGGTTAGTTATTCTAGTAAGATAGTAACGACGGGATCAAGTCTCAGCTTCGTCTGCTCCTTCCAAATTTACTACTTCAAAAGTTTTCACAAGCGACTTTCGAGAAATATAAATTGTCACAAAGGAAACGCTCTATAAATATTTGAATTGTCATTCCTGTAATGTTTTTGTAGAATAAAGCAAATCCGCATAAAATTTAGTGAACGACGATTTAATTTTTTGCAAACATAAAGCTTACAAATCGACGGATAAAAAATTGGGGGGTTTAATTTTACCATTATTTATGCGACAAAAAAATGTACTTTCGAGCTGCCCACAAAGCAAAATTTCAAGAGTGACCCAACTTATAGTAATCTGTAAACTTTGCTTGAAGATAAAAATGGATTTCCAATTTTTTCACATGAAAAACACAGTGCTTTCGTTAAATGATATTAGCTAATTTATTTTAAATTCACGACTTTTGCCCTGAAGAAGAGAATAAACACTCTCGAAAGTTCGGCTTAACCAAAGAAAAATAATGAATATATTAAATGACTGTATTCCCAAGAATCATTACACACCACTTGAATGTGTCAGGTGATTGTCAAAACACATTAAAAAGGGCAATCAGCTAATTTTTATAGTTGTTAGAAATTTCCGGCGAACCAAACTGCCTATGACGTAATACAACTGGTTACTTAGATGGTTCATGACATAAAAATGATATTTTCATCATAACATTACGAGTAACGAGCACCCTCCCATTTTTTTATGATGTCATTCTACTTCTTTAGCAAATATTTTCACCATAATTTACTTTCGAAATGTATCATTAACAATACAGATATGTCATAGATCATGCTAGATAGATAGATAAACGGCTGGTTAAACAATGAAATATAACATTGTTTCTAGACAAATTGTTATTAATATTTCATTACACATATAAATTTACAATATTATAACAATTCAAATTAAATTTAATTGCTATCAGATCAATGACAAATTTGTCATTTATAAATTATGATTAGTTATATTGTGCTTTAGATAATGTATTGCGTACTTACTGCGCTGGCTGGTATTATTATACAGTGAGTACCAAAAGTAATGTCTAAAGTCTAAACTCGTTCAAAAGTCAGCAGATTGTTTTTTTGTTAAAACGGTCGAATCCGTCGATTTCCATTTTTTATAATTATTTGCGATGGCGAAGTGAATTCATGCATACAGGGTAGCCAAAAAAACCAGTAACTTTATCATTTCAAATAGAAACACTTATTTTTTATTCTATTTTTGAATCTCGCATAGAACTCTAAGTCTGTTTCATGTTCCATGTCCTATATCTAAACTAAACGCAGCTATCGAACGAATTATAATTAAACAAATGTCAATAAGTATTTCCGCGGATTTATTTGTAAATCGAGCAAAATATTCCAGTGCGTGAACAAATGTCTTTTATTTTTATTTCCTCCAGATTTTGCCGTCTTGGCTTAGTAGGCTTTCAATTTCAACTAAACCCTCATAAATAAATTATTAGGTACATAATCCGGGGACTTTGGGGACCACTATGTCGTTTCACGTCTACCGATCCATCTTCCAGAAAAGCAGTTGTCTACAACCTCGCAGTTAGCACGAGCAAAATGCGGTGATGCACCATCTTCTTGAAACCAGTCATTTGGTAAAGTAGAATCATTTGCATTTGGAAATATATTTTGAAGGACGGATATAAGGTCATTTCTCTAAGCACTAGTGCAATAAAATTAGAGCTTAAATAACTGCAAGACAGACAAATCTTCCAAAAGTCGCACGATTTTAGTCTTTTTAACTCAAATATTTTGTTGTTCTACAGATAAAAATAACTTGATTAAGGATAGATATACCTGATAATTTCCTGATTCAACCGGTTTTCTTCTGATATGCCCGAACTATCTCCAATTTCAGAAACCCTACATACTCATTCCTCCATATTCCTTCTGAATCATCAATTTCTATTCTGTTTTATTCCTGTATTATATATTTTTAACTAGCTGACCCCACAGACGTTGTCCTGTCTTAACAAAAGCAAAAACAATATCTTGGTTTTCTAAATTTTCACCCATGACAACCATAGCAACTTCATCAATTGTTGCTGTATTATAGCGTCTTGCGTGTTGTCCTGCAGGCGTCTTATCGGCTTTGCTGACAATTTTGTGGTAATGAGATGGCATGCGGTTTAATGCAGTCTTGAATAATACAACCAATTCGTTGTCTGATGGAAAAACATTTGAAGTTGCTCCACACTTGGTCTGTTCACCGATTTATTGTGTGCATAACGCTGATCGACTTGATTTGCTGAATCGCCCATGAAATAAATTTGCAAAAATTGTACCACCATGTGACTTTCAAGATACTTTGTCAGCATTGCCATTCCCCCATCAACTTTTGACTGGCTGCTTTTGGTTATTCACCTAGCTACAAAACTACTGTATACGCTACTTTAATTGATATATGATTTCAATTGAAAATTACCAACGTATTCAGGCACGTGGTGGTAAAAGTTTATTGTTTTACAATATAGTTACCTTGAAATTTAGCAACTTTTGTTGCGCCAAATGAGTTCATTTGAAAACAATTATTGTACTCCTGTATATGAGTTAAAAATGTATAGAATCTGTCCCATGTCCGTACACAAATGAATGCAGAGGCTCTGGTGGCAGTACCAATGGCGTCAATTTGACTTTACCGCTCCCGCAACACAATCCTGGGGCTTCATTCTTTCAATATTAGGTGTGATTGATTTTAACTTACCGAGATGAATAAACCTTCTCAAAAACTTACTGTCTAATAAATTGAAAAGAAACTATTATTTATCAACCGATCCATCTATTTGTTAAACGATATTTGCAGCGCGCGTTCTGTCAATTGCTGACAGTTATTTCAAACAACTGACAGTTGTCAAACAACTGTATGTACTGTATGTAAAATTAATATTGTCTTTAAGTTTTTGATAAATGCTCTTAAATTTTCTATTGTTCCGCTCAACTTTCTTAAGAACCTTCTTCTGATAATAATGTACACAACAAAAAAAGAATTAGCGAAATCGGTTCAGCCGATCTCAAGATTTGCGCTTAGCAACACATTCAGCGATTCATTTTTTTATTAATAGATTTGAACCAGTTCAAATAATTAGCTCAGAAAGTGGCAGTAGCTGATGGCGATATTAAAGAAACAACAAAAATGATAGAGCTCAGAAAGCCTCAGTTTGAAGATATTTGAACCAATACCAATGGGTTTATGCAAATGAGATATTTTTAAAGAGCCCACATTACCCCTACGGCATAGTAAAAGCCCAGCAAGAAGTATATAGGTAGGTGTAGTTATAAACCGCGCGCTCAGTAAACGGTCAATATGAAGATAATCTCTGCGACCTGCCAAGGAACTTTTCTTCTTCTTCCACCCGCGCCGCTCTGAACAGACGGAATTGCGCGCCGCGGCCAGATAATTATAGGTTAACTTAATAATAAAACAATCGACCATGTGAGTTGTGATGGTGCTTTCTACAAGGTAACATGCACTATTCCACATGGTCGGAGCGGATGTGTTTATTGCTATTACTTTAACAGAAGAGTTCGATATGGTAATGACGATGTTTGTAATGGGATCATATTTTTTTATTATTTTTTTTTTTGGGAGGAAGGGGCCGTAGTTGAGGGTCATCCTTTAACGCGGTGCGATAATATGCGATAAATTTAATATTCATTTATTTTCATGCGCTACATTTTATGTTGGAACAGCAGGAATGTTTTTATTTAATGTTTCAATTAAAATTTATTATGAATAATTAGACAATAATGTCCACAGAAAAATTATATAAGATATATGTAATTATTATGTATATTTTTTACGGAAAATTGGACTGACTTTATTAGAAAAATTTAAAATAATATTAATTCTATTGGTAGTGGTAATTTTGAAGTTCTGCCCTTGTAGTCAGATTAAAAATTTTTGACACCAACTTCGAAAGTAGACCAGAATTAATATCATTTTGTATTTTTCAGAGCAAATAAAGTCGAACCGATTTTTTATAAAAAGATATTTATTTCCCAAATGGAAGAGGGGGAAGTTTTTGACGGGAAAAAATCATGTTAAATGTAGATTTTTCAATGGGACCAATTCTCAATAGTTGCTCTATCAAAGGATAAAAGAAACATGAAAATCGGAGAGCACGTTCACTATTTAAAAGCTGCGAACATAAGAAACATGCAGACAAAAAGTTGAATTGTATACCTCCTTCGATTGGTTATTCGGCCAAAAATAAGGTAAGAAGCAACATATTTCATTTTAATAATGGTTGTAGAAGTCCATTCTCGAAGTGGAGTGAAACGGTTAGATGAAAAAGAAACACAAAGTATTCTCCACAGTGTATTCTTAAAGGTTAATTATTGAGACATGTTTCGAGATTGTACAAATCTCATTTTCAATCAAAAAATGTTCAAAGTTATGGAGATGAAGACATAAAAATTTTAAGAAGAAAGGAAAAACTAGAAACCAAACCAGTGAAAATTAAAATTTAATACTTAAAAATAAAAGCGAAAACAATTAATTATCCCATTATAAAATAATAAAAAATAATGTATACAAATAAAGTTAAATTCTAAAACAAAAAAAAAACACGAAATTCCAAGTCACATTGTCTGGGTGCCCGTGCCCGGTGACTACTACATCGTTGGTCAGCTGATGGTATCATTTTATTCAGATATGAGAGATGAATTAAAAGAATAGATACAGTCCTAACTTATAGAGAAGAAGAAGAAGAAGAACTTGCACCCACTATAAATACAAGCCATTGAACAAGAACTTATTCATATAATACGAATTCATTTCTGTATAAAATTGAACCAAATTACCTGAATCATCTTTCTATAATTGCCATGAATGTGTAAATTATATCATCCGAAATTATGGCCGCTGAACATATCAATTGTAATAATAAACTAAAGGTAAGTTCCCAATGAAAAGGTCTCAACAGATTAACAAAGCCTGTGACCCACGCTTCACAAGCGAAGCATCCTGCCGAAAGAAAGAAAAAGGTGTACAACAAGGATGCATATTGCTCCCACTATTTAATGTATATGCCAAAATTTATAATAAAATCGTCCCTCTACAGATCCATTCTGAAGGAGCCGAAATGAATGTTTTAAATCAATAAATATTTTTTACAAAAAATTGGACCGACGTTATTAGTTGATGCACTGAAAAGTATAAACTAATATTACTTCTATTGGTGCTGTTACTTTTGAAGTTGTGCAGTTGCAGTTAGATTGATAACTTTTGGCACCAACTTCACAAGTATCATCACCAATAGAAGTAATATTATTTTATACTTTTCAGTGCATCAACTAATAACGTCGGTCCAATTTTTTGTAAAAAATATTTATTTCACACTTTTGAGTGTAACATTAGTCCGGAAAATCGTTGAACGTTCACTATACCATATCAATGAAGATAGTACTTATCATATTACCCACGTATATTCCTTGCTTGTAGTTGTTATTATTGAGATCTCAGAACATCGCTGCGGAAATACGCTTGAATATTTTAGTTGTTACCATTTTAACATCGATTTAACTGGGAAACCGTAACTCTAAGGAAAAAATGTTCATTATAAATGTTGCTACAAATAATTATCTTTCATGTAGTATCGAAAAATTTTCAATTTTCGAAAGAAATTGCCTTCTCCACATAGCAAAAATACATATTTAACATGCGTCTATTTCGAAAACCGTAACACTTTTGAAAAAATGTTTAATTTAAACGTTTCCGGATATTGTCCTATCTTTAATTATTTTCGATTTTCGAGAAAATTCGCCCATACCACCCCTTCGGGAGCGGTTTTCGGAGGAAAGGAGATTTCGGATTTGCGTTTTTATAAATATGGGACCATTTCCCAATCCCCTTCTTTCAAATGAACCCAAAATCATCAAAATCGGAGCTCGTTTACTATATAAAAGGCGCGCACGAACCAAAAAAAAATAAATAAAAGAAAAATAAAGCAGACAGTCGAATTGTATACCTCCTCCGTTTGGGGTTCGTCGGTCAAAAATAACGTATGGATATGCAGATGGTGCTATGGTTGACTAGAACACACCGAAGAAATTAAAAGAAGAATTAACTGAACTATCAATATATGTTAGATAAATTAAGAATACAAATCTCGACTCTTCGGTAGGTATATAAACTCAAAACTCAATGTATGTTAGATGTGGTTGTACTGGTGGATGTTTAGTATAATTTGGTGCTATCTATCGAGTATGAACAACAAAAAGCTATGATCCTGTTACTCAAAATAAGGAAGACTGCCCAACCTTAGATACATCATCCGCCACAAGTAATACGAACAACTGCTGTTGATATTGAAAAGGAAACATTGGAACAAAACGAAGGAAAGACAGGAAATTCATGGCAAAGAAACATCAGTGTTTCTTCGGAATTCAGTTCCAAAACCATCAATTGAAACAAAATGCCGCTCACCTTTCAACCGGCAAATAATATTAACCATATTATTTGCCACTCGACACTGATCATGAACACAATAATTTCCTAATTAAGTGCCGATTTGGTTGATTGGATGCAAAATAAGCGCGCGCGCGCGCGCACCCGTTCTATTTTGTGTCTCGTTTTTCATTTTTTTCTTTATTAATTTTGCATCGCTTTTCAACAATAAATAAAAAACAAAAAAAGAAGATGCTGTATACTGTACCTACTATATATATATATATATATATACATGTGCAATATCCATTTTCCTTATAATGAGGCATAATATATTATCTTCGTCGAAACGAACAGCGCGTCTTGTGCATAAGCAATTTCACCATTATTATAATATTCAGCTAGCTATACATAAAATAAGAGAGAAGAAAGATGCAGTTAACGTGATAACGTAGTTTAGATTTGAATCTCAATACTTACTACCTATATATACCTCTGACAACCTTGTTGTAGGAAGGTTCTTGAGGTTGGGAGTATGTACTCGTATTATAATTGAAATGGTTTGTCTACTATGCAATGTGAATTTTTTGATTAAGTTTAATTATATTATTGTCGCACATTATTGAAGAAAGGTGCAGTCGATGCAAGATTAGATCTATTTAACTGACCAGTTTGATTTGGATTTTTCAAAATGTTTTTTCTTTTCAACAATTTATTAGCCAAAAGGATGAGAAAATGGAAATGGGTGGAGAGTTGCTTGAGCAGAACATAGCAACTGAGGACTCCAGATGAAGTAATAATGACAGATAAATTGAAGTAGGTGGGTTATTTGAGAGTTTAATAGAAGAAAAACTGGAGAGATAAATTTTGAAAAGTTAATAAAGCTTGGGGATGTTTAAGATATACATACACTGTATATAAAAGTCCCTGAACGGTAAATTATTTCCAAAAAGGCGCATATTATCAAAAAACTTCCTGTATAAAAGTTGTAAAGTTTTTAAAAATCTACAAAACAAGGATACTTACACAGGGTGGCTCAAAAAGTCCTGACCAATTAAAATGTTGTTTTTTTTAATAGAATGAATATTTTTAAACGCATTTTCTGATTCGAATAAACATTCTGCACAATTATTTTGTAACATTTCATATGGCTAAGCCCGTTAGCTCATGAAATAAATCGAATTAAAGAACATGCATACGATTTACGATATTATCTACATTCATTTTATGTTTTTAAAAGCTGGTGCCTGAATTTTTCATGTCACCTTATAAACGCTTTTTTTTGTGTCACTGTTATGGAAAATTCTGAAAATGTTTCGATGCCAAACTTGACTAATTAACTAATGATCAGAGGTTTCGGAAAGGGGCAAAGATCGTTTGATGAAACAAAGGAAGTTTTCAACACAACCTTTCCAGACCGACAGCAGCCCATATCAAAATCTACTTTTGAGTGTTGAATTTGTCACGAAAATCGTTGAACGTTCACCATTATCCATGTAGGTATATGCTTTGCTTGTATTTGCTAATATTCATAAATCTAAGAATATCGTCGCGAAAATACGCATATTATAAATTTTACCAATGCCTAACCAGAAAACCGTTACTCTATGGAAAAAATGTTCGATAGAAATGTTGCTACAAATAAACTGGTCATTAATTTTCCATTCTCAGATTTTGAATTTTCGAAAGAATTTCCACAAAGCGAAAATATACATATTTCATATTTTAACATCGCAGAAATTCGAAAACCGTAGCTCTTAAAAAAAACATTTTGTACCTATATTCTCTTTAATTCTACAATAATGAATTGTCGATTTTCCAGAAAATTTGCCCCCTCCACACCTTTCGGGGGCGGTTTTCGGAGGGATTTAGATTTCGGATGTGCGTTCTTATGAATATGGAACCATTTCTGATGTCTCCTCTATAAAATGAGTATGTTTACAGTATAAAACACGCGCACGAACCAAAAAAAAGCAGATAGTCGAATTGTAACCTCTTCCGTTCGGGGTTCGTCGGTCAAAAACATTGTTGTATACCTATTTTGATCTAGCCTCCAAATCTCGTGCGCCTATACTTATATATACCTAACAAAATCTATAATATGTCCATCCAAGTTCCATTCCATTCCATGATACCTATACTCCCACTGAGTATCTATCTATCTGGTATCTTCTTGCCTGATTTCCTCCAAAAGGCCAATCTCTAGAATGGCACGTCCACGGCTCTTAATAACCTTCTATGTCCAATTCATTGGCTTAGATTAAAGTTCATAATGAAATATGGACGTTACTGAAATATTTAATTCGCTGCCGCCAGAGCCTTTCTGGCCGCAGCGCAGAGAAAAAGTATCAAAAACTGGTAATTTTCTCTCGGCTTGATTACTTTCCACCAGTCAGGAAAGATTAACGGGGGTGGTGGAAATGTAAGGGGGATGCTAGCGATAGAATGTGAGGCTCATTTTGGTGGGATGTGGGTGTTTATATTAGTAGTATGCTCTTCTGGTGCATCGAGATTATATACAGGGTGCCCTTTAGTGGTATGCTAATATTTATACCTATGCAAATTTTGGAAGGTGTTTTTATAAATAATAAAAACATTTGAGTAGTTTACTACAGACATTTTCTGTCTTACATTTGTCTCAAAGTAGATGGAATTACATCTGTCATATTCCATTACTTTTATTCGTTGAATGTGAACTCTGCCAACGACAAAGTCGCCATCGATTTGGAATAATTTCCTCGTTTTAACAAAGACATTATCCAACATTCCAGAAGGGTTCTATTGACATTAATTCATCCAGCAGCTGGCTTTTGCTTACTGTTAGCAACAAATTTTAAAAAACTTGTTACGATATAAAATATAAACTTATTACAATTCTCCCATTTCGAATCTACATGTAATAACCATCTCGAGATCACAACATAACCTCATTTCCAGCAGTGTTTCGCAATGGTAAAATCTCATTTGCAACTATTTGTGAAAAGGAGAGTAGGTATAATATGGGCGTGAGCCCCTTCTGGCACATAGAGAACATACAGCAGCACGTTCTTGATGATAATTATGTCAAGCTGCAATTATTACAATAATAAAAGCAACAAACATGACAGTAAAGTAGGTACTACAACGATTTCAGTAACAACAATTAGAATTTTTGCATCAAGGTATAGGTATAAATATCTTGTTATATATATATATATATATATATATATATATATATATATATATATATATATATATATGTAATTATTATAGAAAGTCAAGAATCGACTGTACCGATCTAGATTCAGCGGCAAAACGGTTTGCATTTTTGTTGACTGCTTAGTTATAGGACTCTAGTAGGGGAGATCGGGGCTCCATTGACACTAACACTAACAGCAGGCGTATTCATAACCGAAAAACTAAATTAAGTGCGGAGATCTAACCTTAAATTAGGTTTATGACTCTTATGTCAGTGTTATGGTAGGAAAGTGTTTTGTTTTTTTTTTTTTTAATAAGGTACTAGCCAGTATCGAAGTAAGACTGGATTATAAATACGCCTGACAATATTTACAAATAGTTGAATTATTAACTGTAATAAAAATTGTGGTCTTTATTGGCTGATAATAAGAGGTAGAATATTGATATTGTTTCATGCAATTGTTCCAAAAATACTTCAATCATTGTGATTCATATTCAAAAGTGATTAACAAATGTAAACAAACAAACCCTGCGAGGCTGAACTTAATTCCAAATAGTTACCAATGTTACAGATGATTAATATTTGTAAGACTACATTTTTTTATGTTATATTTTATATATTCGAACTAAGATTCGTTTATGAATACGGCTGTTTACATGGTATTCGCATCATCGCATAAAATCGTCAAACCATCTTAAAATATAATATCAATTTGTTTGTTTGTGTTTTTTTTCAGATTTATTGTTTAACATGAGACTAAATTTGGTACTTGACATTAATTATTATTATTATTAATTAATTTAAAATATATTCAATTTAAATAGTTGCAATTTCAAACCCATTTTCACGTGACTGCGAACGCCTATCAAAATCGACCAAGATAGTGACGTAGTAATCAAGTCGATGAACACATGTTCCTCAGAGAGAACATACAATATAGTATCTTCTCTCTGGTCAGATAGTGTTCTCTGCTCTATTCCTCCTTTCTTCCGTGGGACACTAACTAAGGGAGAATGTGACGTTGCAGCCGTTTTTAGAATTCAAGCGGGAAATTTAAATACAATTTTTGAATATATTTTTTTTTTCAAAATAGACTCGTAGTTTTTTTTTTGGTTTAATTGAATGTCTAACTACAAAATAAAAATTGTTCAAAAAATTAGTCAAGTACCCAATCTTGCAATCTTGGTTTTGGTCCAAGACCGTCTCTGCAATACCAATACTAACCTGGTCTTGGTCTTAGTCTTGCTGCAAAAAATATTGAATTAATAGTTGTTGGGTGAAAAGCAAGTTCATTTTAGAATTTAACACTTTTAGGATTTTCTGAATTCAAAAAACTACACCCTATACAGTATTTCAAACCTTCTATGACTTCCCTTAACGAGCTGACTTCAAAGAATCCTGACTGCTTGTAACTAGGGTAAGGTAACTACACGGTTCTTTTATTTTTATTATTTTTTCTATCACACAAACCATTTTAAGCAAAAGTTTTAGTTACAAATCATAAATCTGAAATATTTTGATGACATTTATCCAATAACCACTTTTTGCCCTTATTTTGAAAAAACTCAACTGAGATATTCACACAAATGATTTTTGAAATAGATACTTTTATAAATAATTTTTGCATGTCTTGCAGCAGGACCAAGGCCAAGGCCATATAGAAGTTTTGAGTATGAATACAAGAAATGATTTAATAATTACCTACTATTAAATATAACCCATACAGCTATTCATTTCAATAATCTAATTCTCGTCAATCCCTCGTAACAGAGTCCAATACACAATATCTCTTATGTAGATATCATTCTCACAGGATTTAATTGCCGTATCATTAATTAGTAACTGTCGAACGTTTATGAATAATATCACGAATATAGCCATGATGTATGTATACCAATAGCGTATCTTGAGAATCCCTCAACCATAGTAGGAGCATCTGAATTCTTTCAAGGGAATAAAAGTTAATAATAGAAGGTTCAAATAAGACAGTTTCCTTGAGAATGAATTATCTGTTCAAGTGTCGTAGAAAAATTCTAGTCTTCTACATCGCTATGGAGTGTATTCCAAACTGAACTGGCTTTAGAGCTTATCTTAGAGTTGAGTTTTCAATCTACCTACAACTGCACATCTCCAAAAGTATCAGCACTAGCGGAATTAATAATATTTTTATTTATTTATTTTATTTGTTTAATTTTCATTGCAACAACTAATATATCTGATCTGTATCTATTTTTCTGACTGTGACAAACTTACCTCGCAAACAAATGAACCAATTTCTAAGGTTATATTCGTTTTGTAGGGTGCCGATCTCACACGTTGTAGGCACAATGAATATTTTATCGCCATATCGGCTCTAATGATGCCAAAACTTGTCCAAAGTATTCCAGAAAGAAAACCTTGATTATTCTTCCGGAGCGCACTAGTGACACTTTTATCAATGTCTCTCGTTTCTTCAGGGGTGGGGTAACTCTAGAGGAACACCCCCAAGTGTGTTTTGTTGTAAAATTGTTCGATTTTTAATCAAATGGAGGTATCTCAATAGCAGCACGTCACTGTCGAATGAAGGTAGTTTTTAGGCGTGAAACAAATTATAATACGTGATCTTTCAAGAAAGAATACATTATTAAAGCTATATATGCGTAATCAGATATTGTCTCCGCCCAACTATAGCACATTATTTAAACATCCAGAGCCAAGTTGGAAAAAATATATGTATATATATATATACAGATGTTATTTATCTTTTCGTTATTAACGCGCGGTCATCGTGAGAGCATATTAATGCGCCGAGTGAATTTTGCTTCTGGTAGAAGGAGATAGAAGACAACTTGGACGACGGACAGACGTAGAGTACAGGGCACGGGAGAAGAAGATGAGGAGCCAAGGCATATCGCATACACTACATAAGTTTTCATTAAGTTGGCAATGAGGCTATAGATCATATACGGAGATGGTATGGTAGTGGTTGGTTGGTTGGTGAGTGTCTTCGTAGTATGAGGCCTTGAGTTGCAGAAGCGGAAAACACTAGAGACTACTGAGCCAACAAGGAACATATCATAGGTATGGAATAAACTTAAAAACTGCACTAATCTCAATCAAAAATCTAAAGGAACAGTTGTCACTTCTATTTATAAAAGCCGTAACATGGATATGGCAAATAATTGCAAAGCTTGCCATAAAAATCTCATAATTTTCCATATAAATATCTTTGGAAAAATGCATCTTTGCGCAAGGAAGAATTGCGCGACCCTTATCTAGTCTCTCAGTTTCTTGGCCAGGAAGATGCCACGGCTTTTGAAAGATAAAGTCATAGTTTGTTATTGGAAATAAGGCTTGCTGTACTTAGCATTCCTAGATCATTAATTATGTGAATTTTACACAGATAGATAGTCCGTTCTTTTTACAAATAGATTTAAATCAAAACCTGTCTCCGGAGTTCCACAGGGCATTAGTCTAGGCCCAATCCATTCTTGAAGGAGACATATAGCACTCGGTTACACTGAATTTACTAACTTTTTGCTTGCATATGCAAAGTTGTGCAATAATATTGGAGAGACACCGATAGACAGACAGACAGACAGACAGACCAATGACTGAAAATTTATTTTTTGGGCACAGGGAGCTCTGAAGCATAAAAAACCGGGCACTGAATCACCAAAAATCTTAAATTTTTAATAATAATAATGATAAATGCATTCCCAAACTGTAGTTATATACAGAGAATATATATATATATATATATATATATATATATATATATATATATATATATATATATATATATATATATATATATATATGGAATATGTGCCGCACCTTTTTCTTGATGTACCGAACTAATATATATATATATATATATATATATATATATATATATATATATATATATATATATATACACCCTCTCCTCCTACAGGATGAAAAGTAAGAGAGAAAGAGTAAAGCTTGGAATTGCTAAGTTTTCCTTATTTCATTCCATATTATCCACGCCAAAGATATAAGTCTCATCTCACTCCTCTCGCTTACTCACGGTGTACGACGTCTTCGGGGTGTCGGTGGCGGTGGTGGTGGTGCTGTTGCTATATATGGCGCGGAATACTGATTAATATTACTTGCAAAAGGGGATTTGCAATAAAGAGAGAGATAGCGATAGATTTCCCAAGACCATTTTCCATGTGCGAAATTACTTGGTCCAACATCAACGCAACGCAGTCATAATTTATGAGATATATTTCCCCTTCATTCACAGGAACTAATGTTTTTTCAATGGACATTATTCTCGTTAGTCGTATATTTGTATAATCACAATAAATGTTCAGACTACAAATCCCAAATGCTGTTTTGGAGAAATAAGACTTCGTTTTTATATACTTAACAGAAATCAACAAGTGTAATTATTTAAAAAAATACTTATTAGATATTTACTTCCACTTCACACATATTCATCTTCCACAGATTTATCAACCACCCACAAGGTCGTATTCAAAGATAGCTACTGACGTTTGACATATTAGCTGATATGCCATAACGAGTCAAAAGATCCATCTTTATTCTGTAAGTAGGATAGACCTTAGAGATTTGATGTCCATACGTAGTTCCAGTGACCGAACACACCGAACTGTTATTTGCATAAATGTAGGTACCTATAGTGTGGTTCGATAATGATGTAATCAATTTAGCAACGCTGCGTAACTCTGAAATTTGCCTTGGTCGCTCAGCTCACGCTTTTCGTTCATTTATTGACCGACGAACACAAACGGAGCATGTAGGTACCTATACAATTCGACTGTCTGCTTTTTTTTATTTGTGCGCCCGTTGTATATATTATACGTACACCGAATTCGATGATTTGTGATTCATTTGAAAGAGGAGACTTGAAAAATGGTTTGCCTGCATTTCCAAAATCGCCTTCCCTCCAAAAAATTCCCCCCAAGGCGGTGGAGACAAATGTTAAATATGTATTTTTGCTATGTGGAGAGGGCAATTTCTTTCGAAAATTGAAAATGTTTCGATACTACATGAAAGATATAATTATTTGTAGCAACATTTATAATGAACATTTTTTTCCTTTGAGTTACGGTTTTCGAGTTAAATCGGTGTTAAAATGGTAACATATAAAATACTCAAGCGTATTTCCGCAGCGATGCTTTGAGATCTTAATAATAACTACGAGCAAATAATATACGTGGGTAATAGGATAAGTACTATCTTCATTGTTATTAGTGAACGTTCAACGATTTTGGTGAATAATGTTAGGTACACTCAAAAATGTGAAATAAATATTTAAAAAAAAAAATTGGACCGACGTTATTAGTTGATGCACTGAAAAGTATAAAATAATATTAATTCTATTGGTGATGGTACTTGTGAAGTTGGCTATAACTATTATCACTACAGAAAACTACAAACGGTTGTTAACACATTCCCGGGAAAATGCCATTAAACATCAACATTTCTAGGAGTAAATCATTTTTTTTTTGATTTTCAAGGTTTTTTGAGAAACTACAAACAAATAAATTTCACTACAAACATCTACGTCCTTTTTAGTTTCTGGAAGCACAAACATTTTATCAAATGTATTTTACGTAAATTTATCTAAACGTTTATTAATGTTGAAAAAATTTAACAAAAAACTATCATCACTACAAAAAAACTACAAGCGATTGTTAAAACATTTCCGGAAAAATGCCATAACAACTTTTCAATTTTTTTTGAAAAACTACAAACAAATTAATTTTACTACAAACGTTTACGTCGTTTGAAGTTTACGAGTATAATATTTAATTAATTTTATTTTCAAATAGGGTTCTAAGTTCACGGAGCTGCCAGATGCGTATATTTTCTCCATGATGAATCCATGCAAGATGTTTCGACTCCATGTGACCTGATTTTAATTGACGGCCGATCGGTGCGTTAGTTGCACTGCTCTCAATTTGCAATAAATATACCTACCTACCTATATATATCTATATATATATATATATATATATATATATATATATATATATATATATATATATATATATATATATATATATACTTAGGTATATAATGTTCGTTCACATGCAATGTTGTGTTATTTGGGAAAAAGTTGAACCTTTCAATATCGAAGGTATTAAATTTATATTATCTAGAATCTGGGCTTATCTCATTAAAGAAGACACATCATTAAAGAAGTGCAAGTACAGGCTAGCCATGGACGTACCTACGTACGTACCGGTAAACAGATGCTGTAAGGTGGAAGAATATATTTTTGAATTTTATAAAAACAAGGTGATAACATTTTGTAAGCACGCAATATACCAGCGTTTCTATCAGTTGGATAATATGCTTAGCTCATACACATTTAAATAAGACAATTTAGTGATTTATATATTTGACTATGAATTAGTGGGAAGTTGCATCCTGAACCACAGAGCAGACAATTTCATCAGAGTGTTTAAATAAATTTATTGGAATATCAAAAGACAGATTTCCAAAATGAATTATGGTAACACCTCAGATTACCAACAAAGACAAAATTTTGCTGTATCTACTTCATTTAAGAATGAACTAATTAGATCTTTGAGTCAACATCCAGAGTCAGAGGACAGTGTAATAATAAATAGACACTAAACGAATAATAACCGTAAGTACATGACTACCTATCCACGTTACACTGCCCCCTTCTCAGATTTGATCATCCCAATCAAACATCATCCCAATGCATTCTTCAATCTCATCTGGAGGTGCTCCTTGCATCATCCTCTTGTCCCAAATCACAGTCTCGCCTCACGAGGAAGACAGGTTACTCGGTGTTGCTTTAAGATCATCAAAATTCTCCACCGCAGTACGACTAACTTCTTCTATAAATGAACAGATGACCTAATTCTACACGAGCTAACGCGATCCCACTTCTGACAGCAATTGTAACGTTTAACCCTGGGCTAAACGTTGTGGGGTGATTTCACTTGAGTAATACCCAAAACTTCTCAGATTGTTTCCAAATGGTTTATTTCCAACACCTCGTACACAACCGTCTGTAATAGTACAACTGTCAAAATTTCTCACTTTGACTATCGCGTTTTAACTACTATCGTCTCATGTCTCCAATTGACTTTTATAAATTGACTATTATAGTCCCCCTGTGACCCGTGATCGATACGGCTTTATATATCTGAAGCTTGTTAAACTGACAATACTGTGACAAACTGTACATCACATATAGACTCAGGAAGGTTCGAGAATAAATCTACCAATTCTACAACTAATTAATGAAATACACAACTACAAACAAATAGAGACTAAATGAATAATAATCGTAAGTACATGATAAACGATCCACGTTACAGCTAAACGCGTTCAACTGGAATTGATCGCGTTTAATTTTATCTAGGTGAAATCGGCTCTAAGTCCTGTTTTGTTTTATAACATTTCAGAAATCCAGTAGGATAGGATAGTTTGATTGAGGTTTTAGTAGAAAAGAGTAGAAAATTTGTCATTTTTATGAAAAGTTTATTCGATAGCTTTTACCGATTCTGCTCCGCCTTTGGCTGAAAGCGTGCGGAAGCTGTATAGTCGGTCGCCTCATCGTGGGTAACATATGATCGTATTCAAATTAAAGGTCGTGTATACTAACTATATATACTGTATGTATGTAGTATAATAGTGTGTCTTGGGCAGAAGACCACCCGCGCACTTACCACTCGACTCTTCTTATCGTTCGCCAATCTGGCCAGCAGGTTGCTTGTGTCTTACGAGTAGAGAGTCCGGCCAAGCCACCACCACTAAGTACGCTATCTGGTGACAACATCTGCAATCTAGATCATGCACTCACACACACCTAGGATTATAAAGTTCTGTGTTTGTTTTATGGTGTATTATAGTAGCCGATAGAGTATTGACTATGTCTCATGGATAACAATAGTTTGTTATTAAATAATAGTGTAGATAAATCTTATCGAATGATGATGATGATTCGATGAATTTCCACAGATATGAAAGACTTTGAGTCAACAGTAGATTACGCAATAAAATCACAACAAACAACCTTCTAGTAGGAACAGCAGCACTTCCTGTAACTCGTTCAAAAATGTCTTCAATATCAAAGAATCAATTGTTATACCTAATCATACATCAAAATTTTCTCAAGAAATAAACAACAAGTACAACCTATACAATAGAATAAATATCCTAATGAGTCATATCATCTCGCGATAATATGGTTAATGATTCTATATATATTTTATAAGATACCTACTAACCATAGGACATAATGTAGTTAGTCGACTCTTCTTGATTCTTCTTCTTCTTCTTCTTCGTCTACTTTTTCTTCTTCTTGGGCATCTTTAGGCGCGATAATTGACAGTACGAGCTAGCTGTAGTGTATATAGTATATGCACGCAACTCTTGACTTATTATTTATTCGCACCCACATATATTATATTACATGAATGCAGCACATATTATCGCAACAACAACAACAACAACAACAATGAATGTGGGCTTTAAATGCATGGTGAATATTTTCTATGGTAGAATGTTGTTTATTCGATGATAGTAGCTTTTGATGCTGATGATAATATTTGAATTATTTCAAGTAGAATCGAGTATAAGCTTAAATAAGAATAAAGTTTAACAGTTGATGGCTGATGACATACTAGGGTGAGTTTTTTAGTGTGTCCATGGTCGACAACTCGGTTATTATAGGAATAAATGAAAAAAGTAGGCACTTTAAATTTCCATATTTTGAAATTAATTAGAAATGTACAGGATGTCCCACAATATTGTGACAGATCATTATTATGTTTTTTTTTTAATGGAACACTCTATATTTTATTTTGAATTCGGAATCTACTCTTCTTCACGATTACATTAATATAAATTTATTCTGGGTTATACTGAGTATATGATTGATTTAGTCAGAAAATTGTAATGATTTCATCTTCCTGTCTATTACTTAAATGATAAAATGATGTAAATTTTGTGCATGTGTCGATTATTTTTACTTTTGTTTTGTTGAGATAATTACTTATTTTTACAGTATTGCGAAAGTTTTGTACAGGGAATATCAAACACGAATACAATATTTTCTCAACTTTTTTAAATGGAACACCCTGTATTTTAAATTAGAAACAAAAAGAACAATCATTCAGATTTCATTTTTATAAAGTATTCCCTATACCTAAAATGAGTAGTTTCTAAGATATTTGAATTTTTATTCCAATTTTTTGAATACCTTCAAATTGTGTAAATGAAAATAACAGCCTATTGAAAAAACTATAAAAAATATGTATAATCAATAGAAAATCTATTACAGGTAATCGTCATTTTCAGTAAAGATCGACGATAATATAATTGCAACTGAACACTGTTGATAAAATGAAATTAATGTTAAGGGTTTTCATTTCAAATTACACAGTGCTGAAATCATGATGATTGTGATATAAAGAATCATATTTTCTGAATACCTCGTATGATTATTATAAGAGTACATACATTAATTATCATGAATATGAGTTGCAAGCAAGGAAAGAAAGAAAAATATACGGGGCGTCTAGAGAAAATTCATTTTTAAAGCAACTGCAAACATGAAATTTTCTTTACCGCACTAGTACAGAAAGTAAGTGACTTATTTAAGAATATTGTGGGTGTCTTTCTTTCAAGGAATTCTGGCCAAGTGTTCTATGATTATCAACATTTAATTTTTACCAACTTAATAAATAATCTCACAAGCCTCATAGAAATATTCAGAATCCAAAATATGAAATTATGATAAATTATTAAAAACCATAACAAATATATTACAATCTGAAATGACGTATATAATTATGAGAAATTCGCCCTAATTTTTCGGCAACCAAAAATATCTATTCTAAAATTCAAATTGGATAGGTATACCCAGCCAGCTGTCACACTGGAACCAACTACCAAAATTTAGCCAATGATTGATCACATCATCCTCCTCCTCAATCGCACACACCGTACCAAAATTAGTTTTCCTTGTTTTGCCCATGCGATAACATGGCAGGAGGTTGGTAAATTTTTGTTGTTACAGATCAGGTAAAAGGTAGGTAGAAATGTTTGAGGCGCCGACGATATTTGGAAATTTCCGAATTTTTACAATAATCGCTCTATGGATGTGTGGCTACCCGCTTTGAAATATTTTAATATCTATGAACTTTTCTGGGCCCGCAAATTATATGGGCCCAGTGACGTATGCTTGATTAATGAACAACATTCTTACAATTTAAAAGCGATTATAGCGTTTGCCTTCCTTTCCCTTTCTGTAGATGGGATTCCTATTATTATCATTATTATTATAATAAGAAGCGCATTGGGATTCTCAGTTCTCCATAATAAATTAAAGAAAGAAAGATCTTATGTTTTTTTTTCTATCAATTTCATCGAATCAAAGTATTCATTATTAAAGATAATAAATATTTTTTACAAAAATTGTTGCTGCATTGAAATACAAAATAATATTAATTCTATTGGTGCTGGTTCTTTTGGAGTTGGTGCCTACAACAACAAACTACAACGGCACCACTTCAAAATTACCAGCACCAATAGAATATTATTTTGTATTTTTCAGTGCAACAACTAATAAAGTCGGTTCAATTTTTTGTAAAAAATATTTATTTCACATTTTTGTCATGAAAATTGTTGAACGTTCACTAATATCCAAAAAGTTATAGGTAGGCGTAGCTCATACTTGTTATTTATTATTCAGAGCTCTCAAAACATCGCGGCGCAAATATACATATTTCAGACTACTGTAATTCGAAAACCGTAACTCAATTTAAATGTTGCTACATATAATCTTTTCTTTAATTTGGCCGTGTCATATTTTCAATTTTAGAAAAAACATGCTCTCCCACATAGCAGAAATACGCATATCACATATTTCACCATTCACCATTGCGAAACTCGGAAACCGTAACTCTTTTGAAAAAATGTTCAACTTAAACATTTCCGGATATGGTCCCCTTTCTAATTTTCAAATCTCGAATTTTCGATTTTCGGAAACATTTGCCCCTTCCACATAGCTGAAACACATATTTCAGACTGTAGCGCGGAAACGTATGATTATTTTTCTTAATGTACAATTTAAACATTTCCGGATATGGAATTTTTATTAATTCTGTCGTCTCGGATTTTCAATTTTCGAGAAAAATTGTCCTCTCCACCCCCTTTGGGGGCGATTTTTGGGGGAAAGGTGATTTTGGATTTGATATTTCTCTTTTAAATGAAATAGAAATCGTCTAAATCGGAGTACATTTACTATGCAAAACGCGCGAACAGGCATAAAAAAAATATAAAAAAAATAAAAATAAGCAATCTTATACCTCTATACCTTCTTTTTTTTGAAGTCGGTCAAAAACTGTGTTGTTCATCGACTTACTTTAGGTGAATACAACCGGTGAAGCATAGGTAATCTTTCACTGACCCAAGTATAGATAAAAAATTCTTATTTCTGATTTATATAATCATTTTCCTTAGATTCAGCTCTATGATTCTATTCATATTCGTATATATAATATACCTATTACTTTTGGTTTTTTGAAAAATCCGTTTTTTGGAATTTCGATCCACAAAAACCACTCCAATCAAAAAGTGTTGAATATACCGTATGTTGTGCCTGAAATTACCTATCGTTTGTAAAAACTCCAAAAAAATCACGTCATTGCCGTTCGAGATATTCGCGAAAACATGAGTCTGTAAGTCAAGCAAGGAAGTAAATCTGCACGATAACTCAAGAACGGAACCAAATTTTGACCAAAGGTTTATTGCTGTTGGTTGGTATTGGCCCAAGGAAGAGCCCTGTTGTTTTTGGTGATGTTCAGTTACTCTGGTGTCAAATTACGTCCGAAAAACCCTTTTCTTTAGACCATTTTCTAAGGAAAATTGTCGAAAATCTGAAATTTCTTCACTTTTTTGTGCTAAATGAGTATACTAATCGGTTTGAATATGCCCATGAATGCTTACTGCCTTCGTTATTAGTGCGTTCTCATTTGCAGCTAAATTGAGTAAATTTTGATTCCAAAATTACTTCACATGTCAACAGCAACGATATGAACCATTTTCATATCAACTACAGGTGTTCCTGAGAAAAATAACGATTCTAATATGATAACGCTTTATTATGCCTTTTGGGCATACAAAGTCTAAAATTTTGATTCAAATTATATTCAAGTTGAAACAGATCAACTGATTGATGATATAGCAGCATCCCTCTAATTTAAAAACGATTACAACTATACCTTCTTTTCATCTTTCGTATCAAAACAGTTTGTACATTAATTATAATATGAATTTTATGAAACTGTATCGTGGATTATAAGAAATAATTCTATGTTTTATGTTTTATAGAAGACCTGTAGTGTAATAGATAATTAATATCAAGATATTATTAAGCAAGTAGCTGTAGAGAGATCAGCATTTAAAAAAATAAAAGAAGATTCTCAAGAAAAAAGAGATATTTGAATTTAGAAAATGAGCAACAATTGAATTGAGAGATTTCCTAGAAGCAATGGTGATAGCGAAAAGAATATCCGAGATTTCCTAAATAGAGATTCAACCTGGCAAAGTGACAGATTCACTAGTTCCTGTTTTATATGAGTTGTGACTTTTTTGTGGTAGTTTATCGTTAACAGAATATCTAGCCGTCAGTTATGAAAAGACCAAACTAGGGACATTCTTCTTCAACCATTTTAAAATGACTGATATATTTGAGAATCAATTTAATGAAATGTCAGGTATGATTTAAACCCTTTTTTAACCGACAACCCAATTGGAGGAGGTATACAATTTCGACTGTATTCATGTTTTTTCTTGTGTCCTGTTCGCGTCTTTTAAATAGTACCTAAACGTGCTTCGATTTTCATATATTTTTTTTATTAGTTAAAAGTCCCATTGAAAAAAACGACATCTAGCATTTCCTTCCGCCCCAACAAATCTCCCAAAGGGGGTAGAGGGACAATTTTTTGCATACCATATTTTGCAGTTTCTAAATTGGACATTTAAAAAAGTCATAGGTTTCCTAGATACAGCAATGTGATGGGGGCATTTTTTTCGAAAATTAAAAATATGAGACGCCCAAATTGAATAAAAAATTACATCTAGCAATATTTAAATTTGATATTCGACAGAAAAAATATTTCTTACAAAAAAATGGACCGATGTTATTAGTTGGTGCCCTGAAAAATACGAAATAATATTAATTCTATTGGTGATGTTTTCGGAGGGAACAAATCTCCTTCTTGCAACAGATGAACTGGAACTTCACGTATCAATAAGATTAATGAGAGTACATCGTATGTAATGTTGCTCTGTATTGAATAAAAAATATTTACATTAAAAGTCCGGTAGCGTAGCTCTACATAAAACGACAATGTCCTATAGACATGCATTTATGCTCGGAATCAAATACTAAACTAAAAGTAAAACATAGTCAGTACCAAAGCCGTAGTTAGCAGTATGTAAGTATTCCATAATAAAAATTGTTAATTCAAAGTATCCCGTATAATTTCGTAAAAGCTCGCTACATTAAAATAGTACAAAGTCGAATTAAGTGAAGATTTGCTCTCTGCAAATGTGAGGCCATAAAAATGTTATTACTCTTAATTACTGCACATAGAGGCTTATATAAATAATGAAAAACGTCACAAATGCTCATACATACAGCACTAGTACTACTTACTCACTACTGGCCAGCAATGCTCTGGGATAAAAATGTCTTGTGTCTTATATATCAGGGGCGTATCAAAGATATGGGATTCAGGTTAGTGTAATATTTATTAAAAGTCTACATTTCGATTGCGAGTTTGTTTTTAAGCAAGTAACATTGTTTCTCATAATAAAGATGCAACAATTTCGATGATCCTTTTCTGATTTGAAAGAGTATGGCTGAGAGATATCCCAAACACTTGAAAAGCTAGAAGAAAAAAATATTTATCTTGAAAAATTTGTACCTTAAAGTTTTTTAATAAATCTCACAGTTTTCCAGTTAGATCTATGAGAAAGTAAGAATTTGTTCATACTTACGATCTTCGTGACTAATGTTACACTCAAAATTGTGAAATAAATATTTTTTCAAAAAAAATTGGACCTACGTTATCACTTGATGCACGGAAAAATATGAAATAATATTAATTCTCTTGGTGCTGGTACTTGTGAAGTTGTTGTCAAAAGTTATCAATCTAAATGCAACTGGACAACTTCAAAAGTTACAGCACCAATAGAATTGTTGTTATCCAATGAATCAAATTTCGATTTCTGTAAGTATATGTCATGAGATTAGATGAAATTGACGGATACGTAGCTAGGTACACCACTGTTTTTTTTCTCCACATTATGCTCAGTAGGTACGTTTTGTCTCTTGGAATCATTAAATGATCCGCGGGGTACAAGGAGAGCAGGAGGGCAAAAAATCAACAACGCATTCTTTTGTTTTCTATGTAGAATACTTCTTGGCGTAATTACAATGCATTCAGTCGAGATTTATGTAGGTATATCACTTTGGCAACATTATGATAATTTTACTGTTTCGAAAACTACTTCTTCTTCTTCTTGTTCTCGCTAACAATTCAAGGTTATGTTACATGCCTGCAATTGTTCATATTATATATTATTCTATGATGTAAGTAGTTATTTGTTCAAATAAGAAGAAGTCCTAATGACAGGTAAGGTAATATCATTGGTATTTGTATGAAGAAATAGATTTCTGGAAAACAGGATACACCGAGAGGTTACTAAATACTAGAATGAAATTTGAATTTTTATTTATTTTTCTCAGTAATCCTTTATATTTATTTGAGACAATACAAGGTTCTTTGAGGATACTGATGACATTCAATTGCAGAGAAAAGTTGCAATCTTGTTAATATTCTATTCCAGACGATAATGTGAATAAATAACTTGTTACAAATACAAAAGTAGGTGTTGGTAATTTTAAAACTATGCAGTTGCAGATAGATGGGTTAATCTTTGATGAATTATTATTGATTTGTAATATTCAGTGCACCATAGAATTAAGCCGGTACCTACTAGTTTCTTTATAAAGTTATTTAGGTATCTTAGATATTTGATTGGTTTATTGATTGTAGAGATCGTTGACGTTATATATTTATTCAGTGGAAATTTCACAATTTTGAGCAAAAACTACGCAAAACGAAAGAAAACAAACATGCAATTAAATTTTATCTGTCCTTCTTTTTAGGAAATCAGTCAAAACGAAGCTAAAACAGAGAGAAGCTTTTCGAATTTCCTCCAAATTTTAAATCACTAGAAACAGATGAATAAATCCTAGCAACAACTACAAAGTCAAATGCAACCTAACCTAATTAAATTTGTAAATTGATCGGAATAATTTGAATGGAATGACGCTAGTACAAAATTTTATATATAGAAATTATTGTGGACAACTGGACCAAAAATGGAAAAAGACATTCTTCCATTAAATGATCTTATTGAATAAAAGTTATCCATTGAAATATGTGATACCTGCTAAAAAATGTTACAGGCCCCCCAACGTCTTCTTCTAGTCTTCATCAGACTTATTCAAGTCTATATTTTGGGAATTGAGGCTTATTTTTGTCTGTGTCATCTGTTCATCAGTGATCTAATGAATATATTTCTTGGCAAAACTAATCTACTTATTTCTTAGTTCTATGTTCCAATTGCCTCATCTAGGCCTTTCTTATCTTGGCTTACATTATCTCTTTCGTCCAGCAACTCAGAGTTTCTGTATATATCCAATCTCATCTCATCTCACAACCGGAGCCTCAATCTTTCCATTTGTCTTGAGTCTTTTGGAATGTTACAATAGACCTTTTGGCTAAGCCATCCGAGCATTGACTTCTTGATTTCTGTTACTTCTGCCAATATCTAGATCTTCATACTTCAAGGTTTTTCTTATTCTTATTCCGCCTGTTTTTCTTGTCTTCAGCTGAGTTTTCATTGTTTTAGTGTGCAAATTGCTTCAAGATATTTAAATGGCAATACGCAGTCACCTGGTGACTTGTGATGCAACAGCTGGTCTCTGATAACCATACCCCTGATCATTTGTCCCAATGCTAAACATTTTAAGATGCTGTTTCTCGAGCTAAGATTCTAAGGTAAGCAAGTTCATTGGATATCTATCATCTCAAAAGAGACATTCCTCACTGACTACATACAGATTCTACATTCATTACTTCCTAAGCCTTTTTTGAAAATTTTTGAATCTCTTTATATAACTAATATTATTTTTTATCTTCATTACACCAACTAATAAAGTCGGTGCTAGTTTTGGTAAGAAGTTATTTTTACACTGTACCTTCGTTCCATACTTTTTTATGGATTTTGTTTTGTTCATCTATGTTATTCAGTCCGTCTGTAAAAGGGAGCTTATCCGCCTATAGAGCACATTTAAAACACTCGATTTTGATCTATTCAAAGTCACCCTGTGACAATTAAACCATTTTCTTGAAATGTTTAAGGAATGTTTAGCACTGGCTGTATCTTCATCCCAACAGTCACCGCTAAATAATAATGGACCCAAAATTGAGCCCTGAGGGACTCCAAATGTGACTAAACTGTAAGAACTCCTAACTCCATTACTGACAACACACTGAAGTCTATTGTGTTGGAATATTTATTTTCCTGCAAATTTGAAAAAGATTTATGCTTCCTTGCACTCATATATCCATCTGAATGTAGGTATATATTTATAGCAATTATTTTAATATAGAATAATTACCAAATGCTATGTAACAATAATTAATGAAATAATAATGTTACAGATCGATAGAGGGACACCAACATTTAAGTAAATTGTCGGTTGTAAATTTTATAGTATTCAAACGTAGATATATATATATATGGAATAACGTAACAATGTTTCGATGTTACTTATATACAGGGTGATTCCATATTTGGCAATTGAGAAACAAATAGTTATTCGCTATAGATAAAAAAGAAAATCTCAAGCTCGATGAGAAAATAATCCTTTTTCAACTACAAATAATAGAGATTAAATCCTTACTAAATCCTTCAAAAAAACAGAACAGCACAAAGTTGCGTTTTTTTTTAATGAACCACCCCGCATATTTTTAAGTTCTTGTATTCTATATAAAGTAAAGCACCAATAGAATTAATATTATTTTGTATTTTTCAGTGCAACAACTGATAAAGTCGGTCCAATTTTTTGTAAAAAAATATTTATTTCACATTTTTGAGTGTAACATTAGTCATGGAAATTGTTGAACGTTCACTAATACCCAAAAAGATATAGGTAGGTTTAGCTTGTAAATAGCGAAAATGCGCATATCACATATTTCAGAATTTACCATTGCAAAACTCGCTAACCATGACTCTTTTCAAAAAATGTTCAATTTAAAAATTTCCGGATATGGTCCCCTTTCTAATTTTCAAATCTCTAATTTTCGATTTTCGAAAAAATTTGCCCCTTCCACATAGCTGAAACACATATTTCAGACTGTAGTGCGGAAACGTATGATTATTTTTTTGAATGTACAATTTATACATTTCCGGATATGGAATTTTGATAAATTCTGTCGTCTCGGATTTTTAATTTTCGAAAAAAAATCCACCCCCTATGGGGGCGTTTTTTGGAGGGAAGGAGATTTTGGATTGATTTTTCTTAATATGGGACCATTTCCCAAATCTCCTCTTTCGAATGAAACAAAAATCGTCTAAATCGGAGTACGTTTTCTATGCAAAACGCGGGAACAGCCATAAAAAAAAGCAATCTTACAACCGAATTGTATACCTTCTCCTTTTTTTGACGTCGGTCAAAAATAGGTTTCACATTCCCATCTTAGTTTTTGAGGATCTATTAAATAGCATTCTTAAACATGGTACCATTTATGAAACCACTGTCAGATAGGTTTTAAAAAACTAAATTAGGAATGTGAAATTTATTTTTCTCTTTCTTTTACCGTTTTGGCACAAATAGCTGTCAAAGAGACTAAAATGTCGATATTCAATTGTTTATTGCTCCTAAACAAACAATTGAAATTTGACAAGTGACTTGTGTTCCCCTGCAACTTTTATACTTATTTACTAATTTTGATATGATTGAAAATAGAGAAGTTGGAAGTTATTCTACTTTGTCGCTCTAATTGTAATAATGCATGAATGTCATTTTAAGTTCAACAATGACTAACAAATTACTCAAACATTTGATATAAACATTTATTACATACCTAAAATAAGACCTACTTTATTAGTTTGTGCACTGAAAAATTGGTTGGTGCCAAAAATTTCCAAGAGTATTTACTCAGAAATGCACCACTTAAAAATTTCCAACGAATCACCCTGTAAATGTATGGTAGATGGTATAATTTTAATAAGTCATTTTTGTCAAGAATACATCTCATTTTATAGAAAAGATAGATAGATAGAAAAGACATCAGAAAAACCAATATGAATCGGTAGTCTGTAAAAAAAAGTGGAAGATCGACGAATCACCCGGTAAATGCGTAAAGCAAATTGTTCATATAATTTATACAATGTTGTCATTCAAATGAAGAACTCATGCAGCGCATAAAGTTGTTCTTTTTTATATTCATAGCGTCTTAATTAGTTGAATAATAATGGTTAAGCTATGGTATAATTGAATATCTAAAATGAAATTAACTATTTCTCTGTTATATATAATATAGTGTATTCGAGTACGAGTTCAACAAATTACCAACTTAGTATCAATAATCAGCCATTAGTATGAAAAGGGGAGTTCAAGGATAGATGATTTTTATTATAAGACCTATATTAATAATAATTTATTCAGGTTAACATACACAAATCTTGATTAAGAAAATTAGTATTCTAACAAATTGTCTGACTTATTATGAGCCCTACAAACCCCATGCCGAGATGCAAATAACATCTGTGTGTAGACCTGGACTAAATAATGAATTAAAATCTACAAACTTAACAGCATCTAAATCTACATACTAATACAATTGAAATAATAAAATGAGAACACAACAGAACTATAAATACAATTACAAATGTAAAGATCATCATGTGATATAAAAAAATATTAAATATTAATCCAGAAATTTTACAAGTACCATAACAAAATATTATATAACTTCAAATTATTTAAAATCCAACTCTTAATATAAAGTTGAATACACCCTTTAGATAAGTTTATTTTTTAGATGATTATCCAATCTATTGTGGATATAAGTTTGGATCGATATAAACTTGGATTTTGGCCAATATTTAATTTAGTTTTATTTACTGCAAGCGATTTATGTCTAGATCATACTGTAACGTGAAAATTTACCAACACACACTCACAAATGTTCACAAACATCCTGGGAATCCAGAAACATGGAGAATATACTGATTGGGTCTATTCACGAAGGAATTGGGAAATACATCCAGAACAACATATTAGAAAGGACGAGAAGCTTCGAGATAGGAGTTTAAGTGGATATAAAAAGACACGGGCCACAGTCAGTTAGTCAGTCATAGAGCACATTCGGTCATAGATCATAGACAGTAGAAAGTCGCATATAGTCAGAGAAATAAGTGTGAATATAAATGTGTATGTATATTAAAGTCGTGTAGTTATTGGTGTAAATAAATAAGTGAAAATAAATCGTACCCAGTTTTAATATAAATCCCCGTTACAATACAGATGCTTCAGCAATAGTATACTGTTCCGTAGAATAAAATAATTATTTATTAGTGCTTTCAAAATATATTTTTGATTGATATTCAGAAATTTTACCTCACTAAAAAGGTTTCTGTTGTTTATAAAACGTTAAAATTTTGATAGCACGCTTTTGTATTCTGGTTAACGGCTCTAATGCATTTGGACAAGCTGAACCCCAACAAATAATCCCCTGAAATAGAACGGTACAGAACACAATGACAGTTTCATTCCCAAATGATATAATAATACCTGGTATAGGTATTCATTTGCAATAATCCATTAATATAGGCATTAAATAATAATGGGCCCAAAACTGAACCTTGAGGGACTCCACGAGTAACTAAGCTGTAATCACTTTTAACACCAATAATGACAACACCCTGAAGTCTGTTTGAGAGATAGTTCCATATGAAATTCATTAACAATTCCTCTTTTTTCCAATTTCACTCAATATAATCAATAGAAGTTCATGTACTACCGTGTCAAAAGCCTTCGCTAGATCCAGAAATATAGCTACGTATTACCGATCTGCTATTATCAAGTTTAATACACTCATGAAGTTATTGACATACATAATTTAAAGCATCAATATTCGATTATTTATTCATTTTTCCTCACATAGAAGTTAAAATAGAAATTAATTCATTACATTTTCATGATAAAATCATCTAGGCAAATATCCAGTACCTATTTTTTTAATATTAAGCATTAAATGAAGTGCAAATTTAGTATATGCAACTAAATTGGGCATCGAGGTCACCATATAATATCTCTCCTCAATATTTTATTCAAAACTATCATGGCTGGCTGACCGACATCATTGTCTGTTCGGTAAAGTGTAGGATAAAGTCAGTAAAATGTCAAAGTGGCCGACAGCTTCTTGATTCCACAATAATAATAATTATAAATGTCTTTCTCTCTCTCTTTTCTCCATATAATACACAAAAGCTAAGTTTCAGCTAATTAACGTCAATGAAAAATGAGTTAAGCACATCTGCTAATTATATTACTGTCTATAACGTTATATTATATACCAAGCAGTTTCATTCCGACGACAGAGATATCACTGATAAGGCGTCCATAGAATCTCACTTCTATGGAATAAGTGAAATGAACTAATAGGAATTGTAAATTAAAGTTCAGTTATAAGAATCATTTTGGTAAATTTCTTATAGAAATATATATATATATGGTCCCGGGGATTTCAAAGGGACAGTATTGCTATTTCTTAAATGGTAAGAGATGGCTAAGTTGGAGAAAAATTGCGTAATTGGAACCTCTTTAATATCACGGTTTGCAGATTAAAAAAAAAATCAAAGGTTCCTGGAATATTTCAAGGAGAGGAGAGCTCAAATTTTGCACGAACAAGATAAAAATGACGGAATTGTAAGAAATATTTTATTTTTTTTAATTTCAAAAATATGTTATAGGTATAACTTTTATTTTATTTTATTTTATAATTTGACTTGTTACATTTGGATCCTTATGCTTTTTCTACTACCATAACCTTATAGATGGATAATGGGATTTACCAAACCCGAAACATGTCTCATTTAAGAATTTTTAATTATTAATTATAATATTGTGGAGATGACACATTGTTTTATTTCAATTCATCACTACTCCACTTTGAGAATGGATTTCTTCATGAAATATTAAAATTATATTATTGAAAAGTTCAAATGAAACCCTACAACTTTTGTATTCAATTCAATATTTTTTTTGTAATTGAATAATTGAAAATAAAGTAGTTACGGTGAGGGGGGCGGACCTTTGGTCCTTAATGTATCTTTTGATATATCCATTTTTAAGATCCTGTCTGGAACGTTATAACTATGTGTCACAGACGGTTTCGATTTAAATAAGTGTTGCCAATGATAATTTAAGAGGTAGGTATTTTAATAATCTAGATTGTAGAAGCTCTAAATGATTAGGCTGGTTAAGGACGGGATATTATTTTCTTCAACCTATTTGCTCATCAATTTTACGTAAAGGCATTAATTGACAGCACAACTGAGCGTACCCGAAGAAAAAAAAAGGGTTGTTGCCTCTTTCTCCTCTATTCCTTTCACACATATTATCTAAGCACTGGGGCTGCTGCTAATACATGTCTGGATCCATCATATCAAATATAAACATTGTAGGAGAAGAAGAAAAAAAGACATCAATCTTTTCCTTGGAGGATGGTGACAAGGATAATGCTATAAGTAATGATCTATTTCGTTTTGTGGGCTTGCTGGTTAGTGTTTCTCCGGCCTTCGTAGTCACTTGATGATATTATGCGATGAAGTATTTTGCTGTGTACATTGATAGTGTAGGTACAGGATGTTCCAGAAGAAGCTATAGGGATACTGTGGAATCTTTCCTGAAAATGAGATGGAGCAGATTTGACATCTATCAAAACTAAGAGCATTTGGAGATAGTTTTCTCCACATTAGAATAAAATTAAATATTTCTTTAAAAAAATTGGATTATTAGTTGGCACCAACTTCACAAGTACCAGCACCAATTGAGTTAATATTATTTTGTATTTTTCAGTGCACCAACTAATAACGTCGGTCGAATTTTTTATAAAAAAATATTTATTTCTCACTTTTGAGTGTAACATTAGTCACGAAAATTATTGAACATTCACTAATATCAATGAAGATAGTAAATACTTATCCTATTATCCACGTATTTGCTTGTAGTTGTTATTATCGAGATCTCAATACATCGCTGCGGAAATACGCAAGTATTTTAGATGTTACCATTTTCCCAACGCTGTAACTCGAAAACCGTAACTCTAAGGAAAACATGTTTATTATAAATGTTGCTACAAATAATTTGGTCTTTCATGTAGTACCCACATATTTTCAAAAACTCTTTTGAAAAAATGTTCAATTTAAACGTTTCCGGATATTGTCCTATCTTTAATTATACCACGTCAGATTTTCGATTCTTGAGAAAATTTGCCGCCTCCACGCTCTTCAGAGTCGGTTTTCGGAGGAGAAGATTTGGGATTTGCTTTTTTATGAATAAGGGACCATTTCTCAAGCCTTCTCTTTCAAATGAATCAAAAATCATTAAAATCGGAGCTCATTTATTATGTAAAACGCGCGCAAGAACCAAAAAGAAGCAGACAGTCGAATTGTATACCTCCTGCGTTCGGGGTTCGTCGGTCAATTATGGTGTTAAATGCCTATAATTGATCTTTGTATATGAAACATTGGTTAGGAATTTTATAAATGCTTAAAAAATCTCAAAATTACCGATTTATTAAGCCCACAAAGACTGAATCACTGAAATGTGTTCACTGAAACTCAATTTCTAAAGGCCTTACTTCTACAATAGCAAAGAATATTTGAAATATTACATACACTTGATATAAATTAAACTTCTTCTGATTTCTTATTTGAAGAAGCTATTTGGAATATTCTTGACGATGCGTTATTAAAACAAAGAAGTATAAAAATATATAAGCAACTCAACGTTTCTCAACAGCATATCTAATCAACCAACCAAAAGCTTATGAAACATATAAGATACGAAACATACAACAACAATAATATGATGGCATTTCGCAGAATTCGGGTGGCGTGTATTTTGTTCACAGTTTACGATCGCATATGTAGAAATAAAAATATAAAGAATAAATCTTGGTCGGTAATTATTAATGTGAAAATAATTTGCTTTACACATTCTAAAGGTACATATTAGTAATGGTAGATGATTGTTTAACGGTGTTTTTATTATTTGACCGAAAAACCCCGAACGGAGGAGGTGTACAATTCGACTGTCTGCTTTTTTCTTTTTAGTGCACTCAAAAATATTCGGTGAATATATGCCCATGAAGGCTTACTGTAGTTCTAATTTCTTTTTCTCATAAATATTTTTTACAAAAAATTGGACCGACGTTATTAGTTGATACACTGAAAAGTATAAAATAATATTACTTCTAATGGTGCTGTTACTTTTGAAGTTGTGCAGTTGCAGTTAGATTGATAACTTTTGGCACCAACTTCACAAGCACCATCACCAATAGAAGTAATATTATTTTATACTTTTCAGTGCATCAACTAATAACGTCGGTCCAATTTTTTGTAGCAAATATTTATTTCACACTTTTGAGTGTAACATTAGTCCCGAAAATCGTTGAACGTTCACTATACCATATCAATGAAGATAGTACTTATCCTATTACCCACGTATATTCCTTGCTTGTAGTTGTTATTATTGAGATCTCAGAACATCGCTGCGGAAATACGCTTGAATATTTTAGTTGTTACCATTTTAACACCGATTTAACTCGAAAACCGTAACTCTAAGGAAAAAATGTTCATTATAAATGTTGCTACAAATAATTATATCTTTCATATAGTATCGAAAAATTTTCAATTATCGAAAGAAATTGCCCTCTCCACATAGCAAAAATACATATTTAACATGCGTCTATCTCGAAAACCGTAACACTTTTGAAAAATTGTTCAATTCAAACTTTCCGGATATTGTCCTATCTTTAACTATACCAACTCAGATTTTCGATTTTCGAGAAAATTCGCCCCACCACCCCTTCGGGGGCGGTTTTCGGAGGGAAGGAGATTTCGGATTTGCGTTTTTATGAATATGGGACCATTTCTCAATCCCCTTCTTTCAAATGAACCCAAAATCATCAATATCGGAGCTCGTTTACTATATAAAAGGCGCGCACGAAACAAAAAAAAATAAAGCAGACAGTCGAATTGTATACCGCCTCCGTTCGGGGATCGTCGGTCAATAATAGGATTCCATTTGATTCGTCACAACATACCTACATCACCCCCGAAAATAAATTCCCAGAATCGTAGCTTCATTTATTCACGCCGTGATTGTTTTACCCATTTCATTAAAATGACCCATACAGGGTGGTACATCTAGGCCACTAATTAGAAGAAGTTATTCAACTTGCAGTCGAATTAGAGAATTGAAATTTGATATTTTAGCATAATCGATCATATTCGTTCTACCAACCAAAAATTTTTTTTTATCCACCATGTATACAGGCTGTGCCGAAAATCGGTGCTAACTTTCTTATTTCATGCCAAGTTGCGACATAATTCTTCCGAGCATCAAGCAGTGTTCAGCCTCGCCTGCAGCTCGCTGGGAAAACTCTTCTTTCAGCCCGGAAAAGCTTCACTTTCGCACCTAGAGTAGAAAATACTGATTTTAATAATTGAATGGAATATGAACTTTAGAATATACTCCACAGAATTAGATGTAAAAATTACGTTTTTTTACTACACATTTATGCATTAAATAAAACCTGTCCGACGTAAATATCACTCTTGATTCTCCAGATAGTTGATATTGGATCGAATAATCTTATCTGATGATATTCTGAAGGTGATTAAACCGACTAAAGCATCAGTCTTTAATAGAAAACTGAAGAATCTTACTAGTCAAAGAAACAACGAGGGTTATATTGGGCGGCATCCAGACGTGGCGTGATGATGCCAAACAAAGTGTCCCATACCATATAACAATATATGTAAGCTTTATTTAAAATGAAATATTATTTTTCATGCACATACCTAAACCGGATCTTCATTACGTGCACAAACTCAAATGACATAAGCAAAAGATCATCGACACTAATTATTGTACCACTGCAAGTGTATAATTTTCGAAGAGAATTATATTTCATTTCTAATTAGGTAGATTTATAGTTTGAAATATTATAATATGCAATAATGTATCTCTCTTCTATGTGGTTTGAGTGACCAGCCATGAGTGGAAAAGTAATAATAATAAAAAGAAAATGCTTCGGGCGAATCTCATTTAAGTCACAGCAGTGCAAGGTAGGTATATTTTATTCGTGATACAATTGTATCGAAGTATATATCTATTTCAATTTTCTTAAATTTTATAGTTCCAGTCAATGAAATATTTTACACTATTACAATACATTCCTTAACATAGCCACATACCACTCATTTTTTTCAGCATGTCAAGACAAACAACAATGGTCATGTAACATTTTTTCGCAAGATGAAACGTTTAGCCAGAATCTGAAGAAACATGTGGAAAATACGGAATTTTATTCAAGCATAACTTTTTTTTGTATTTTTTCTCAGAGATGGCACTACAAGTCGGGGTTAAGGGCTCTCAGAATAATATTTTAGGTAAGTTTAATCAAAATCCTTACAGCCGTTTTCGCGCTATAGTCTTGAGCAAATCATGTTTTTTGGCTATAGCTCAACACCCAGTATATACAGGATTCTCATTCAGTGCCACCGGCGAGTGATATTGGTACCAAACAAAATAAAAAAGAAAGCAACAAAATACACCGATCCGTTCCCGAGATAATGCTCTCACAGACAGACGGACAGACAGACAGACACAGAGACCAATGGCTGAAAATATGTTTATTAGACTTAGAATCTCGATACCGAAAATTTCACACGATTACAATACCTACTTTCCATATACAGCTACTATAGTAGCGTAGGAAAGTGAAAAGCAGCCACATTAAAATTTTTATTAAAAAAATATGTCTTCTTCACCCCTTTGGAGGTAAGTTTTTGGGGATAATAGCTTTTGAAAGTAGTTTTTATGGGACCATTTCTCAGCATTTCATTTTCAAATTAAACATAAATGATATTAATTCTACTGGTGATGGTAATTCTGAGGTTATGCAATTACCTATATGTGAATTGGAAAATTATGGCACCAATTTAGAAGAAGTACCAGCACCAATGGAATTATTATTATTTCGTATTTTTGACCGATGAACCCCGAACGGAGAAGGTAGGTATACAATTCGATTGACTGCTTGCTTTTTTGGTTCGTGTGCGCGTTCTAGGGCCTTTTCTCATAAGACACTGGTTTCTGGATAAATACCTACTAATAATTTCTGTACAAAAAGTAATGATATCCCATCAAAAAAGGACATGAGAAGTGAGATCTAAATGGATGCCAAGTTCAACAATCAACGAAGTTTATTTAAAACAACGTAAAATATCATTTCTTCTTGTAACTTAGAATAATATATTGACGCCTAAAGTCTGACTTTTCTAGTTCTCATAAACAAATTAATATTAAGTATCTACTAAAACAATCATGGAAGAGTTCTATGTTCGATGGCTAGTTTCTACCAGCAAGCCAAATTTTCAGAAGAATAAAAGGGAACTTACAGCTTTAGAACTTGCAGAGACTATAATAAGATTCGTATATGAAAAACTATCCAACTCAGACCTTAGGCTTCAATATATTTTCCTGAGTTATAGGAAGAAATTACATTTTAAGTTTTTAAAGAATATTTTATAAATGAAATTTCTATTCTCCTGTGATTTTCCTGACATGATAGAATGCTGAGTTTACTGCTGGACTAGCAATATAAAATATTCTTATCAAAACTAAACATTCTCGGTATGAAATACTAACTTGGAATAGAAAATGAAATTCAATACATTTACATATTATTTTGTATCTTAATGTAAGGAAAACATCGACCGATCGACCGTCAGACCAAGAAAACCTAATTCGGTGTGTGAGATGAGACCTTGTGATAATAATAACAAGGACTGTATGGGGTTAGGGGATGAAGCTGCAGGTCCTAAACTTAAACATACACACATATTGAATTTGTCGAAGGACCACAAACGATTTCAAGCAATCATACGGTCTAGTGGCATCGCCGGGCATTTGATAGTAAAATTCCTGCAAATGACGTTTGAGCTTGTTGCAGGAATACCAAGATGAACCCACCATATATATATATATATATATACATAGGTACATGCATGCCTTGTGGAGCAACACTCTTCGTCCTCCTGCTGGTGGTGCGCCATCTGGTCTGGAGGAGTTAAGGGTGGGAGAGAGTTTGCATCTAAAGTAAAAGGATTTTTTTGAACAAACTGATTATATTAAAAAAATTGTTTAGTATATTTGGGTTAGTATAACTGAGAAAAAGTTGAAAAGTTTAAATTACAATAGGATCAGTTGATTAGCATATTTATAAAAGCATGCTTTCAAAATAAATCATAGGAATTGGTAAATTAATCGGAGGGGTTATACAATTCGATTGTTTGTCTGTATGTTTTTTTTATTTCGTATTTATCATTGCACCAACTAATAAACTCAGCGTTATTTAGCGACTTCACAAAAGGAGGAGGTATACAATTCGATTGTTTATCTACATATTTTTATGGTTTCGCACCTTTAAATAGTGAACGTGCTCAGATGTTCATGATTCTTGTTTTATTTGATAGAGGACCATCGAGAATTGGTCTCACATTTAACATGTACTTCCTCTCAAAAACTTCTCCCAAAAGGGGTGGAGAACCATACTCGGTAACGTTTAAATTGGACATTTATCAAAAAAAGTCATAGATTTCCGAGTTACAGTAATGGTAAAGTCTGAGATATGTGTGTATCTGCTTCGAAAATTGAAAATCTGAGGCAACCACATAAAAGAACAGATTATTTGTAGCAACATTTATAAAGAATATTTTCGTCTTACAGTTACGGTTTTCGAATTAGAGCAGTGGTAAAATCTAAAATACTTATGCGTATTTCCACCGCGATGTTTTGAGATCCCTGAATAATAACAAGAACAAGCAAAGAATATACGTGGGTAATAAGATAAGGACTATCTTCTTTGGTATTCTCGTGACTTATGTTAAGGTGAATTTATACAGTAAATGAAATAAAATAAGAAACAGATTAAAATTGAAATAAGAATAACCTCAAAAAAGATTGGTTTATACAGATGACGAAAATAAAATAAGAAACAAGAATGAATTAATCAAATCAATCACAGCTTTTGAAAAAAAAAATCTGTTGTGTGCAAGTTAAGTGTTCTCTGGTGTTTGGTCATGCACATCCAAAAAAAAAACAAAAATAAAAATAAGAGATAAATATGCAAGTTGGCCATGTCTAGTTCTTATTCTTATTTCTTAATTTACCTTATTTCGTGTATAAACGCTTCATGTAAATGAACATGTTCAACCTTCTTATTTTATCTTAATTTGTTTCTTATTTTATTTTATTTAGTGTATAAACTCACCTTTACACTCAAAAGTGTGAAATAAATATTTCTTACAAAAAAATTCGACCGACGTTATTAGTCGTTGCACTGATAAATCTAAAATAATATTAATTCCCTTGGTGCTGGTACTTGTGAAGTTGGTGCCAAAAGTTATCAATCTAAGGGCAACTGCACAACTTCAAAAGTACACCAGCACAAAAAGTATTCGTGTTTTACACGAGAATTCCATAATAATATCATTTTCAAAGATGATTCATCAAGAGACCATAGCGGCAAAGATAAAAGCGTGTTAAAATTTAAGTGATGTAAATTAGGCGTACATTGAAAATTAGCATGTTATCGCGTTAAATAAATAGAAGATGCTTAAAAGACGATCTCTCGACATCACACATCCTATATTATGTATAATAATAATTATAATGAGGGTTTTGATATGGTGCCGCGCGCGGTCAGATGACACACTCCAGTGGCGCCTGGTGTGGTTTTAAATTTTCTCAATCAGTCGCATACTAGATTGTTGTATAAATATGTAGTCTTTGGTAAAATAGGTCATACAAGTACAAGGTACGTACCTACTTGTACTCGTTTTAATTAAAACTTTTAAAATTATATATATATATATGATATGATATTAGATTCTTAGTTATGGTCCCGTATTCATAAAAACGCAAATCCAAAATCTCCTTCCCTCCAGAAATCGTCACCCCGAAGGGGTGGAGAGAATTTTCTCGAAAATCGAAAATTTGAGATGGCAAAATTAAAGATAGGACAATATCCGGAAGTTTTTTATTTGAAATTTTTTTCAAAAGAATTAAGGTTTTCGTGTTAGTGGCATGTTAAATTCTCAAATATGTGCATTTTTGCTGTAGAGCACCATTTCTTTCGAAATTTGAAAATCTGTAGGTACTACATGAAAGACCGAATAATTTTTAGTAACATTTAATATGAATATTTTTTCTTTAGAGTTACGGTTATCGAGTTACAGCGGTGGTAAAATGATAACATCTAAAATACTTATGCTTATTTCCGCAGCGATGTTTTGAGATCTCAATAATAACAACTACAAGCAAATTATATACGTGGATAATAGGATAAGTACTATGTTCATTGGTATTCGTGAACGTTCAACGATTTTCGTGACTAATGTGACGTGACTTAAAACTGTGAAATAAATATTTTTTACAAAAAATTAGAGCGACGTTATTTGTTGTTGCAGGGAAAAATGCCAAATAATATTAATTCTATTGGTGCTGGTAATTTTGAAACTGTGCCGTTGTAGTTTGTAGTTGTCGGCACCAGTAATATTATTTTGTGCAACAACTAATAGAGTCGGTCCAATTTTTTGTAAAAAATATTTAAACTAGTTACTTTTGGACTGAAATTTTTAAATTCTCAAAACAACCGTATGCCAATGGTAGGTAGTATAATATTTAAAGAGGCGGCTTGAAGACAAAAGCAGCATAACATATTATACAAAAACCGTAGATTAATGTAAATTATTCCAATGTTCATGAGATTGTTTTAAATTAGCGCAGCTCTAATGAACCAAAAGTATGTGACTGTGTGAAGTGAGTATTTTAAGTGACTGTGCCGTTGTCAACTACGCAATTCCACAATTATTCATAAAAGCAGCCTTCTTCTTTCTATAATATACCTACCTATGTAAATTGGGTTCGTTATATATTGCAGAGTTTTTGTCGTTCATTTTCGGACATCATTACACCACCACTTGTTTTTATTTTCGATTGAAGATTTGCCGCATGGAATTTTCTCTTCAATTTTAAGATGACACAATTAGTGCACCCACCTTAATTGGCTTAATGGTGATGATAATGAGAGTTTTGTGAATCAATATCTAATCAAAGTCTAGATGTAAGTAAATGTTAACGCTTTGTCGGAGTCGAGAAATCGATAGACAGTACTTTCATATTTAATCGGTGTGACCCTCGAGGTCCATACTAGCTATTTCAAGAATGGCTCCGCAGATATAAGTTTCAGTATGTATAGTGTTTGGGGGTTGAGAACTCAATTGGTGATACAGCTGAATTTTGGAATATTTAACATTCATATTACACATTCATATTTATTTCGAAATCATTACGAATATGTGAACAATAAAAGCAGTATATTTAAATATGCACATTTTTTAATAAGTTTGAATATCCTTAGTAACCCTTATAGACCCATCTTAAATCCTGTTTTAACCGAGCAAATCTCGATCTCCAGATATTATATTATAATTGTAGGAAACTATTTAAAGCTATCTTGACCTTACATCGGTACTCGTATTATGTTTATATAAATATAATATAATATTATATATATTAAATGGTTTATCTTCCAATTTTCTCATTCATTTGATAACCATATAAAGCTGCTCATGCACACTAAAAGTGTGACCAAGAAGTTCATTGCTAAAGTAAACCGTCGAAAATTGGCGCTACTTTCTTCTAGATATAATAATACGTCTTTATTATTTAAGGAATGGTCAAGACGTTGTTATTCATTCTTTTTCTATTGATGACCAAACACCTTTGAATTTGTCGCCCACTCATCGAGGAAGCAAAGTCTCGAGAACATCTTGAGACATTTTAACAAACAGACTGCCCATAATTCATTTATAAAAGGTGTTGCTTTACGAGAGCAATGGAAATTATTGCACAAAAGGCAGTAAAATTACAATTGGGCCAGGACGCTTCCACAATAAGACCATTTACCTATCTATATATTATGGTGGTCATCTGTTATCTTACTGAGTCTGTGTAGTATGATAATGTCATTTGGGTTACCTATAGAGGCCTGGATTTTTGATCTTTTATCGATTTTGATTAACTGATAACTTTGACAGTCTATAGCAACGTTTTTAAGTGAATTATTTTTAAATTAATCATGGTATTATTAAAGTGAAAGACAGATGGGTCAATGATTTCAAAATGGGAATTCAATAAACCTTTTTTTGCTAAAACTTAGTATTATTTCACATTTTTTAGAGAATAAATAGTCATCAAAGCCGTTCAAACTTCACTAGTATTCACAAAACATCGTAGAAATACACATACATATTTCAGACAGCTATAATTATGTAAATGTCAAATTTAAAGGTTGCCAGACATGGTATCTTCTTTAATTTTTTTCGTCTAAATTATTTTCGATTTTCTTAAGAAAATGCCCCCTTTATCCTCCTTGGGGGAAGTTTTTTTGGGGAGAATGACATGTTGAATGTCAAATATTTTTTATATGAACAATTTATTAGCTCTCCTCTTTCAAATGAAAAATTTTAGGTTAGGTTAGGTCAGGTTAGGTTAGGTTAGGTTAGGTTAGATTGCAGCACAGTCCTATTCAAAGTTCTGTCAGTTTTGTGTTGTGGTAGCCAAAAACCTCCGCACTTAATTTAGTAGCGTACTAAGTTTCGATTATGAATACACATGTAAGCGCATAGCTGCGGGTTAACTCTGACCGACTTCGATCTTCGAAGTTAAACAGGGCAATACGATGGAAACGGCTTGGACGAGTGACCGTTAATGCGGGCGCGCGTTCGAGTCTGCCGCATTATATTCTCCTCCTCTCGCAAGGCAACGGGAAACCAGTGAGAGTATATATTCCCTAGTACAGCTCTCTGGAAGGGTGCGCCCTTAAGATTTATGTTGAGACACATCGGTGGTTCGGAATCCACGTTAAACTGTAGGTACCCTTGTCTGTGGTAACACTTTCAAGGCAGAGAAGCCGCCAATGCTCGGATACAAGTGCGACACTCAAAGAAAATGTAAGTTTGTTAGGTTTTCAAAATCTAGCAGACCTTTCTGTTGCAATATTCTTTTTTGTTTTAACTATGGTATAAAAATTAAGTGCTAATTAAGTGCTTTCGATAACTTTATTTGAAAATAAGAGATTAGTTTTGTATAGAACTACAAAGTACCATTGTTGTAGTGAAAACAAACCATTTTGAGAAAATTGATCATTAATCTTGTTTTTTCTTCAAGACGAAGGTCCGAAATATCTTTTGAAAGCTTATTCTGTAAACACATTTTGGCGTGAGAGTTTTTCTCAACTATTTTTTGGGTCTACCAGGTTAAATAATAATACATTTTTTTCTTCCAAAGTTGTAGGATATATAGTTTCGGAGATACAGCCGGGTTTCTCTCTTAGTCAGTCGACCGGTACATGGAAATTATGTCGGCTCTAAGTTTTTTTGACCGACTTCAAAAAAGGAGAAGGTATACAATTCGGTTGTAAGATTGCTTTTTTATTTTTTTATGGCTGTTCGCGCGTTTTGCATAGTAAACGTAATCCGATTTAGATGATTTTTGTTTCATTTAGTAATAGGAGAGTTGAGAAACGGTCCCATATTGAGAAAAAACAAATCCAAAACCTCCTTCCCTCCAAAAACCGCCCCCAATGGGGGTGGAGGGGGCAAATTTATCTCGAAAATCCGAGACGGCAGAATTAATCAATATTCCATATCAGGAAATGTTTAAATTGGACATTTTCAAAAATAATCATAGGTTTCCGCGGTACAGTCAGAAATGTGTGTTTCAGCTATGTGGAAGTGGCAAATTTTTCCGAAAATCGAAAATTCGAGACTTGAAAATTAGATAGGGGACCATATCCGGAAACGTTTAAATTGAACATTTTTTCAAAAGCGTTACGTTTTCCGAGTTTCGCAATGGTAAAGTCTGAAATATGTGGTATACGTATTTCCGCTATGTGGAAGAGCAAATTTTTTAGAAAATTGAAGATATGGCACAGCCAAATTAAAGAAACATTTAAATTGAGTTACGGTTTTCGAGTTACGGCAGTAAAGTCTGAAATATGTATATTTGCGCCGCGATGTTCTGAGATCTCTGAATAATAAATAACAAGCACAAGCTAAGCCTATAACTTTTTGGGTATTAGTGAACGTTCAACAATTTTCATGTCTAATGTTACACTCAAAAATATGAAATAAATTTATTTATTTATTAGTTGTTGTAGTGAAAAATACAATATAATAATAATTCTATTGGTGCTGGTACTTTTAAAGTTGTGCCGTTGTAGTTTGTTGTTGTAGACACCAACTCCAAAAGAACCAGCACCAATAGAATTAATATTATTTTCTATTTTTCACTTCAACAACCAATAGAGTCGGTCCATTTTTTGTAGAAAATATTTATTAACTATTATAAGTCAAGGAATTTCTCTATAGATTGAAACATCCTATATCGCAAATCCATTCTAAGGAAGTACTACTACATAGATATATATTTCTTACAAATTAAATTCTAATCCTTTGCCTATTCGAAAAAAATCGGTTGGCATCAATATATATATATATCTACCTATATAATAAATAAAAGCCTTCACCCAGGTGACACATCTGGTTGAATTCCTTTTCTTAACCTTTCCGTAAGATGTTAAATTAACTGTAGCTAAGAAGGAGGTTGAAATCTTCATTTTTTATTTTCTTAACCCGAGAGGCAGCTGCTGGTGTGCTGTCGCCAAAATGTTGGCGAATGACATTTACGTTTCGGAGACATTCACACAACCGTGTGCTGTTGTGAGGGTGGCTGAACATTGACAATGGCCGGCGATTTAGTGCGGCGGTCGAGGCACGAAGGGCATATTAGAATACGTTTTTAAGGGATGCTTTTGTTCAATTTTCAAGGTACGGAAATAGACGCAGAATGAGAGCAATCAAGGCTACTATATATATTTATATAAATATATATACTACGATGGGTTTTCGCTTTCTTTGATGAAGTGAAATTATGCGCATTATATACGATGATTTTACATTTACCTTATAGCTAAAGTGTTAAATTTTATAGATAAACTAGCTGACCCGACAGACGTTGTCTGACCTGTCTTTCTAAATTTTCACCCATGACAACCATAGCAACTTCATCAATTGTTGCCGTATTATAGCGTCTTGCGTGTTGTCCTGCAGGCGTCTTATCGTCTTTGCTGACAATTTTGTGGTAATCAGATGGCATGCGGTTTAATGCAGTCTTGAATAATACAACCAATTTTCGTTGTCTGATGGAAAAACATTTGAAGTTGCTCCACACTTGGTCTGTTCACCGATTTATTGCGTGCATAACGCAGATCAACTTATTTTGCTGAATCGCCCATGAAATAAATCTGCAAAAATTGTACCACCATGTGACTTTCAAGATACTTTGTCAGCACTGCCATTTTCTCATCAACTTTTGACTGGCTGCTTTTGGTTATTTATCTAGCTACAAACAAACCTACTGTACGCTACTTTAATTGATATATGATTTCAATTGAAAATTACCAACGTATTCAGGCACGTGGTGGTAAAAGGTTATTGTTTAACAATATAGTTACCTTGAAAGTTAGCATAAAATTGTCTTGAATAACTTTTGTTGCGCCAAATGGCTTCATTTGAAAACAGTTATTGTATTCCTGTATGTGAGTTAAAAATCTGTCCCATTTCCGTAAACCAATATATGCAGAGGCTCTGGTGGCAGTAACAATGGCGTCAATTTGACTTTACCGCTCCCACAACACAATCCAGGGGCTTCATTCTTTCAATATTAGGTGTGATTGATTTTAACTTATCGAGATGAATAAACACTTCTCAATAACTCACTGTATACTAAACTGACATGAAACTATTATTTATCAACCGATCCATCTATGTTAAATGATATTTGCAGCGTGCGTTCTGTCAATTTCTGACAGTTATTTCAAACAACTGTATGTAAAATTAATATTGTCATTAAGTTTTCACAAATGTTCTTGAATTTTCTAATGTTCCGCTCAACTTTCTTAATTTTTTCGTTCATAAGAACCTTCTTATGATAATAATGAAAAAAGAATTAGCAAAATCGGTTCAGCTGCTCTCGAGATTTGCGCTTAGCAACACATTCAGCTATTCATTTTTATATTATAGACTTGAAGATGCCCGTGACTTTGTCCACGTATATTCTTTCTGTCAATTTAATAGTCTAAATTGTTGTGCATTAACAAAGAAACCTCCATGCAAAATTTGAAACATCTAGTATTTATAGTTTCCGAGATTTCGTGATGAGTGAGTAAGTGACCTTTCGCTTTTATATATATATATATATATATATATATATATATATATATATATATATATATATAGTAGATTGACCAAACAAATATAATAAAACACTTTCTATTCCGAATTCCTATGAAAATTTCAATAAATCGTTATTTTTCTTGAATTTATTAAATGACACCACAAATAATGACAACACAAGAAAAGACAAATAAAATAAAAATAAAACCCGGAGTAAGACAAGGAGATCACATCTCCCCCGAACTATTCACCTTGGCTCTGTTTAAAATGCTGAATTGGAAGAACAGAGGAATTGTAATGGACGGAGAAAGGCTATGCTGATGACATCACGCTAATAGGTACAAAAAAAGTGAAATACAGAGTATGATCGAAGATTTAAACGACAAATCACAACAAAGAGGTTTAAAGATCAACATTAATAAAACTAAATATTTAACCAATGACGTACTACATCAGAATCAAAATATAACCCTAAACAACCAACCAATTGAAAGAGTCCAGAGTTTTGTATACCTATTTGGGTCAGAGAATCGAGATAACAATTTGACAGCAGATCTAGTACGAAGAATATCCTTGCGTTGGTCAGCATTTGAAAGGATGCAAGACATTTTTATTAATTCCGACCTGCCGAATACAATAAAATCGCAGAGGTTTTTCAACCAGTACATTTTCCCAGTGCTCACCTACGAAACAGAGACCTAGTTACTCAACAAAAATATTATCCATAAGTTTCAAGTATCTAACACATCGAACAATTCTCTTAAGCGTTCTCGTCTAGACAGAATTACAGAACAGTTCGAAAACTGAATTGCTTGCACTGCTGTACAACAATTCAAATTCTGTCCTAGAATCGTTCTGTTATTGAGATGGGACAAACCTATTATCAATTCTTTACCTAAAAACTCGAAAGCAAAAATATGTTGATAGATACAACTACTATTTATGAAATGGAGAGAACAGAAGAAACAAGTACCCTTCTCGGAAAATATACTATTAGCAGAGAATGAAAAACAACTTCTGTGCTATTAGCCTCTTTCACTAAATGACCCAATAATAATTAATCCTACTGGAATAGTAACATGAACAGATCAATTATCTCTCCAAGGTTTTACATGAAATGATGTATCTTTTTTTCTAGGCTGAGCTCGTGTGGTCGCTACTCGCCTTCAGCTCATTGTGACATTTACCCCACTCGTCCTTCAGCAAATTTGACCTTGTAGGTTGATAAGGCTTCAATCTGACAGCCCTACATCACAGAATAAATATTTTTTACAAAAAAATGGACCGACGTTATTAGTTGGTGGTGCACTGAAAAATACAAAATAATATTAATTTTATTGGTGCTGGTACTTTTGGAGTTGCGCAGTTGCTGTTAGATTGATAACTTTTTCTCACCAACTTCACAAGTACCCGCACCAATAAAATTAATATTATTTTGCATTTTTTTTAGTGTAACATTAGTCACAAAAATCGTTGAACATTCACTAATACCAATGAAGATAGTACTTATCCTATCACCCATGTATATGCTTTGCTTGTAGTTGTTATTAATATTGAGATTTCAATACATTGCTGCGGAAATATGCATAAGTATTTTAGATGTTACCATTTTACCACCGTTCTAACTCTAAAACCGTAACTCTAAGGAAAAAATGTTCAGTATAAATGTTGCTACAAATAATTAGTTCTTTCATGTAGTGCCCACAAATTTTCAGTTTTACAAAGAAATCGCCCTGTCCATAGCAAAAATATACATATTTGAGAATTTAACACGCCTATATCTCGAAAACCGTAACTCCTTTGAAAAAATGTAAAATTAAAACGTTTCCGGATATCGTCCTATCTTTAATTATACCACCTCAGATTTTGGATTTTCGAGAAAATTTGCCCCCTCCACCCCCTTCTGCGGCGCTTTTCGAAGGTACGGAGATTTCGGATTTGCGTTTTTATAAATTAGATACCATTTCTCAAGCCTCCTCTTTCAAATGAAACAAAAATCATTAAAATCGGAGTATGTTTACTATATACAAAGCGCGAACAAACAAAAAAAAACAAACAGTCGAATTGTATACCTCCTCCCTTCGGGGTTTGTCGGTCAATAATAAATATTTTTTACAAAAAATTGGACCGACGTTATTAGTTGGTGCACTGAAAAGTATAAAATAATATTAATTCTATTGGTGCTGTTACTTTTGAAGTTGTGCAGTTGCAGGTAGATTGATAACTTTTGGCACCAACTTCACAAGTACCAGCCCCAATAGAATTAATATTATTTTATTCTTTTCAGTGCACCAACTAATAACGTCGGTCCAATTTTTTGTAAAAAATATTTATTTCACACTTTTGAGTGTAACATTAGTCACGAAAGTCGTTGAACGTTCACTAATACCAATTACTTATTCTATTACCCACGTATATTCCTTGCTTGTAGTTTGTAGTTGTTATTATTGAGATCTCAGAACATCGCTGCGGAAATACGCTTGAATATTTTAGTTGTTACCATTTTAACACCGATTTTACTCGAAAACCGTAACTCTAAGGGAAAAATGTTCATAATAAATGTTGCTACAATTAATTATGTCTTTCATGTACTGCAAACAGATTTTCAGTTTTCGACAGAAATCGCCCTCTGCACATAGCGAAAATAGGTATATTTGACAATTTAAAATGTCTCTATATCGAAGACCGTTACTCTTTTGAAAAAATGTTCAATTTAAACGTTTCCCGAAATTGTCCTATCTTCAATTATACCAAAGCAGATTTTCAATTTTCGAGAAAATTTGCCCCCTCCACCCCTTCGGAGGCGGTTTTCGGAGGGAACGAGATGTCGGATTCCCGTTTTTATGAATACGGGACCATTTCTCAAGCCTTCTCTTTCAAATGAATTAAAAATCATCAAAATCGGAGTAGGATTACTATATGAAAAGCGCGCACAAACCAACAAAAAAAAAAGCACACAGTCGAATTGTATACCTCCTCCGTTTGGGGTTCGTCGGTCAATAAAAATAGTTTTGGTTTCTGTTGTAGGTACATACTTACCATATATATCCTATGTCGTAGGTATATCGTAAATGGAATTTAATCAGATATCCGTTTGATTTGCCTTTTCAAAAACAACAGCATCATTCTCAATTACGCAACAATTGCAAGTAATATGCAAATCAGTTGTTGTGTGTTGCTTTTTTAAATTCAATTCCATTTAAAATAATGCGTTTCATGTTAGTTATGGACATATGAAAGACGCCGACTTCGACAAGCATTTGCATACTACTTACCTCTACCGCTATAATATTTCACTGATAAATTTGCATAGAATGTAAAGATATACAGGGAAGCTTCTGAAAATACTCAATAACTCAATAATATATTCCTTGTTTTATCGGAATGGTTTTGTTTCCTGGTTATCATTCAAGTAAAGTTAACTTTCGCCTCCATCGATTTACATATAAAAAATAATCATCTTATAATGGAAAATTGTTAATCTACTACAATTTTTGATAGTGTGAGAAAAAAAAATAAAAAAAATCCCGATAGCCTGTAGCCAGCGGAAAGGTAAATTTTTCATAATTCATTTTCAAACTACATCAAACAAATTGTGTATCGTTTGATTATCTATGAATCTCGAGTAAACTATCGCTTTCTTTATAATTAATTAATTAATAATAATTAATTAATTTACAGATGGCTCGTCGGCTTTGGTAGCTGGGAATTGCGCGCGGGAAAAAGATTCGAATCCGCGTGGCTAAACTTTTTTTTTACTTTTTTGTGCTTTTTTCTAATAAATATCCTTTTTTAATAATGTTTCTAAAACCAAGGTCTAAATTACCAACCCTAGGAAATAAACAATTATTGCTAATTTAATATTGAGATTCCACATTGTTAACACTATTGAAAATATTTGTTTTATCTATCAATTTTAAGAGGAAATATTTCAGATAAAAGTTGTAGATACAGATTATATCCAAATTTTCGAATACATTTATTCAATGGTTACTTTTTTCGATTTTTACTTTCCTACGCTACTATAGTAGCTATATAAGGAAAGTATTGTAATCGTGTGAAATTTTCGGTATAGAGATTTTTACATATGTCGACGTTTCAGAGTTTTCTAAGTCCAACATATTTTCATGGTCTGTCTGTCTGTCCGTCTGTCTGTCTGCCTGTGACAGCATTATCTCGGGAACGGATCGGTGTATTTTGTTGCTTTCTTTTTTATTTTGTTTGGTACCAATATCACTCGCCGGTGACACTGAATGAGAATCCTTTATACACTGGGTGTTGGGCTATAGCCAAAAAGAGTGATTTGTTCAAGACAATAGCTCGAAAACGGGTCAAAGGATTTTGATTAAACTTGCCTTTTACCACCCACATATAGCGCCATCTCGAAGAAAAAGCACAAAAAAAGTTCTGCTTGACTGAAATTCCGTATTTTCCACATATTTATTCAGATTCTGGCTAAACGTTTCATCTTGCAAAAAAATATTACATGACCATCGTTGTTTGTCTCGATATGCTGAAAAAAATGAGTGGCTCCCACGACTTGACCAGATGATTTTTACTTTACTACCGCTTTATCGTCGCCGCTATGTAAGGAAAGTATTGTAAATAGTGTAAAATATTCAATTCACTGGAATTTGCCTGCGAGCGGTAGGAAAGTCGTGTGAATGGACATACCAGATTTTTTACATTAAAATGATATCTTCTATTAATCACTCTAACATTATTTGACGTGTTGAAAAAATATTTTATGATTTCTAGTTTGGTTCGCGTCTTTTTTTAGTTTTTTTTTAAACTATTATTTATTTGTCTTATATATTTAAATCAACCTAAATCAATAATTGATCTTTAATCATATCTCTCTGCTAAGAACTACAAAGCAGATCCCTCTATATGCCTTTTGTCCAAATTACATTTATATCTACCATTACGTAGACGGAGTCATATTTAACATTATAATATTTTTTATTTCATTTTATATTCTTATAATTATTACATATAGACATGGACAATAAATCAATGTGTACCTACCTTATATGCATCGTGTGATTCTTGGAACAAGGGTTGTAAAAAAGCAGATTTTATTGCTCTACGAGTTGGGATGAAATTAGTTTGATTATATCCTCCATCCACCACCATATTCTCGCGACGGAACTAAGATGCATTCATTGAGTTTTTATGGGATGGCAATGAGCGTGATCGACCGCTTCACTCGCGAATATACCTATGTTATTTATAATCAAGCGAGTTTATATATATATTATATAAATGAATGTGTAAAGGCCGGAATGATCATATATTCTTGGTAAAACATTCATAAAGGTATATACACAGGCTTTGTTGATTAGTTGGTTCTTTTCACGGCAGCCAAAAAGTTTGTCATATAAACGATTATAAAACCATCGAAAGTTTCATTTGTCATTATTCATAATTTAAAAATTGAAGCTAGTACTAAGAATTAAAAGCTTCAGTAAGTAGGTCGTATTTGATTTGACTGTATCCATGGAAAATAAAAGAGTTAAAAACCCACATTTACCTAGGTAATCATGAAGAATTGTATCGAGTCGACCTTTTAAGGGCTGTACAGCGTAGCCCATGGGAAAAACGTAAATTCTGAGGAAATTCGACAAACCTACGCATTATCCCCTTTAATTTGACACATAACTCTTGATGATCGGTTCAGTAGTCACTGCGAACTCAGAATTTCAATTAATATTATTATTCTTCCGTAAGAATTGTATTGACTGAACCTTTTAAGGGCTGTAGGGCGTAGCCCTTAGGAAAAACGTAAATTCTGAGGAAATTCGACAAACCTACGCATTATCCCCTTTAATTTGACACATAACTCTTGATGATCGGTTCAGTGCTTACTGCGAATTCAGAGTTTCAATGAATATTATTATTCGTCCGTAAAAATTGTATTGACTCAACATTTCAAGGGCTGTAGGGCGTAGCCTATAGAAAAAACGTAAATTCTGAGGAAACCCGGTTCAGATCGGTTCAGTACTCTCTATTCTTGTGAAACGGACTATAGTGTGGAACCAAGAAATTGTTGAAATGAATACTTTTAGCTATTAGTAATTAAAAAGTGTGAAACTTTAATATGGCCCATCTTGTACATTTGGAATGAACTGAAGCAACAAACACTAACACTCTCTCATTAGACTCTCACAGATCGATAAAATCTTCAATAATTTTCCATATAATAAAAATCCTGACACAATTTACCAGTGTTGTAGTTGTTGCTGTTATATAGTGAGGAGTGTTTAAGGATTTTTAATAATCCTGACTTCTGTAAGATACCTAGTTACACTTTTGTGTGCAAAAGCACGACAACAGAGTTGAAATATCTCAACACTACAAAACAACAATATTCCACTACCTATATACCGAGTGGTGAGTTCAATCTGATCCATAATAATAATAATAATATCCCAGCTATTAATTCCAGTATCGTAAGTATGAATCTAAATTGGAAATAGCGCGCTGCATGTTCTTTCTGTGTAAAGTTGTTATAATCGTTGCGCTTCCAACAATAAAACCATAAAGTCTACTTTAAAGTCGACTGTGTTTCATTTAACCTTCTGTCTCAGGGAAAGATTAAAGAACATTATGCAATTTCTATATCTACGTTATGGATGAATGTCGTTTTTATAAATAACTTGCTATTATAATATTGCCAAAATGAATCATGCAGTTGAAGTGAATATATTTGCATAAATTTTATAAGGAAATAGATGTAATAAAGTATATTGTATTTTATTGATTATTATTGTGCAATTCTTATTTACAACTATTTGTTTCTTGGCTATTTTGCCATATTAACATAATTTATACAGAATCAATAGATTTTCTATATATAAATGAAAATGATCACATACGTAAAATAATATATTTATATACATAGAAAAGTTTGATGGGTAATTTTTTTCTATATTAATTCAGCATTTCCAAAGCCAATACCTATTTTTTGACCGACTTCAAAAATAGGAGAAGGTATACAATTCGGTTGTAAGATTACTTTATTTTATTTTTTTTATGGCTGTTCGCGCGTTTCGCATAGTAAACGTACTCCGATTTAGACGATTTTTGTTTCATTTGAAAGAGAAATGATCTCATATTGAGGAAAATCACATCCAAAATCTCCTTTCCTCCAAAAACCGCCGACAAAGGGGGTGGAGTGGGCAATTTTTCTTAAAAATTGAAAATCCGAGACGACAGAATTGACGAAAATTCCATATCCGGAAACATTTAAATTGAACATTTTTTTCAAAAGAGTTACGGTTTCCGAGTTTCGCAATGGTAAAGTCTGAAATATGTGATATGCGTATTTTCGCTAGTACAAGCTAAACCTACCTATAACTTTTTGGGTATTGGTGAACGTTCAACAACTTTCATGACTAATTTTACACTCAAAAATGTGAAATAAATATTTTTTACAAAAAATTGGACCGACTTTGTTGCACTGAAAAATACATAATAAAATTAATTCTATTAGTGCTGGTTCTTTTGGAGTTGGTGCCTACAACTACAAACTACAACACGGCACAACTTCAAAATTACCAGCACCAATAGAATTAATATTATTGTGTATTTTTCAGTGCAACAACTGATAAAGTCGGTCCAATTTTTTGTAAAAAATATTTATTCTATTCAGTCCCACAAGAATAATTCAAATTTCGGTGACCTTGCAGGACAATGTGTCTTACCATGAGTACCAGCATAGATTTCTTTTAAATCCTTCAGCTAAATATTGACGCTAATATATCTGCAGCTATGTGCAGGAGCACCATCTTGTTGAAACCAGCAACCGTGTACATCGCGTAAAGGAAAATTATATAGGTACTTCTTCTTATTTTTGTTTGAATTTTTTGTTTCCCATTAAAATTAGTATCTATATACGTTCAAAAAAAATCAACGACAGGTCTCACATGTGAAATGAATGCTTCAATCATTTCAAATTGTATTCAATAGCCTTTTCACGTATATTTACAATATTGTTATATTCCACGCGAATTTCGCCAAAAAAGAAAAAGAAACAGAGCAGCTGTCAAAAAGTATATTATCATGATATAGATTCACACGGAGATTTTTAACAAAACTACATTTTTTTGTGTTTGTGTGACCAGAACCTGCATCAAGGTGATATTACGTAAACATGTACGAATTTTATACAAGAATCCAGGCACATATAACCTACCTGTCGAAATGTGAGAGGAATTTCTATAGGAAAAGGGATTATTTTATACTATGTAGGTGGAAGTTCTGCAGCAAAGATCTTCTATATGAAATTAATGTAGTGGAAGATGGAAAGGCTTTTTATCGCATATACCTACATACATGAGTGTGGTATCTATATAATGTGAGGATTAGTGGCAAAAAAAAGATTTTGGTGGTGGCAGTTTAAATTGCGAAAAAAATACCTCTATGAAGCGTAAAACACTTATGAGACATTATTAGCCCTAGGTAAGGCGGCGGTTGGTGTTCCAGCAATTTTCTGAAAAATCAAAAGATAGTTGCTTGTATAAGTTATATTGTAAAAAAAATCTCATTCGAGGTATACCTATGCTATGCCGACTTACATAAGAGTGGTCTTCATAGCAATGAATAATTGGAAAATAATTGACATCCCTTTTTGCAGCTTGAAACCACTTTTTTCTATTTTTTGGATCAGAAAGTCCAGTTAAAAAACATTTATTTGGAAAGTTTGCTAAAGTAGATGGACGCAATGGCACAAAACATGAATCAACACGGCTTTTGATAAGAAAGAACATATTAGTAGCTTTATTCATTTTAAATACCTTACAATTCCTTTTTGTACTTATACGAAAAATTTCAATGCAATTGCAATAAAAGCCAGCGACGAACAATTATGAGTGACAGTGACAGACATGATTAAGTTTATCGGAACTGTAGCTCTGTTTTCGCGCCAAATTTGAAACAGTCAGCTTAAAACCGCATTTTCTGCAATAAGCTTAAATATTTAATTTTTTTAATATACTATTGGTCTATTCTACATGGAATTCTTTAAAATGAAAGCGAAACTAAAAATATTGCATATTGCCCATTGGGAACAGCATAAAGTTGCGTTTTTTATATGAATCACTCTATATATTTTTACATTTTTGTATTCGACATAAATAACAAGTACAATGGTGTATTACTTGTCAACTTTAAATTGTTTGTTTAGGAACTATAAGCTATCAAAAATGGACATTTAAGCCCCTTTGATGGCTATTTATGCCAAAACGGTTAAAGAGTAATAAGACATTTCACATTCCTATTTTAGTTTTTTTGGACCTATTGGATGGAGTTCTTAAAAATGGTACCGGAGGTAAAGTGATACACCATCCTACTCGTTATTTTATGAGGAGAAATGTGCAATTATATAGGGTGATTCGTTTAAAAAATCACAGCTTTGTACTGTACTGTACTGTGAAAATGTAAAATAAAGAAGTTATTCTACTTTGTCGCTTGAATTAGCAACCCTGTATAAGCAAAGCTTGTTTAAATATATTCTGTAACGTAAATATTCATTTGAATCGTATCATATTTAAATTCTTCTCACTCAATTATCAATTGAAGCTTGGCAATATGTTACTTGTCCTTTCAAACTAGCGTTTGAAATATTTACAAAATCGGTCTAATTTTACCCTGCGCCTTGCAATATGTAGCTATGACTGACATATGACAATGACATTAGAGGACAGATTATGAAATAATCAGAATTATTAGAATTGCTATAATTCTATTCAAAAAGCACCTCCATGGAGGGTTTTTTGTTAAGGATTAACATGTAGCATACCGTTTGTTTCACGAATGTTGGCGTCAGCCTTGAAAACACGAAAAATGGATCAATCCAACTGACGGGAGTAAATCAGTGGCGTAACAATATCGAGCTAACATATGGCATTTAAGGAAGTTCAGATAATTAGAGGCAAAAATATCGATTGATTAAATAAGCAAACATAATATGAAAGATTTATTATCAACAATAATGCGGACACACAAAATACACATTTATTTCTTGAGTTATGAAATATAAATTTATGCACCTGAATTATCTGAAATGTTACAATGACTTTGTGACGCCTATGAAATAAAGATTGCGTTGCCTTCGGACATACGTGCAGCGCCCTATCATTATATAAAAGGACATAAGCTTGACATACTGATGTCGTAGCTTAGATCGACAAACGTAGTAGAGAACTACATGATAATGAGATGCAATGAGACGTATAGCGATATGTACGTAGCTCGTGAATGATTACACACAATAGAAATCTCAGAAAGTAATAATTGTCGGACGGTAGGAACAAAATCCTCTTGATGAAATCGACCATAGAAAAATGCTGGAAATTATTTTCAAGATCCAACTATACCGCTAGGGGGCGTAACAGCTACGGTCGTGTGTAAAAATACATTTTTCCTGAAAATGGCCCAATATATTCTGCATCTCTTTGATCTATCACTTTTTATTGTAGGACGTGAAATAAGGGCAGTAGGGAAGAAAGAAGTTTGACTAATTAAAATACTTAACTTTGGTTTGCCTTAACATAATTTAGCAAACTATATTTCGTTTAAGAATAATAATAATAACCTTGCCATATTTGTTTTTGCTGTTCACGGTAGAGGTCACTATTTAAAAAGTTTCAGTTTTTTTATTTATCTGTCCATCCTTAATGAAAAACCGTGTACAAATCCAAAAAATATGTGCAATTCAATGCCTATGAAAGATAGACATTTTCTCTATAAAACACACAGACCACTTGAATATTCTCTTCTCGACTAGTTGCGCAGAAATTCATCAACAGCTGTGGTAATTAGGGTTAAGGATAAGAATGACAATAGAGCTATAATGATCCACGTGAATCCAATGTATAATAGATACAACAAATTCAGGAGCCATTTGGAAATACCCCGTTCCATCCACGACCATCGACGATCAATGGGCAATTAATAATAGTCCAGTGTCGCCAATCGTTGGCTAATTAACCATAATTAAGCTCAATTACAAGCGAAATTATTATTCAATCGATTATTTATTCGTGACCTGATCCGTGAGTCGATGGATTGTCATATTATAGCAATAACATGGAGTATAGGTAGGTATATAGTGTACTAACCGTGGTGAATAAATTATTATATAAAGTGATGAGTAAGATGAGCGAAGACAATTGAAGGATATTCCGATAGCGATGCCACAACTTAATAAGCTCCGCCGATAAGTTGGGACATCGTTATGTGAATAATATCATTTATTATAAATGATTACATTATCAGAGTTGTATTCAGTATGAAATAATGTTATTACATTTTAAGGATGTAAATTTCAGTAAAACGCACAAGAGTACACTGTACATATAGGATTGTGCAAAGCTTGTCTAAATATTCTGAATCCTTCTTGAATTTGAACTGAATTGTTGCATTTGAATCATTATCACTTTAACAGTTTCAATATAATCACGTAATATTATTAAGGCTTTCAAACGAGAAAGATTTACAAAATTATAAGATAAGATTATTGAGAATTCACAATTAATGATCATATATTATCATATGTATCTTTTCAATCCCAAATAGTAGGTATACAATCATCCTTGCATTCTAATCAAAGCGAACATCCTTCATAATTAGTAAAAATATAGTAAACATAAGTTCACGAAAAAGTGAGGTTAAGCGAAGCGATGATTTGTGACTTGTGCAGTTAAAATTTGTCAATTATACATATTATCAAATATTCGATAATGAAAGCATTAAAACCAAGTAGTGAGATTTTAAAAGTGTCTAAAGGTATAGTTTCATTAATAAAAATTATCAAATTTATTTTTCACAATACTTGCTTTAAAGCAAAACAGATTTCTGACAATGTCATATATTGCATTTCACAAATAATGTCATTCTATTACGATTTTCGCAGTTTTGGGAATTCACTAAGACACCATGATTGTTTAAGAAATTCAATAGTTCCTCTTCATTTTCATTTAAACGAATAAATTTCATATATTATGTAAAGTTGAATCCACAACACCCAACACTTGCCATTTGAAAAAAAAATTGGTGTATCCACTCACCGCTCGCAGGCAAATTCCATTGAATAAAAAATCGTCCGATCAAAACGAATAATAATGGTTATATTAAATTTTTCACACTAATACAATACTTTTCTTACACGATAATAGCGGTAGTAAAGTAAAAATGCTCTAGTCAAATTTAATCAAAATCCTTAGAGCCGTTTTCGCGCCACAGTCTTGAGCAAATCACGTTTTTTGGCTATAGCTCAGCACCTAGTGTATACAGTGGAAACGTCAACATTTGTAAAAATCTCGATACCGAAAATTTCACACGATCACAATATTTTCCTTATATAGCTACTGTAGTAGCATAGGAAAGTAAAAAGTTAAACTAGAAATTTGTATAACATGTTGAGCTCAGTTGTTATTTTCCTTAATTTTTCTTAAACCAAATATTCTTGGAAATGGAATTCATAAAATAATCTAATGCTGCGAACATTATACTGACAGCGTTGGCAACACTGATATAACAATTAAATGCTGAATATATTGTCAATCGCTCAATTCATTTAACCTCACTTTTTCGCGAACTCATGTTTACTATTTTCACACATATTTTTGTTAATTCGAAAGGATGTTAGCATCATTCGATCATTTAACTGATCTTTAGCAAAGACATGTGCTCAGTTTCAATATCCTACTTCGAAAGACTTTTTTTTCTGAATCGCCCGATATTTACAGTAATTATATGACAAGAGAAACTTATTGTTTGCAGCACAATTTTTCCCAAACTTTTCACTTTGGTATCTCATTGAACTGTACCTTGTAATTCAATGTTATTTAGCACTTCGGAAACTCTTTTAATGACAGAGTTTAACATAAAATCAAAGTAGTAGTTTCTATAATCTACTTCCACATAATATTCGGCAAATATAACTATACTCCAACGCATTCTTCCATCAAGAATCTAGAAGGAAAGGTGGTGACTAGTAACACGAAACTCCTGATGGTGCGCTTTATTACGATTATACCTACCCTTCGGCCCTGGGGCTATTGATGAGATTCTCAGGTATATAATATTATATATAGATATACCTATACATTTATATCGGTAGCTCACCACCGGATGTCTTGTGTCTGTAATAGGTTACTATACTCTCTACTACATTTCATAGCGACACGCGTTTCATTCAGTTATTTTATCTATACCTCCACCAACGTGGACAACAACACAACTGTAATAAAAAAAAGGGTTAGACAACACACATAAGGTAAGGAATAAGGAAGCGCACACTCCCGACACGTGCCAGAGGTTGGGTTAGGTTAGGTGACACAATCACTAGAAGGAAGGAATAGAAGGTATATACATATACATACTATTTACTTCCGCATAAAAGGGTGTTGAAGCAATGTGTGAGTGTGTCTGTTTTTGGATATTTGTTTATGAATAAGTGTGTAACGGTGCTTTTTAGCAGATTTTAAAATCTACGTCCCTTCAAAGGATTATAAAATACGGATGTTATTTTATCGAGCGATCCAAAAAAGATTAATTTGCAGTAGGTCTTTAAAATGAGAACATGTCTTTACTTGAGTCATCTGATATTGCATTTATATTGACACTTTTTTTTATACATTTATAAATATATATTCTATTACGATAATTCAAAGGTTTATTTGGTACCCACCTGTGACTTTCTGTATTTTTGTAGGAGAGAAACTCTGTATCTTGCGGCACTAAGAACATCCATTTAAGATTGATTGGAGGAGGAAAGAATTAGTAAAAACATTATTATGAAATATATATGTTATTTTCAAAATGTTATTGTAAAGATTAAGAGAAAATGTTTATAACTACCCCAATCTTATTTTAAACATTCTACAATACAAAAATATTTTCAATTATACCGGGTGTGTTTCTAAATAGTTGGAACTGTACACAACTTTGTTTTTTCTTATATAATGTGTATAATTTTAGTTTATTTTTCAGATCAAAATGGAAAAATAATGTCAGTTTATTAATACGACTTTATGCTTATAACTCATTTTTTATATTATTATTTATATTAATTATTTTCAGAAAATGTTGACAGTTAAATAGCATAATTTAAAAATTCGTATATCTGAGACTAATTAAGATTAAAAGTTGAAATGTTTATGGACACTACTCACTATCCAGTAATATATTAAGGTTAATTTATATGTCGTTGGTATTATACCGGGTGTGCTCAAAACATATTTGTATAAAGTTTTGATAAAATCAGCTATAACTCATTTTTTTCAAATTGGACGGTATAATTTTGACATTAACTAAATTTAACATTTAACTAGGCCTCATAATGATTTTCTAGAAATATTTATTATTTAATAGAATTTTATAAATCACATATGTCCTGGAGTGAATGGCAATATAAATTAATTTTTCAGTTGGAATGCCAACAACAATTTTTACATTTCTTATCGGCAAATGGGTGCCACTACATTATAAAAAATTGTTAAAACATGAATTTCACTCAAGATGAATTGAAAGACATGATTTATGTTTTGGCGAGACTAATCAGAACGCTTTTCCACCGGCACGGTGGATTGGTTTAGGAGGACCAGTTTTCATTTCCTCCTAGATCACCTCATCTTACACCTTGTGATTTTGTCTTTTAGGGTTATGTCAAAGATATTGTATACCAGCAGCCCCCCACTGACTGAGACAATATGACATTTTGTATTACCAATGCATTCAGGTCAATTACACCTGAAATGCTTCAAAATACGAAAATATCATTTATTAGACGTGTCAACTTATATATAAATGTAAATGGCAACCACTTTGAACATTTCCAAGGCTGATTAAGATTGTTAAATTTATTCAATTATTTTCTGTTTTTATTTTATTAATTTACCATTGCTTGAGTTCAGTCGTTTAAATAATTAAATAATTTTATGTATACGATTGATTATTTGATTATCAAACTGACAACCTAATTTTAGTCATGAATTTAAGGCCTACCTGATTAATTTAAGAAATTCCATTAAATAATTACAAAATCGTAAATATTTCTGGAAAATCATTATGAGGCCTAGTTAAATGTTCATTTATTCCCATATAAAATTATCCGATCTTTCTGTCGGTAGTCTCAAAATTATACCGTCCTATTTAAAAAAAAGAGTTACAGCTGATTTTATTAAAACTTCATGCAAATATGCTTTGAGCACATCCGGTATAATATCAAGGACATATAAAGTAATCGTAACATATTAATCGATAGTGATTAGTTTTCATAAAAATTTCAACTCTTAACTAAGCTTAATTAGTCTCAGATATATTAATTTTTAAATTATGCTATTTATCTGTCAAAATGTTCAGAAAATATTTAATATCTCATAAAATATTCGCTATAATCATAGAGTCATATTAATAAACTGACATTATTTTTCCATTTTGTTATGAAAAATAAACAAAAATTCTACACATTTCATAAGAGAAAATAAAGATGAGTATAGTTCCAACTATTTAAAAACATCCTGTATAATTGAAAAGATTTTTATATTGCAAAATGTTTAAAATAAGATTGGGTTAGTTAGAGGAGGTATACAATTTGACTTTTTATCTACATGATATTTTTGAAATAGAAATGTGCTCCGATTTTCATGATTCTTTTTTTTTTATTTGATAGAGGATCATTAACAGTTGGTCTCATTGAAGAAAAATCGACATTCAACATGTCCTTCCCCTCAAAAACTTCTTCCAAAGGCGGTGGAGGGGCTTTTTTCGAAAATTAATATTATTTTGTACTTTTCAGTGCACCAAGTGATAACGTTCCAATTTTTGTAAAAAATATTCTTCTGCAACGATATCATATAAAATGGAGCTACATATTCAGCTCAATAATTCTATTCTCTTTTTCGAACTGTTTTAGGATTCCCTAAATCTAAACCTAATAGATCTGTAGAATTTTACGTTTTTGTTTCTAAACTTAGAAAGTGAATCAACTTTTACCTTCTTCTAATCCATCTTGACATCATCGACTCGGGTGTTATGCGATTTTTTTATGCTTCTGATAATTTATTATTGTCATGTTCGTTGCTCTTAAATATCCAAACAGGGATGTTGTATCCTACTCGAAAAAATAAATTATAAAAAAATCCATTGTTGATAAAGGAACAATGAAATAGTTATTTAAATAATTCATTATTATCATGCAAAAAATATTAGGTAATACCTAAATTGAAGCTATGAAATTTGTCTGATACTAATCTAGATTAATAATTCCGTCAAGGGGTACGGTAGACTCGATTGAAGCTTTACGTTAATAATAAAACATAAAAAATAATGATTTCGATATACGTATATTTTAATAGCTCAATCAATGTCAATAGACTTTGACGTAAATCGTCCATGTTCTGTCAATCCTCCAATACACGAGTGCTTGAAACAGAGAAGTTTACAGAGAATAAACCTTGAAGGCTCTTTATTTTGTTAATTTATGTTAGTTTGTTTTGAAAGTTGATTCTAAATAAAAAATATTCATGTGAAAACTTATGCAGTTTTAATGTATTATAATTATTAAACACAATATATCTATGGCTTGCCTAATATTCCTTGAAAACCGATAACAAATCAAAAAGATCTATCTACATTTTGTAAAAGATTGTGTGTTATGAGTTACATTTCACTCGAGCGAAGCCGCTGTTTTTCATCTAGTAATCAATTATTGGAATCTTTCTCTCAGTAATTTTCATTTAATATGAAACAAATCAAAAACCATCTATTCTCACACTATTTTTATCAACTCCGTTTCCATAATATTGTACTTACCCACTACATATAGGAATGTAATAATCCTTACATCCCCAAATCCTCCAAATATCTACTAATAAAAAACTTATTGGCCATGAAACTATACACCAATATATAATTTTCGCAGTATGTTGTAAATGACTTACAAGGGGTGACTCTCCTTTTTTTATATAATAACTCAGTGCCAGCAAAATAAGTGAGTAAGTATATAAAAAAAGAGAGAATTCAAACTGTGATTCTCACGATTTTAGGGGTAAAAACGCTGTTGGTCATGAAAATAACCAGAAAAGGGGAAAGCTTACACTGTACTCGTATGTACCAACACAATGGATTGGGTTGATCGGAACAAATTAAAATACTGGCACTACGAAGGGAATTGCTATGTCTATATATGTTGGATTGCATTGTTTCCATGGAGGGCTTTTTTACCTTAGTGCACTAATAGTTTAGATATATAAATATTTTTTACAAACAATTGGACCAACGTTATCAGTTGACGCACTGAAAAGTTGAAAATAATATTAATTCTTTTGGTGCTGGTACTTTTGAAGTTGTGCAGTTGCAGTTAAATTGATAACTTTTGGCACCAACTTCATGGGCTCCAGTACCAATAGAATTAATATTATTTTGTACTTTTCAGTGCACCAACTAATAAAGCCGGTCCAAATTTTTTTTAAAAATATGTATTTCACACTTCCATGTATGCTTTGCTTCTATTTGCTTTTATTCAGAAATATTAAGAACATCGTCGCGGAAATACACATATTATATATAAACTTTACGATTGCTGTTAACTCGAAAACAGAAACTCTATGAAAAAAAATGATCAATATAAATGTTGCTACAAATAGTCTGGTCATTAATTTTCCATTCTCAGATTTTTAATTTTCGAAAGAAATTGCCTCTTCCACGTAGCGAAAATATACATACCGTGGCTCTTTTCGGAAAAAAATTTGAATTAAAAGTTTCCAGATATTTTGTTATCTTAAATTCCTGTTATATGGGATTTTCGATTTTCGAGCAAATTTGCCCCCTTCAACCCTTTTGGGGACTGTTTTCGGATAAAACGCGCGCACGAACAAAAAACACTTTGCGCTGTTTGAAACGTGAAACATACGTTGTAATTTCATCTCATAGGAAATTAAGTTTGTTTGTACTCCATCAAGCACAATTGCTTTAAAACGTCATAAGCTCAGCTCAGATATGAAACATGAAAAATGACTTGATCGGACTATGAAAGCTGCTCCGACTCTTTCATTAAATATCTATTGCTTATGCACCCGACGATAAAGTCCACATTATAAATACGTTTAGCGGGCGTAAAATGCCACTTTACCACCCGTGGCCAAATTTTCTTTTTTTTTTTCTTTTCGAAACTCACATGAAGATGAATAAACTTTATGTATTACCATGAAAATATTTGGTACAATAAACAAAATATCGATTTAATAAAAAAATATTCATTAAAAGCGTAAGTTTCTTATGCTTATAATTTTAAATTATTAACACAACTTGAATAATTGTGAACAATATACAATACAAAAACGTCAGAATAGCAATAAATCCGTTTTCACCATCCTTTTTAAGAAAAAAACATTAATTAAAAATTTTCTTGTAACACCAAAATCCAAAAACGCGCTTACATAGATAAAAAAGCAAACATACAATCGAAATGCCTCCAGTATTTTTCGATGGCTCATACTTTACTCATTCAAATATCTGTCAAAGCATGTGTTTTGCAAAATGTTTTTTTTTTCTTCTTACAATGGTCACACTAGCCTCGATACGCCTCTGCTTTTATATCCGTCGTCCAAATTCAACAAAACCAAATATTCCATAAAGGATCTCCTCCTTAAGACGACTCTATCAAAAGAGGATGGAACAAATGTTCAAATATTTCTATAAATTACTAAATGAATATTGATTATCACACCTGTGTCCGTCGTCCCAACACCTGGTCATATTTTTTTGTTTATGTATTCAAGCAGTTAATGTGTGTAATATTAATAATCAATATTCATGAGGATGTGCGTAATATTTGGTATTTAGAATTTTAGTTAGTTGTGGCAAGTTCTTAACCATTCATGGCAGTCCATTGAAAAAAAATAGGTATCTATGAGCAGATAGGACGAAAGAAGTGAAATATTATGTTGCTCATTTTCTGGTATAGTGTATTTTGACACAAGTTGATGGTTTATTTTTGAAATAGAGGAGATATTTTTTTTGCTATTTATTTCAAAGCCGGTACTTGAGGAATATGAATAACATAGGTACCTACAATGTATCCTAAACATGGTTGGAAAATAGCATCAGGATCTTGAAAACGGATGAAAAAAAAGAGATTGAACAATTAGATGGTTCTCTGGATTCATACTCAGCGAAGTTCACCATTATCCATGTATGCTTTGCTTGAATTTGCTATTATTCCGAAATTTAGGATCATAGTTGCGGGAAGTACGCATATTGCAAAGTTTAGCAACGCTTAACTCGAAAACCGTAACTTTATGGAAAAAATGTTCAATATAAATGTTGCTACAAATAATCTGGTCATTAATTTTCCATTTTCAGATTTTCAATTTTCGAAAGAGATTGCCTCTACCACATAGCGAAAATAAATATATTTCAAATTTTAACATCGCAGAAACTCGAAAACCGTAGCACTTTTGAAAAAAAATTCAATTTAAACGTTTTTGGATATTTTGTTATCTTTAATTCTGCCATCTCGGATTTTAGATTTTTGAGAAAATTTGCCCCCTCCACCCCCTTCTAAGTTCAATATACACGTTAATGACAGATTTGTTGATTTCTCAGGACAAGTCAACTAAAATGTCAAACGTCAATAATATTATTCGAGTATGATCTTCTGCGGGTTTTGATAAATCTAGGGTATTCGAAGGTATGGTTCAAAACAAGTGAAGTCGTAAAAAGCAGTGCTGTTTTCTTTGGCAGCTTCCTCTTTAAAAACTTTAAAGCTTAATGGAATCTTTTTATTTCTAGTTACATTTGTTATTACTATAGAATAAAACAAAATCTCACCCTGTATTGCAAAGCCGTTCAAAAAATAAACCCTCTATATGTGTTTTTGTACCTAGTAGTTCGCGTTTGAGTACTTGAAAAAAAATGAAATGATGTAGATAGCATTCGAGAATTGTTTATTCTTTTCTGACATTCCTGTTCACTGCCAACTGTCAACTACTGATTTATATCTTTATGGGTATCAATTTCAAAAGAAATAAACCAATGTCAACTGGGATATAATTATATTCAAATAGAAAGCGAATATACGTGATTTGTTTGAATACCTTATGTAAATGAGATTAAAAATACTAATATAAACCACCGGGAGAAATAAAAATACTAAAAAATTCAAATAAAAAATATTTTAATTCTTAGGAACCTCATACGCGAGATCCCTACTTGTATTTGGAGTTCCATACTAAATTTGTGCTACCGGAACCCTATTACTAAACCTCCGCTATCCATGCGTCTGTGGGCTGGCTGTATATTATCAACTGTAATACAGTTGAAATTTTAACAGAAAGGGTAGATATTTCCATTGCAGCTATAAAAAAAATATCTGGAGACCGAACCTTTATCGGGTGGAACAGGATTTAAGATGGGTCTATAAAAGTTAAAAAGGATATTTGAACTTATTAAAAAATGTGCATATTTCTGGTTAAAATGTATTGCGATCGGTAGATATTGCTTTTAGTGTTCACATATTCGTAAGTCATAGATTTCGAAATAAATATGAATGTGCGTAATATGAATGATAAATATACCAAAACTCAGTTGTATCACCAATCGACGTCTCAACCCACAAACACTATACATACTGAAACTTTTATCTGCGGAGCCATTCTTGAAATAGCTAGTGTGGACCTCAAGGGTCACACCGATTAAATATGAAAATATCGTCAATCGATTTCTTGACTCCGAAAACTCCTGTTTGCTAATTTTTACCAAAATCTGCTAACCCTTCCTTGAAATAGCTAATGTGTACCTTAAGGGTCGCAATATATTAGATATGTACAAATTTTCATTGAAAATTTCCGATTAAATTAACAGAATCTCATATTAACATCTTTTATTTTAAAAAATGGGTTTTGTTAAAAAAACTCGAAGGTGATCAGAATTCCAACCGAGGAACTCTAGATTAATACCCGGAAGCTTAACCATATGACTATTTTTCCCTATGATGTTATCGGGTTCATATTGGTATTCCACCTATAATCTGTAGAACTCGTAAAATGAGAGTTAATTGCTGAAAACGATTTTTCTTGTGAATGTGAATACAACCATCCGATTCAATACACTCTAGAATCCATACATAATATGAATTTTCATCGAAATCGGTAGACCAGATTCCGAGATAAAATTTGTATATAAGCATTGCTCGTTTAATGTAATTAGATTAGAAATAAAAATAGAATTAAATTATTTCGGCAATCTAATTTTTTTTATAATTCTACAGACAATTGATAAATATGTTTTTAATTGGAAGAAAATAATTTAAAGAAATGGATTACATAATATCTCAAATATTACCTGGATCAAAATGGGTGTTTTAAAAAAAAATGAAAGGTAATTCTATATTGGTGCTGGAAACTTTTGAAGTTACCAGCTACAAAATCACTGTTGGATTTTTTCACTGCACCAGCTAATAAAGTCAATTTGGTTTTTTTGAAAGAAATAACTATTTATTTTTATTCAGGTAATATTTTAGATATTCTGTGGTCCATTTCTTTAAACTATTTTTTTTCTTCAATTAAGTTTAGATTTATCAATCGACTATATAGAATTATAAAAATCATTATTCCAAACCATCCACACTACCGAATGAATAAATATGATAACCCAAACGAATCAAGAAACGCGCAGGTGGTGATGTTATTCCTCAGCTTTCTCCGATAAGCTATTCATAGAATATCTACAATATGCTAATTCCACAATAATATTCCTATTCAGATCGAATGTACGCAAAAAGGTTGCGGATAATATACCTCTATACAGCAGCCCCATTTCATACACATCCCTCGGGCATCTTTTTCCAGAAAAAGCGGTAAATTTCCAAACTCTTTCTCACGCTGCACACTCTATACATAGCAATGTTAAAAAATATACCTTTTCACCGAAAATAAGAAAAAATCCGTTGCAGGGTAGAGAGGCACCTTCCTTTGTATAGGGTCGATCTTCGAGGGTCGTCGTCAAAAAAAAAAACCTATTTACCTAATCAGCGCGCATTGTAACAAAGGGTGGGCAGGAAACTGCATTTTTTACCTAAAAAAAATTGATGCGAATTTCGAAAAGAACGTCTTTGGATAGTCGTGTAGTAGGGGTGAGTTTCGTGTTGTTTTTTTTTTCTCCTTCCACATTTTATGTGCATTTCTCACAGTGTGTCATATTGAGATGGAATCAGGTCATGTGGATTTCTCGAGAAAGATTGTATAACGGTATTTTTTTTTCGTATGAATTTTGAGTTTTTGGAAAGTAGGGCAGTTGTGGATTTTGCAGCATTGCTATATACGGCGAAATTTGATATAACTCAGAAGGGTGGTGTGCACAGAAAAGCGGTTTTCATTGTTGATGTTTGATTAAATTTGGTTTTATCCAAGAAAATATATATTAGTGGAGTACATGTTGCGTTGTTCTACCTGAACTCTTACAAGAATTGTTGGGGATCTTTTTCAATTAAATTTCAGATAGAATCGGAGTGCAGTAGATTATTTCAATATAACTGGAAATCTAATGTTCTTTCCATTTAATTCTCACATGAGTGACGTGAGATTCTTTAATGTTTTGATTCTGCAGTTGCAATACTAGTACAATGTTATATATTTTTGTATATAATTATTTCAACTATGACGTATTTTCTAGAATATATAGATACATATGTATAATAAAAAGATATTGGAAAATTCCTAAGAAACGGTGATACATTTTTTGTCGACGTATGATTTCCATAGGTTTATTTATTGAAAATATAATAAAACAAGTAGAATTTTTAAAAAACTAAATACTCTTTACCATAACTGTTGTTTGCGATCACAACATTCTTTTTAGCAAATTATTCTGTAAAAAAATTAGGTTAAGTGCATATGACTTATTAAATAGTTACTTAAACAACAGAAAGTGAGAGTAGGTAACAATGAGAGCGATTATCTCAACGTATCAGTAGGAGTTCCACAAGGAACAATACTAGGACCTCTGCTTTTTATTTTATATGTCATTGATATGGTTTTAGAATTTCAAAAAGACTCTTTGGTATGATGTCTTATGCTAATGATAGAGTCCTAATTGCTTCGGATGTTACATGGAATGGAGCACAAAATAAGATGAATATCTTATTAGATAAAATACCTAAGCTACTTTTGCTAATGATAGTGATAGTTTCCCTATTTCAATGAATATAAATATGGATAAAAGAAAAATTAGTTGTACTGAGAAATTTAAATATTTAGGTCGTAAATTTCTTTTTTTTACAGCATTATTAGCTATGGAAGTATAGCTTAGGGTGGGGCATATAATATAAATCTTTAATTATTACAATCAATCTATGGAAAATTATATATGACAATTGTAATTTAAATTGTGTAAATTATATGGAATCTAACTTTATTCCTCAAAAGTTTCAAAAGTATTCAATATAATTATTTTTTATACAAATACTTTTTAGGCTAACAAGTTTTTTTGACCGAAGAATCAAATCGGAAGGCGATTTGTTCGAAGATTATAGTGGCGAATGATGATCTGAATTTTATACTCGTGCTCCAAGCCAATTACTTTGATTGATACCTTTCACCGTAGGTATCGAAAGCAGCTTTATAGATGCAAATATATGCAAAAGATACATTATTAGCTAATAATCTGACAGCTTCTAGTTCATTATAGCATCAACAGCTTTCAGCAATGGTAGATACTGGGCTATTAGGTAGTATTTCAAGAGAAACACACGTATGAGTCAGATAACAACGTATTTTGACAGACTTGAAAAAAAGAAGGAGGTAAACAATTCTGCTGTATGTTTGTTTTTTCTTTCACGCGTTTTGCATAGTAAACGTGCTCCGATTTTGATGATTTTCTATTCATTTGAAAGAGCAGAGTTGAGAAATGCTCCCATAATTAGAAAAACTCAAATCCGAAATCTCTTTTCGTCGGGCAGTTTTTCTCGAAAATCGAGAATTTGAAACGGCAGAATTAAAGATAAGACGATACCTGAAAATGTTTAAGTTGAGCATTTTCTCCAAAGAGTTACGTTTTCCGATTTACAGCAATGGTATAATATATTTCCGCTATGTGGAGGGGGCATTTATTTTTTCGAAAATTAAAAATATAAGACGGCCAAATTAACGAAGAGATTATATATAGCAACATTTAAATTGGACATATTTTAAAACAATTTACGGTTTTCGTAAGGTGATTTCTGAAATATGTGTATTTTCGCCGCGATGTTTTAAAATCTCGGAATAATAACAAATACTGGCAAAGAATATACATGGGTAATAGGATAAGTACTATCTTCTTTGTTATTAGTGAAGCTACAACAAATTTCATGACTACTTTCACACTCAAAAGTGTGAAACAAATATTTCTTATCCAGAAATTGGACCGACTTTATTAGTTGATGTACTGAAAAATACTAATATTAAATAACATTAATTCTATTGGTGCAGGTACTTCAGAAGTTGGTGTAAAATGTCATCATTCTAACTACATAAATTGCACAAGTTCAAAGTTTCTCACTATTGCGAACTTTCGGTTTAGTCGAGATGATTCAAAATTTCTATGTAATAAATTTTCTTAGAAGTATTCAAATCGACTAATAAATTACTGCTTGACAACTTTTCTGGTGTATTTGTTGCATTTGCGAATTAGTTCTTTAAAACCATCAAATTTATAGGAAACTAAAAATTAACAGAAAATTCGAATATAATATTTTCTGAAAAGCAGCTGTAGGTTGTATAAACCATCACGATTCAGTGTATTTTTTTTTTGTTTCAAATAGAATCTTCCGAACGAGATAACGCAGACTGATGATGATACCATCCGTATATATCCACCTGAAATTTATGATAGAAGATTCTCGTATCCCTGCAGTGTAAGTATAGGTGCACATACACAATGTGTATAAAATTTTTGTATTGATTTTAATGGACCAGCATAGAAATAAGCTCCTTATGTCTCATGAATGTTGGATCTGCTATTCTGTATGCGACTTGGCGAGAACCGTCTACTCAATAATAAACAGCGTTATATTAAGGCGACTCTCTCACTCTCTCTCTCTCTCTCTCCAGCTAGCTTGGCGCTGCGTTACAGTATTGCCACACCTCTCGAATTCCTAAAAAAAATGAGCCTTGATCACCAAAATCTACACCTAGGCTCTCACCTTAAATTTTGAATTGAAGAAATATGTAATTTTGGAAGAGGAACTCTTAGAATACCAGCTGTATGGATACTTTCAACTATGATCTTCCCATTACATATAGTAAGTGGTGATGAGCCGAACGCGCTTTTGGATCTCGTCGCTTTTCATACACAGCCTTTTGCAAGGTAGCGGAAAACCAGCATGGGGAAAATTTACCAAGCTTCTTTGGAGGGACAGGTAAATCTACTTCCAGCACTTAAAGAAGATGAACCAAACTATATGCATCGAACGGAATGACTCCTAAGTGGATGTTTTTTTGACCAACTTCAAAAAAATGTGAGGGTTATCTATCATACACCTGTGTGTATTCGCCTCTGTTGGTTCTGGAAATAGGTGAGCAAAAATTAATTATTTTTACAAAAACCTGTATATACTTACGTATATATGTATCCAAAAGCTATTATATTGGACTCTAGGAACCTTAATATGTGAGGACACCTTAAAACCTTTAGAGTATCTTGAACATTGAACAACTGCCGGTATAGTTATTTATTAATGATGTCCATGTCTGTCTCTTAAATTTATCATAGATATAAAAACCCGACACTTGTTTCGCCAACAACAAAATTGGTAAGCTCATGTTGGACTTAAAGACTCACCCTGAGAGTTGGATCATTCCAAAAAGTTTCTTGGAAGCTTTAATACTGCAAGATGTGTAGGAAGTATCTGGATCTTAGCAAGAATATGCTACACCTCTTCACTGGATTTCTTCCTGGAGGCATTGTCGCCTCAGGAAGCACCTAACGAAAATGGGTCTAACAGAGAACGACGAGTGCAGAGGAAACTCCGGATCACCTAGTGACAGAATGCCTCACCATTGCTAGCCAAAGCAAAAAATGATTTGGACAAGAAATATGCAGAAATGAGTAGCCTCCTTGAAGCCATCCCAGATTCTGGATTTCATTAGAATGCTGGAACTGTAGGGCGAGCTGTAGACTACGTAATGGCGAGAACAGCTCTGATAGGGGGCACAATAGACCTCAAGGTCGCAGTGCTACGAAAACCCCTTAATCTACAATCTACAAGGACTCTATAGTGTTTTACCATGTTATTTTTTTGTTGCCTCCAAATATTTCTCCTACTTTTTGTATATTTTTTGATTTATGTAGGTTGTTGATTTTTGATTAATAACCGACCTTGTACTGTCTACATTTTTATTCTTGTTCAGTGTTCTTGAAAATCAGGACAAAAGTATCTCTATTCTGTTTGTATTCGAAGATCTAGATTTCTTTTTTATTGATCTATGATCTCTGGATACATTGGGCATTGAGATAATATAGTTTCCATCCAAAATCAAGCAAAATACGATTATAATAAGTCCAAAAATTCGTCCACAAACTAGCAAATATATTACTCTAGGTTCTTTACGGTTCCACTTGTTTTAGTTTCTTCATTCATTCTTTCTTACCTATGGATTTGGAATTCAAATGCAGGAATCAATTCATTAAAATCACTGGATTCAACTCAATGTTCCAATGAATATAGTGATAGCACTGAAACACTTATGAAATAATATACCAGTAAAACTGTCGTAGATTTTGAAAGAAATATTTATAAAAATAAACCATAATACGAAAGTAGATATAAAATCCAATTCCTTAATGGAGTTACCAGACTGCAACATATGGCAACATTGTCCTCTCTCCATAATATTCTTCTCTTCTACTTCGAAGGCAAACGCGGGGAGCCAGAAACTCCAGGGCAATTATCTCGCAAAGTGAATTATTTAGGGAATTTTATTGTGTCGCAAAGTTGCTTTTATAGTGCCAACCGGAGTGCCAAAGAATTTTATTATATCCAGATAATGTCCTCTTATACAAAGGAATTATTAAATTTCCACAATGCCCAAAAAGCTACAGCATACAGTATAGTGATAATATATTATTTCATTAGAATAGTGCAAGAAAATAGTATCTAGTGAAAGTCGAGATAAGTAGTTTTATTTATACAGTGAGAACGTTTATAACAGGAATGGCAAATAATTGATGCCAAAACATTCGAATAATATGTCAATTTTAAAATCTGATTGCGCTCTTTTTAAGCTATCCTCTGATTATGACGTCATTAGGTAACACTTTTGACGTCATCATGTCATTTTCTTAAATGGGATCTTGCAATTATTGTTTATAGAATCAAAATTCAAAAAACATTTCTGAGATTAGGAGAAAATGTTTATAACTATTCCCATCTTATTTTAAACATTATACAATATAAAAATATTTTCAATTATACCGGGTGTTTCTAAATAATTGGAAGTGTACACAACTTTGTTTTTTCTTATGGAATGTGTATAATTTTAGTTTATTTTTCAAATCAAAAAGGAAAAATAATATCCGTCTAGCAATATGACTTTATGTTTATAGCTAATATTTTATGTGATATTAATTATTTTCTGAAAATTTTGACAGATAAATAGCATAATTTAAAAATTCATATCTCTGAGACTAATTAAGAATAAAAGTTGAATTTCTTCGGGACACTATTCACTATCGAGTAATATGTTACGGTTAATTTATATGTCCTTGATATTATACCGGATGTGTTCAAAACATATTTCATATTTGCATAAAGTTTCGATAAAATCAGTTATAACACTTTTTTTTCAAATAGGACGGTATGATTGGAAGGATCGGATGATTTTTCATGGGAATAACTGAACATTTAACTAGGCCTCATAATGATTTTCCAGAAATATTTACAATTTTGTCATTATTTAATAGAAGTTCTTAAATTAATCACATAGGCCCTGGATTCATGACTAAAATTAGGTTGTCAGTTTGATAATTAAATAATCAATCATATACATAAAATTATTCAATAAATTAAAGCACTGAACTCAAGCTATGGTAAATTAATTAAATAAAAACAGAATTTAATTGCATAAATTTAACAATCTTAAATTAGCCTTATAAATGTTCAAAGTGGCTACCATTTACACCTGTACATAAGTTGACATGTTTAATAAATGATGTTTTGGTATTTTGCAGCATCTCAGGTATGATTGGCCTGAATTTATTGGTAATACGAATTTTGATATTGTCTGGGTTAGGGGGGCTGGTAAATAATATCTTTGACATAGTCCCACAAGAAAAAAATCACAAGGTGTAAGATCAGGTGATCTAGAAGGAAATGGAACTGGTCCTCCTAAACCAATCCACCGTGCTCGGTAGACTCTTTTCGGAAGAAGAGCGTTCTGATTAGTTTCGCCAAAAACATAAATCATATATTTCAATTGAGTGAAATTCATGTTTTTACAATTTTTTATGTTATTGTAGTATTTGCCGATAAAAAATGTTAAAATTGTTGTTGATAATCAAACTGACGAATTAATTTCTATCTTTATTTACTTCCAGACATATGTTATTTATAAAATTCTATTAAATAATTTCAAATTCGTAAATATTTCTGAAAAATCATTATGATGCCTAGTTAAATGTTCAGTTATTCCCATGAAAAATTGTCCGATCTTTCCTAGTCAGTGTAAAAATTATACCGTCCTATTTAAAAAAAAAAGTTATAGCTGATTTTATCAGAACTTTATACAAATATGTTTTGAGCACACCCGGTATAATATCAAGGAGATATAAATTAACCCTATCGTATCACTCAGTCATGAGTTGTATCCATAAAAATTTCAACGTTTATCTCAGAGATATGAATTTTCAAATATTCTTTTTATCTGTCAAAATCTTCAGAAAATAATTAATATCTCATAAAATATTAGCTATAAACATAAAGTCATATCAATAAACTGACATTATTTTTCCTTTTTAATTTGAAAAATAAACTAAAACTATACACATTTCATAAGAAAACACAAAGTTGTGTACTGTTCCAACTATTTAGAAACACCCGGTATAATTGAAAATATATTTATATAGTAGAATATTTAAGATAAGATAGGGTTAGTTCTAAACATTTTCTCCTAATCTTTACAATAACCCCGCGATCGTCCGAATACGCACTAATCTCCCATCTTTTATTTGTTTGTATTCTAAACGTTCACCCTGTATAAAAACGCTGCTCGGAATTCAATTATTGTCACATTTAAACTTTAATTTCTCTAGAATGTTATCATTCTAGAATGGTCAACCTGTCTAATAGATACAATAATATTTATATTGTTCATCTGATAATTATATACAGGATTGGTCAAATGTATATACCTACCTATGGAAAATCCCGTAATACTTTAAATCTCTCCCGTGACTTATACGATACTTATATGATCTAAACGGAAACAATTCATATACCATACTTACTTCCCATATCTAAATCAGTAACTTATTATTTCATCAAACTCATATCCAAATTCAAGTTTTTGACATTTCTACCCTGGAACAAACTCATATCTACTACTACGGTGAAGGCAACAAAATTGATGATGAATTCATATATAGTGCAACCAACTGTAAAAGACAATCTTAATGGTCTCATTAATTAGTAAACGCTATTTTAATTTGGAATAGATTATGGAAGACATGAAAATAGACGGTTTTGTTTACGTTTTAATGATGGTAAGCAGATTATGCTAGTTAGAAGAAAAAAAATTAATTAATTGACCAGATTATATTTTTTTATGTATAACATGATCCAGACAATATTCAACGTATATTTACATAGATAAATGGAATACCGCCATAATTATATGAATATAATAGATATCTACCTATAGAAGAACTGGCAAAACTGAGCGCAACTCATATATATATATAAATTTACATAAAATGATACGTGCAGATTTTCTCATTATATCTAGAGCTCTTATTAAAAATCAGCGAAACCTCGTTATTCGACTTTAAATAAAATGATTAGCAACATGAATCGAAGAAAATAATTATCGTCAAAAAAGTTATATAAAGTATACCATTACCTATTTCAAATTGATCTTCACTGAACTTGAATTAAATATATATGTAGACTAATTAACAGTCCAAACTCTAGCCTTGTTGAATAATAACATCTCTTCATAATGTCAATATTTTTGACCGACGAACCCCGAACGGAGGGGGTATACAATTCGACTGTCTACTTCTTTTATTTTTTGGTTCGTGTGCGCCTTTTATATAGTAAACAAGCTCTAATTTTGATGAGTTTTGATTCATTGGAAAGAGAAGGCTTGAGAAATCGGTCCCATATTCATAAAAACGCAGATCCGAAATCTCCTTTCCACGCAAAACCGTCAACGAATTTTCTGGAGGGGGCTAATTTTCTCGAAAATCGAAAATCTGAGGTGGTAGGTACAATTACTCAACCTGAACCAAATTTGTTCATATTATTGAACAGAATTCGCGATGGGTTTGGTTCGTTTGATAAACTTAAGGTTCATTATAGGTACCTCATTAATAATGATTTATTTAGTTTCTTCATCCATCCTGTCCCAAGATCTTTGTCTGGATTTTTTGAAGGAACCATGCTCAGCTAAATTTCTATCCAATAAGTTGAATAAAGTTCGGTGGAATTGTCGTCTCTCAGGATACACTTCCAATGTATTCACACTGTTTCTATCGTTCTTGTAATAAAGTTTTATCATATCTCGTTTTTCTTCATTGGAGAACTCCATTTTCAACGACTCAGCAATTGACAATAATACAGAATGTCATTTACGTGTCACCGAATGGAAAAATCAAAGCCAACTACTTTATAAAAGTAATTTATTTAATTTCTCGGATTCTTAAGACAACAAGGGCAACTTAACTTAACGAAACGTCACGTTACGAAACTATTAACACCATTAGAAAAAGTGGCATTTTAAATGTGCTATTTATTTAGAAATTCAATAACAAATAAAGATAGGAAAAAAATAAAATGATTTTTCGAAAATTTGTTTTTTTTTCGGATATTTCCAGAACTACTCGAAATCTTCAAACTTTATAAACGGCGTATTGTTGAATACATAAATGCACAACTTTGCCCCAATTTAACCATCTTCGTAGGCATTCCCTATAGTTTCCGAGATCCCAATGGTGAGAGTCGAATTTGAAACAGCCTGTAGGATATTGCATCGCAAGTGAACATTTTTATTCTCAACTAATTTCGTATTCAGACAATTATATAATTTTCAATTGGATATTCGAAAAAATAACCTGGAAACAAGACAGGGTTGTTAGCTATATTTCTACATGTGTTTATGAAACGAAAAATAATAATTGTTGTCTCATTCGAATAGGTTTGTACAAGACATTTTATCAATGTCCATGGTATCCTGATTAACATGAAATGAACCATATAACTACAGACTCACCGTTTTTTCAAAACCAGATCTTTATCATAGTGGAATACTTTTGAAATCAACGATGCTTAAAGACCTAATTAAAAACATTGGAAAACCTCATTTTCCAAATAATAGAATTTTAATAAATAAACGATTCACTTCCTCAATGGAAAGAGTTAATTTATTTTAGAAGAATTATAATAAATCATTATTCAAAATTTGAGTTTACTGAACTTGAACTATATACCACTTAGGGCCGATTTCATAATAAAATTTAATCTCCTATTAATTTTAATCCTAGATTAAAAATTTCAAATTTTTTTGGTTGGTCATATAATTTTGAGTTACTTTAAAAGAACGAAAGATAAGGTGACTAATGTTTCAAAAGTTATGGAAAAATGCACTCTTTTTATTCCGTCATCGAGATATGAGTTAAACAAATTGAAGAATTAACTAATCTCCCATTAAGGATTCATTATGAAATCGGCCCTTCAAATTGTCTATAAAAGACTGTTAAGTGTTGGATTTTGTATCATAGCAAGTATCGTAAGCAATTTATTTAGATAAAGATACTAAATGTTCTCCTGATTTATTAAATGTACTTTTGAATTAATTTGATTACTTTCTTTACTCATAATTGTTTATTCGATACTTGAAACATGAATTTTCCTACTTCACGTAATTGAATTATATAAAGTACGACCAAAAATCTAAGAAGGTTGTATCTAAATCAATATAAGCCCACGATTCTCATTATCACCTATTGTTCGAAATATAGATAAGCAATAAAAGTATTTGTTCCTTGAAGTGTTTCCAGGTCCGGGTTAAGTTTGAGAGAATTTAGAGAAAATGGTAGAACAGCAGTGTAGTTGGATGAAACTTGGTTCGATTAACGCACGATATTCCAAACAAAAGTTGGGTGGACTTATCTCGACTTGTGCCAAAATAAGGCGCCGTCTAAAAAAGGAAAACGCATTACGATAATTCACGCAGGAACCGAAAATGGTTTTATACCAAATGCGTTGCGTCTTTATCGGCAAATAATATTAACGACTCTTTAGTCCATTATCATGATGATACTACAGCCAAATTATTTTAAAAATGGTTCTTAAATAAATTCGTACCAAATATTCCACCAAACATAATTATCGTCATGGATAATGCTAGCTACCACAGTCGAAGACTTGATAAAGCACCATAATCAAATGAAAACAAAGCCACTATAAATGAATTTATGTTAAATAATGATATGTACTATGAGGAAAAGTACATAAAAAACAATTAGGTACTCGAAGTTTCGATAAGTACAAAAGCAATATTATTGTGATTCATTGGCTGAAAGCTTGGGACATACGTTGCTCAGACTTCCTTCTTATCACTGTATGTTTAACCCAATTGAACATACCACCTATATGGCATCAGCTTAAATCAGCCGTTCGAGGAAATAATACTTTTCCTACCGTAAGTTCATCTGTGGTAGGTCTTATTCAAAAAGAAACTGCAAAGATTCCTGATAGCAGCTGGGCCAAGTGTGTTTCCCATATCAAAAAGGTGGAAAAGTAGTATTATATCGATTTAGAAAAAATCTCCAAAGAAAAGTTTATTATCAATTTGGATGACGACAGTGAAAGTGAAACTGATCTTCGTGAGTGATTTTGTCTATAATGCAAAAACGGGCAATTTCACAAGTGTGTGCATATTAAATTCAATTCTAATCAACATATCTTATCATACATATATCATAATATATTGTAAATACATAAACAATTCTCAATTAAATTCAAGCAAATTCTCTTAATAATTATTTTAATCCATTAAAGCTAGCTATAAAACAAAATGTAATGGCTAGAGCAAGTACAACTCGGCGTAGACCGCCTGCTGATAACTCAAGTGTTTGGTGATTTGCAACCTTCTTAGATTTCTGGTCGTACTTATACCTAGATATAGGTACCTACTATTATACTCGATTTCAAAAAGAGAGAGAGTAACAAATTGTACTATTTTCAGTAATTTATTTTTTTATTTGAGAATCAAATTATGAGTTTTATAGTCTCTAAATAAAATACCAAATACCTTCAATAAGCCTTGATCAGGGTTTTTTATAACGTACTTTTGGCCGTATAATTTGAATTTTCAGGTAGATGTGAGATCTAAAGGTACCACTCATAAGTACTTTGTCATACTTTCACCCAGTCACAAAATCAATAATACCTAATAATAAAGAAAAGTAACAAGTTTACTTAGGTAGGTACCACCTATATTGATAGGTAAAGGTATAATTTCGTATCCCTTTGGTGTCGGAAATAATCTATTCAAGGTATAATAAATTTAATGAGCGTGAAATATTCAGGCTATTGTTGTATCCACAAAATCCATTTAACTTGAGGCTTTTCGGCTCTTTTGAATAAAGAAGAAGAAGATAGATAAATAACAACTATGAATTTGCAAAATAATATAATGAATGGACTGTGATAAATAATTGTGGTTTGGAATAATGAAGAAATGATAGGTATAGGCAGGTATCTAGATATTTTTGTACATATCTGTAGGTATTATTTTAAGGATGTTGACTGAATTAAATCGTTCGATTGAGGATCCCTTATGTCTTAAATTCATTTGGACAAATGTTTTTTCCGATATTATTTTGGACATTTTGGGCGAAGTATCCACCAACGAGTTTTGGACGAATAAAACATTTTGGGTTTTCAGTACGAAATTTTTGGGCGAAGTGGTCGATATAGCTATCTTTTTTTGCGAAGTCTCCATTGGGCCAAGTGTCCAGGACCCATTAACAGATATCAATATCAAGACAGTCTCTTACATTAGGTAATAAATTCAAAAACTATTTTTTTATGGGAAAACAATGCTAGATGTAGGTACCTTAACCAAATTATCTTCGCCTATAAATCTGACACAATTATCCGACATTTAATTTTCGTCTCTCTCTTATAGGTAGGTATATCTACATATTATTTGGTCATGTTGTTTTATTGTTAGTCAAAAATACCCTTTAGAAAAAAGAGGTTTTATAATATTTTTCAATTTCATACAATTCGTAGATATCTCTACACCAAGGTACCTGTTTCAATTTTGAATCTTGGGCGAAAACAACACTTTCAAGTAGATTTTCAAATAGCGTTTCCAGATAAAATATCCTGCAAATTCGATTTTAAATGTGTTATGATATTTAAGAAAAACCATCTATTTCTATTTGGTCTCCGGTGTTATGGTGAACATTCAGTATGAATAGATAGACAGATATATGTTGGTCAAGCTTTTTCCATTTACTGATGTATCAATATTATAGTTTTTTTCTCAATAAGGAGTTTTGATGTTAAATTAATTTTCTGGTATGTATATGTGTTTCACTAGAGTTGTATGTTTACTATTTATAAAAAAACAAGCAGAGAAACTATCGAATTGTAAAACACCTCCGTTTGGTTCGTCGGTCAAAAAATACCAATGTTATTGTCTTTTGAAGCTATTGTCATATAGGATCTACTTAAAATTAAAATTATTGAGTCATTTCGTAAACATTTTCGTTCAGAAATTAAATTGGTAAGTAAGCAGGTACCTACCTATATCGTTTCCCTACAAATAAACTGACAAATTTTAAGAAATAACTCTTTTTGAAATATCTAAAGTAATGCTCAATACTTTCTATCTTAAAATCAGAAAGGCAGCTTTTCTTTACGTCAAGGCGTTTCATATACGTATATATAGGTACATAATATACAAAATAGGTATATGAAACGCATATACCAACATAAGAAAAGCACCAATAAAAAGCGCAGCTTTAAAATAGATCGAGTTCTTTTATATATTATATTATATGCCACCCCTGACAACCAACGGCATTGGTGCATACATAAAATATTTTATCAGCGTCGGTGGGAACGCGTCTGCGCGCGCCCATGAGATATTTGATATCAAATCTGAATACGCGCCGCGCTCTCTAGTAGCTACCTAAAAAGGTAGCCCTTTCGTATATAAAGGGCCTTTTTAACGATGCCTATGTCATCGCGGATGTGCAGAGAAGGGTGTCACTTAGCTCCGCCTTCTACATAACTATATACAGATCGGATTTCCAAAATTTGTATTGGATTGTTTTTTGTTTTAAATAATTTTCTAGCATTTTTATGATTTACCCAAGATTATTCCCGTAATTTTAGTTGATGCTACGTATTTATTCATAGAACCAATGTCATTTTGGTAAGAGTGTTCTAGACGTTTTTTAACTAAATTTGACTAAGAAATTAGAAATAATTTCCATATAACTAGATACCAATATCTACCTATTGTTTGCTTGAATATCTACAGTTTTTTGACGATACCTATTCACTCTACCACAGTAGGGAAGTAAAGTTGTTGATTGTTCCGTACATGAGCTACTTTACTCTTACCCAAGTCAATCAGGTATGTATACTTACTTAATGCCAATACGCTCATCTTATTGTTTCACTCCTTTTTCTTCTAAAGAAGTTACTAGCTACAATCAAAAATTGCGAAACTAGTGACCTTGTTTTGTACACTAAATTCATAGAAATGTATTGTTTTCCATCGAATTAAGGTTATTTGACAAAACATCCATTAGCAAAATCACGTATAAAAGCTCTCGATGATGCACAGCAATTCTTATAAAGTTCAGCGACTCGATGTTCTGCTCAAGATGTTTGGCACTGCTTGACGAACAACAACTTTTTGAACGGTTTCCGCGGGAATTCAGTTAGATCTAACCTAAAGCGAAGTTGGTTGATATTCTTACAGTTAATAAACTGGAGATTTTGAATACGCACATAAGGAACTTGAAAAACGCTTGCGATTCAAAATATATAGGTATAATTAAAGACGTATATGACCGACCACTAGATGGAGCCGGCTTACTGGCGCATTCACCCAACTTAAATATTAAACACTATCAAAGTTTACATGCTCCGGAACATCAATATTTGAGAGGATGATAAGAAATTTGCAAATTGCAGATTAGACTCATTCAACAGTATGATTCACTAAACTATATTATTAGAAAATAAACGTGGAAATATAGGTAGGTCCTTGGCACATAGATCATTAAACTAGAATGGAAATAAATCACACTACAATAGCAGCGAAATACCTAGACTAGTTATTGATTGGAAAATATACGCCATTAAAAAAGCAGAAAAGTGCACATAGGTACCTACAAAAAGGGGAAATACAGAAACATACTGAGCAAAAAAAAAAACGAAAATATATAAAACAGAGAAAAAGAGCTGTGCCAGGGAACAACTATACATAAATACATATATAAGCCGGTGGAATAAATAAATAATCTATACGATTTATATACTATTGTATATCTCACAAGCTAGAACAGCAGCCAGCCAGGCTCTGGGCTTGGATTGGTCGCCACCATCATCCCCACTCTAAAAGTAGGCAGAGTCATGCGTCCAGTGAGTACCCCCACCATCGAACACTGAAATGCCGAAGCCCCGCGATCGCAAACAGGCGGATGCAAATAAACCGTACGGCTGCTTATACGACAACAGTCGTTTGCCGAGTTAGCACATATGTCGTATTCGTTAACAAAAAAAATCATTATAGAACTAAATAAATAAGAAAAGCTCAGCGTGTGCGCGAGTGTGTTTGAAACGGTCGTTTGTTTTTATTTTTTTGGAACGTTGATATAAAGCTAAAATTATAGTGGTGTTTATTGTGTGAACACTGTTTTGAAAGAGACCGCTCATCAAGTATACCTATAGTTTGGAAAAAAGTGTGTTTCAAGTTAAAAGGACAATCCTGGAGGATATCAAAAGTGAAACGATCCGGAGGTGGGTCCAGGACAACCACCTCCAACAGAAACAACAAAACATCATCAACAACAACAACAACAACACCATCGACTTCTGGACATCGGCAGCAACGAATCGCGGACCATTAAAGGACCAACAATTAATAACCATGCCGATGTTGTTGCAACAACACAGCCATCAGCTGCCCAACCATCACCTGATCCTGGCTGCAGCGGCACACCATGAGGCCGCCGCCGCCGCCACCAATGCTGATCAACCATTGGATTTCACCATGTCCAAGTTTAAGACGAAGACAGGTCAAACGGTCGCCTCACAGCTGAAGCAGTTTAACAATAACTTTGCCGCAGCAGCTCAACAGCAGATGATGTTGCTGCAAAATAATGGATTGTACTTTAATAATCGCACCAACAGCACCACTAATAATAACAATAAGGGCTTCACCATGCGAGGCAGTACTACTAGTAGTACCAGTCCGGCATCGAGTCACAATAACAGTTCCGAAGAGGAGGATGGTGTAGGGCCTCCGGAGGAGTTGATGATGTCATCGGCCAGATCGAGTCCACTTAGTCCTTTAAGGATTAAAGAAGGTAAGTACTCATATAGATATAGGTATATTGGTGATGGTTATTAAAATAGCCGTTATTGCTTTCTGATGATAAGGTCTTCCATTTGTATCCTCTGGAAAGGATTTTCCTTAACGTTATATAAGGTATCTCCTTGAACACCTTACAATGGTCCAATTTAAGAACCCATTCAACTTTGAGCAATGGATATTGATGTTGACTTGCTCTTGTTCAATTCACCTACGATTAGGTATACCTATGTTAATTTTTCTGATCAAGTATCTGTAAACTATTTGAATCAAGAAGAATAGCAGGATCAATTGGATGTCTATTTAGCCTTCTGGTTTAACATAGAACAATAGTCATTCTTCTTCCATTTGGAAAAACTTCCTCTTATATATCCTCTTGATTTTGATTATTGTAAACCGTAAATTTTTTAATGATTAGAGAGAGGTATCTGGACATTTGAAAAGGTTACACCTGTCTAATTCATGTATTCAGACAACTGCTTAGTGACATTTAACTTAGTATGACATTTTAATACAAAACTCAAAGTGAACTCGATAAAACTCGAGATAAAACTGTTTTAAAATATTCAAATAAACAAAGTATATAAATTCCTACTGGTAATTCTATGAAGAGGTTCATATGTTCTTGTTATTTCCCACATCGAATCTTTGAGTGTTTCAAAAAATGTTAATTAAGAAGTAAAATGGACTGTCCGTATTAATTATCTATAAGTATTTCATTTGGTAAGAGAACCAAAGTCAAATTTCGAGTTACCTGATGACCCTCTCTAGTTAAATAACTATGTTGAACAATTTCCTTTGTAGCGTTCTGTTCTCTTTTGAAATGACCTCATATTATTATAATTCACAGAAAAGTCTAGAAAAATTTAGCCTGGACAAAAATACAAAATCAAATTGTTACAATGAAAATCAGTCAAGTCAAAATTTGATTAAATCTGCTACTTCTTTAGTTAATAAGTTATGAAGATTAATCATCCTCCTTAATGAAGAATAAAATGTCATTCATTGATTATTTAATTTAGGACTCCATACATTCTAATATCACACTCAGGATATATGCTGTGTTTTCTCGGAATTAGATCTATACACCATTCGGAGTATTCAAATAAAACTTTCAATATTCCCTCATTCCATTCATTTCATCCATCACAAATGCCGCACGTCTCCAGCTAATTTATCGTTTCCACAACTAGGTACCAACAAAAAAAAAAAAGAAAATCTGCTCTTTTATATAACATGCATTCCTCAAAAATCTATAGGTATACACCCTCTTAAATTTGAATATTCAAAGAGCCCTTCCTGAACGAAAACGCATTTCAAACATAAAACATTTACTTATCGAAAAACGTGTATAGGTATAAAGAAGAACATATAGCCAAAAACCATCCATCTACCCATGGTGGTGTTTCGCAAAGAATTTCTTTTCTACCTGCATGTAAAAATTCAGAACATCGTCGTAGTAGGTACCTACCTATATAGTAAAGAAGAAAAACAGAGGCATAAAGCGACCTGAATCTGCAGGTGTTGGAAAAAGCACATGTCATGCAAAGATGAAGGTAGATATAATAATGTGTATATGGGGGAGGGGGCTGGGTGGAAGGTCTAGTTTTTTTTTTCGACCCTAGTAGGTATTAGGTGGCTAGGTATAGTCGGGAATTTGGCAAACTAATAAAATCTTTAAAAAAAAAACGTTTCTCATCACAGTAGTCCATGGGCTGCCTTAATTAATTAGCTGTTCCGAAATTTATTTACCTACAAAATTACACGTTATATAAAGCTTGAAATAAAGCAATATATAAGCTTAAATTACATGTAGATATGTAAATTAATCAGAATTTTTATCAAAATGTGAATGTTCTAGATTTTATATAACAAAACATTATCTTACCAAATATTTTCTAATTTAAAGCAACAAGATATATAAATTGTAGAACGAAAACTTAAATCTATAGGAGCAGATAGGTACTCTGGGACTTTAGCAGTCAAAGTCATTTTCAAATCTTAATTTGGTACTAATTTATTTTGATAGCTAATGAATAAACTAAATGTTCCCACTTTGGTCCCCTATTATTTAATATTTATCTAAGCAACATAATAAAATGTTTCTCATCTTGTAAAATTATTGCAGATGATGATATAGGTATATGATGCAAATATATTCTCAATTATTGAGACAACTATCTGACTGCATCAATATCCAATCTGATTTGTCAAGTCTAGAACCTTTCTGTAAAAGTGTAAGCTCATTCCTGAATGCTGAGAAATGCCATTGTACAAAATTTTCTAGCAATTCAGAACTCATCAATTTTGATTATAAATTAGATAATATTAACCTAAAACGAGTTCAAGTAGTACAAGATTTAGATATACAACTTGATTCAAAGATGACTTTGAAAGAAAATATTTTTCGTAGATGTATGGAAAGCCTCGGTTATATCATTCTACAATCCAGATATTTCTCTTCTAATAGAGCATTCTCAATTCTATATAACTCATTTGTCCTCAGTACGACTAGTTTTGGTTCTTCTGTTTGGAATCCGTACTATCAAATTTATGTCGATCGCTTAGAAAAAGTACAAAATAAATGTTTGAAGCATCTAGCTTTTCAAGAAAAAGAAATAGCACTGCCTATAAACTATTGTGACTTACGTACCCAATCGATACGGTATTCAACACTCTAAGAAACAGATGAGCCAAAACCAAACAGATCTATCACTTCTCCATAAAATTATATCCATGGACAAGTAGATTGTCCTGAGATCTTGTCACAAATCAGTTGCAGTACCCCAATATAAGAAACCTACGCCAGCCTGAGACTTTTTCCATTCCATTTAAACATACAAATTTAGGCCAAAACTCTGCCAATCTGCAGAATGATTCGCTATCACAATGAAATTTGCGAAAATGTTGATATTTTTAATCATAACTTCTAACATTACAAATCTACATTGCCAGCATTAGGTATTATAAACATTTCTGTATCTACCATTCTTTTATTTCGAAAGCACTGCACTTTTAATTTCCTTATGTTAAGCATTAATTTTGTGTTCATATTTTTTTGTACATTGTTATTAGTGAATACTATGTTGGACTTTGTTAGTATTCCAAATAAATAAATAAACATAAACTAATACGGAACTAAGATTTGATTATGAATCCATATATATTCGACGAAAAAACATAAAATGTTCTTCAAGCGCAGCATTTTCATTATCCTACAATAAACAGCGTAAATAACTGGTGAAGAAACTTTACGAAAATTTGGCCTAGGTGAACAAGTACGGAACCCTTTCGACAAGTGCCTGACTCGCCCTTGATCATTTTTATGTTTAGTTTTCTAAATTAAGTCCGAAGTATGACGAATTACAAAAATAAATGCAACCACTAACTACAAGTCCATGAATATTTCATTCATTCATTTCGTCTCCTTTTTTTTCATTCTTTTCGTTCGTTTGTGTGTCGGGGTGATGTTTGCTATACTTAATTCCTGACATCCTCCGATTTTCGAAAATGCCGTTGTGCTGAATTTATTTAAGTAGTAATATTATGATAAAGGAATAATGACCGCAGGTGGTGCTTTTCGGGTTGCCGCTAATTTCCAGAAGAAGAGAAGAATATTTGACGAGCTGCTGTTGCGGTTTCGACAACACTATTAGATAATTTATCGACCGACCGACTTCTGTTTTTGTTGACTCTAAATTCTTTCTTAGAAATAATTGGGGTACCTACAGGACATTACAATACAAAATAACTCTAATTAAGCTCATTTCTAGTTCTTTTGTTTTTGTTTTTTTCATCTTCTGCAAGTCGTCGTAGGTATATTAGCAAAGTGTAGAGGAATAGAACGGTTTCCAGAAAACCACAAATTGCTCGGAAACTTAAATATGTTATGTCTAACTGCAACATATCTAAATATTTAAAAGTACAGTTGAAACATTAGTTGAGATATCTATAAATAGAAGTTTTACGTTCATCATGAAGCCTCCATATCTACCTATCTGATCGCACTTAAACTTTGCTAAAAAATCATTGTTATTGTCTAAAACATTGTGACATGAGACCTGGAGCAAATAACGTCCCAAGCTTATTCTTGAAATATTAGATAAGCCCATCTAGTTATATTCTTTACTGTTATTAACCCTCAAGAAAGCTAAATACCACCTATAACAAAAGAGTAGGAAACTCACCTTACGATGAATTGCTCCCATATATAAATTGAGCAAAAAATAAGCATCTCAGTGGTGTTTTACTTTACTTATCTACTTCTGACCTCAGATCAATAAACTTGGACATATAAAAATATATCGACTTGAAGAAACTCTGAAAAAAAAGTCCCGACAATACTAAATGGAATGTGCGCATTCGATCGATATACTTTTATATAGTTATATACTTTTAATAAAACGTGAATTAAATGGGTATAATAAGATCATCTTTTTGTCGGTATACACGAATGATTCAATAAATTTCATTTGAATAGAACGGTATTCAATGGAATATCTATTTAATACTGTTATTATTAAATCTTGATATATATATATACTTATATCTATTTAATTCATTCCAGCATTTTTTAAAGTTTGAAAATGTTGATTATATTGTTAGAAACGAACTGAGGTTTGCGGTTTTGATTATACATCGCCGAACACAGACAGATCTTCGTGTTGGTTCATTTTTGTGTATCGATCACGTTATTAAATACTTGTATAAAATATAATAAATATCTGCTGCTTATGATTGTGAAGACGGCGGGACGGGTATTTTCTGTTTTATTATAAAAGCCGTTGTTAATTGTTGTTCGACACAGTCAAGTGTATCGTTGAATATCGATTGAGAGATGTAATTAATGGAATTTTTTTTTTTGATGAAAAATAGCGTGGATCATTACCTAAATTATCAGCGTCTTAAATTTGTAATTTATAATTCAAGTTCCAACTTAATGATTATCATGACACCAACCAGAACATTACGTTTTTTTTTCAATCATCTCATACTTAAAGCTCAGGTGAATAGATACTCTCTTCGAGAGCAATAGTTAAGCGCCACAAAAATTATGCGTGGATGAAGTTACGGGGTTTTGTCAAACTAGAATTTGACAAAGGTGAACTAATAAATATTTTTTTAACCAAAAATTAGACCGACTTTATTAGTGTTGGAGCACTGAAGAATACAAAATAATATTAATTCTATTGGTGCTGGTACTTTTGAGATTATTGAGGAATTCAAGTTACATATAGAAGACTTTTGGCACCAAATTCAAAACTACCAGCTCCAATAGAATTAATATTATTTTGTATTTGTCACTGCACCAACTAATAGAGTCGGTTCAGTTTTTGGTAAAAAATATTTACTTCACACTTTTGAGTGTAACATTAGTCATGAACATCGTTGCATGTTCACTAATACCAAAGAAGATAGTAGGTACTTATCGTATTACCCATGTATATTATTTGTTTGTACCGAATGGTTATTATTCGGAGATCTGTGGAATAATACATAGTTCAGACTTTACCATTGCTGTAACTCGAAAACAGTAACTCTTTTGAAAAAATGTTCAATTTAAACGTTCCTGGATATGGTCTTCTCTTTAAAACCGTCGTCTCAGATTTTCGATTTCGATAAAAAAATTAATAACATAATACATTTTTAGAAGGAAGGAGATTTGGGATTTTAGTTTTTCTAGACTATTTCTCAACTGTTTTCTTTAAAATGAATCAAAAATCATCAAAATCGAAGCACGTTCACAATCCAAAACGCGCGAACATAACAAAAAGCAAACATAACCGAATTGTAACCTCCTCCACCTTTTTGTCGGTCGGTCAAAAAACGAACCGGTCAAGCATGCAAATTCTGTAGGCATTCCCATGTGCTCTCTATGGACTCGAATTTGACATTATTAAAGATAATCGCACCACTGCTCTTCCTCTTCTTCTTCTTGTTATTCATATTCTTCTTGTTCTACTACATCATCATCATCTTCTGTGTGCTCTTGTTGTTCTTCTTCTTCCCATGCTTATCAAAGAACAACACGCTTATAATAACACCCATTACCATCACCAAATAACCATTAATGTACCCAATTTATTTTATTATTATATCCATCGATGGGGTACCGGTACCACCACCACCACCACATGACTTGGCGGTACCTCTTGTACCAACATTAAATTTCGGTGAACATCAATGACCGTCTAGATCCGGGTAGAGTGAGGAGGATGTTCGGTGATATATATATAATAGTGGTAGATAATGCCAGCCATATGGTGGAGTGTGATGGGGTACCTAGTACCTACGTATACCACTCGTTGTTGGTACCACTCTGTATCTATCGTTCGTGGCCGGTAGATCATTAGCATGAGAAGGTTTTTTTGGTTATTTGTCGATCGCAGAGCAAGACGGAAACACATCACGATTATTGAGAGCTATGCAGCGCGTTTTGTTTTGTCAATGGAACCATAGTATATGGTTCCAAGGAAAATTAAATCACAAGCAGCTATTAGATTTTCTCGGGTTCTCAGATGTTGATTGATTTGCAAACAAACGAAACCGAATAGCTTCTTGATCCAGAAACTATTCTTTGCCATCTTATAGGAAATATTTTTTCCCAAAAATGTCCAGCAAACCTTAAAAGACTAGTTCAAATTGCAAGATTCGATCAAAGGATACATATAAACAACATAGAGACTCTAAATGGAAGCTTCAAAGTAACCTGAAGACACCACGGAAGCATCTAATGAAAATAGGTGTGAGACAGGGAGCGGTCATCTCCCCGAGACTGTTCACCCTCGACGTACTTGAGAGTCGCACTCCTTTAACTTACAGTTTGCTCTTGTGATGTAAGTAGTGAAATTCACTCATACGTATAGACTTAAAAATACGCTTCAAGACCTGGAATACCTTAAAAACAGATATAAGACAAGGATATGTCATATCTCCAGAACTGTTGACTTTTATCTTAATTCGATGCCTGGAGGTAAATATCTTAAAACAAATTTATAACAATTACCAATTTCATGTGACCAGTTCTAATCACTCGATTTAGAAAATAAATATAAAATGGTGCCACTGAAGGCGACTTAAAAATAAACCTTTCCTAACATCAACTACTGAAAGCTGTTGATATTATAATGAAGTGGCCTGTCTGATTAATGTTACGCGCGTTTTTGCATACATTTGCATCTATAAAGCTGTTTTTCAAATATGGCGAAAGGTATCAATCAAAATACTTATAATTGGTCTACGGGCCACGATAATAAAAAAAAGATACAGATCTTTTGAAGAAATCCCCTCACTCTAAATTGGTACGCACACTTTAACAGCATTCAAGATAATATTCGAATTAATAAGCATATCTACAATATGTATAACAAGATCCGGTGTGATATCTGCTGTTATATATATTATACTGATAATTATTATGTAGGTAATTATCATTGCTGCAAATAGGTACCTATACAAAAAGACATTTCGATTTTTCATGTTCATCGAATACATATTATGAATATGAGATACAAATATATACAACGATGATTATTCATCAATACTATTGGGTAGCGCGCTTTGGTTTTGGCCTTTCGAAGAAATCCCGCAGCACTCTGGAATATTATATATACTCTTCTTCATTCTTCGATATCGCTGTATAGAGCGGAGAAATATCGTTCACGCCTCTTCGGAAATTAAAGTATAACCCTCTTTTGCATAAGGTTTTTCTTTTGATTTATTATCGAGATGAGTGTGTGGTTCTTTACCTTTGGTAGACCATAAAGGTACCTACCAACCAACCGATAAACCAATATATCGTGGGAACGACCGATTGATTATATTCTTGGAATTCAAAACAATTCCCTTGAAAATAAGATTGAATTTTTAAATAAGCATCTATTCATACATCACCATCATCATCATCATCGTCTTCAGCAGTATTCATAATTAAATTTAGAACTAAATTGGTAAAGTCAACATCAAATGTGCGACATTTAATTGTATCGATCCCAAATAATGTCTACAATGTTCTGGAAATTTATTCTATTGTTAATAATTTCAATAATACAGCTTTGCAGAGAGTGAAATCATTGAAATCTATATGCCTCATGTCACTTTTATAGGTTATGTTTCGTATTTGATTGTGAGTTTACCTGTTGTTACCAAACGAATCAGTTAAATATGTTGAAGGATCAATGTAACAAAAGATGTACCTAATAACAAAATTTTATTTTAAATTATTATGTAGGTATATTTTATTTTCTAGAAATTCTTATTCTCGTTTTCTTTCGGTAGCACTAATTTGATCCAAATATCAAAGAATTCTATCAATCCTTTGATAAAAATATACAAAAATGGAATTACAAAAGTGCTTCTTCTAAATATTATTGAATTCCTACTTGAAATTTAAAAGAAAAAAACTAACATACAGTACAGTTGCATTTGAGGATGCAATATGGTCTTAAAATTTCACAAATCCAATTACACAGAAATGTTACAAATAATACAATTACCTACTGTAATAAGTTAAAAAATAAAATAAAAAACAGATAATATAAATTATTTTGGCAACTGCCAAATAAATGATTGTTCTTATTAATTATTGCGGTTAAATGAATTGAGGAAACAATCAAAAAATAAGTAATAAAATTCACAGTTATGAAACAATTAATAATTTCTTTGACAATTTGTGCCAAATTATCAATAATACTAATTTCTCTATATACCTAACTTTAGTTGCACAATAAATTATTAATAAATTTTGTCATTTAACATTTGTTGTTTTATTGTGGAAGTTTAATTTTGTTTTTAGTACTAAATGAAAGCTAGCTAATATATAGTTTCAGCTTTCAGTATTTCAACGTTCCCCATATTTCTCTTTATATCGCCGTCAATACTGTTTTTACAATTATTACAGAATAAATAAGCGTTTTGAGCAATTTTACAATCATATTTTGTGACTGCTTATTTTCACATTTACATTAATTTTCAAATTTCACATGATGAGCTCACGAACGTTATTTATTATGTCTCTATCAATCAGTTTATATCCTAAATTTATTGTATTTTTTACAGAGATTGCCATTTCCCCGAATACCCCGCCTGCAGAACCAAAATACGGTAAGTACCTACCCTAAAAAAAGGATAACCATAAAAAATTACAAACTTTCACTTTACAAGTTTTCTTAAAAATAGATTCTACTATGCTAATGGGTAAATGCTTTAATTTTTTATTTTGCAAAACTACCCATAGTTAAAAATTTGACCTGAGCTGGTTTATTTTTATTTTATTTCAATTACTTACCCTTTTATGACAGTCAGAGGTTTTTTTCTTCTGGGAAACTGTTTTTTACACTCGTAAAGTATTTGGTAGGCAATTGTTATAAATTTGAGTTCCTGTGACAGAAGTCTGGTCTCCAAAATAGAAATACCAATGAGAATTTTTACCAATAACAAAAAAAAAACAGGTTCAAACATTTAGCATTTCCGTTTGTTGTTTTTTTTCGGTAATACTATGTTGTCATATTATTTTTGCTCTGCGGGAACCTACGGGACTTTCTGAACTTTCTAGAATGTTCTCTCTTGTTTAAGTCATGTACTTTGTTCTTTTTATTATTATTTGTAAATACCTCTTATGTTGTTCATCTAGTCGAAATAGTTCTATGACTTTTATCAAATCTCGACGCTTTGAATTTCTTTACAAAACTTATTCGTCAATATTGAGAACGCATTTACGTTTAAATGTCTACGATTACCAAACTAGAAATCTTAATTCGATGTATATAATTTACTTGAAACTGAGCATGGTTCATCAAACAGTTTTGTGGATATGAACGATCAAAATCTGGAGACATTTTAGTCAATGCAAGTTATAATATACGATGTGAATAATCAACTTTTTTTCGTATGCTTACTTGGATTCAAGCACTATTTAAAACAATGTACATAATTAGAGGAATTATAATAAATATATATTGTAAGAAAATACAAAATAATTGCTTGGTATAGGCAAATGAGTGCTTTCACGCCATTCCTCATATACAGGGTGATAATTGATAATACCTGCCCAAAGTCATACCTACTAGAAATTGGAATCTTTTACTCTGTTTTATTTGGAAAGAAATTTAACATAAAATAAATAATATATTGTTGTATTACTTGTATCTCTAGTATAGACCAGATCTTGGAAATCCGTTCCAGTATCGCTATTTCACGATGTGAATATATTACTTTTGGTTTTTTTGAAAAATCTTTTTTTTTTTGAGTTTTGACCACAAAAACCAGTCCAATCAAAAACAGTTGAATAACTCAACAAGGGCTTTATTGTTTTTGGTGAAGTTTAGATACTCTGGTGTCGAGTTACGGCCGAAAAACACTGTTTCTTAGACCATTTTCTAAGAAAAATCATCGAAGATCTAAAATTTCTTCACTTTTTTCGACTAAACTAAAGTCAAAATGGTATCAAAAATCCTTTATTTTTACCTATAAACCAATCTTTTCTCATTCTAACGTTTTAAATTAATTTGTTATTTCATGTGACCATTTGCAAATCTCTGGATACCTTAGGTACCTACCGAAATGATTTCGGATGTCAAGCAAATGTCAAAATGACTTTGAAATAATTTTGGGTTACAGCGGTGGCACACATACTACTCTGCACATTATAGTAGATTCTAATCATTACATTATTTTATCTCCTTCTTGAATCACCTCATATACCTCTCTCTCGTATTAGCACATTTTCTCTACAGGTACATAATTCGTGATATGATACAATAAATCAAAAATAGAACTTCCAATTAAAACTGGTTAAAAAAAAGCAAGTATAGGTATATAGTATTAGGTATACCACTGTACCATGATCTAAGCTAAACATAATACATGGAATAATGTAGATAATACCAACATATTGTAATATTACTGGAAATGCATGTCTTAAAGTTTACATTTATTAAGTATATACCATATATATCTACATATTATATTCCTATGAATAGAATTTACATAATGTAGTTGTTTTCCATAATTGTATGCAGATTGTGTAATTAGAACTCGATATTATAGGTATATATAAGTCGACATTTGTGCAAGTTTATTAGTATTATAATTTATGAGATCATTGACAGACTCTTGGCATTTTCTTTAAGGCATTGGTAAGAGATATATTATTTAGCTCGACGGTCGGACGTCGCTTTGTCAATGGAAATTATTTATAATAGGCTCTTAATAATCAATTTTCACACAAACTAAGTAAAACTACTTCTTCACATCTTATAGATTAAAGAACAAGTTGAGAAATGTTTTACTAAACAAAGCTAGGTAGCTTCCAGATCCAAAAGAGTTCCGTAAAAGTGCTTTTCTTATGAGGTTTGCTTACAATATTTTTTCGTAACCTAGAAACCTGACACGGCTTTATTGATTGACCGACGAACCCAAACGGAGTCTGTCTGTTTTTTTTTTTGGTTCGTGCGTTCATTTTTTATAGTAAACGTACTCCGATTTTGGTGATTTTTGATTCTTTTGAAAGAGATGACTTCGTAAAAATAAAATCCGAAATGTCCTTCCCTTCAAAAAACACTTTCGAAGGGGATGAAGGGTACACTTTCTCTCGAAAATTTAAAATCAGAGGTGGCATAATTAAAGACAGGACAATATCCGGAAACGTCTAAATTGAACATTTTGTCAAAAGAGTTTCGAATTAAAGCGATGTTAAAATCTCAAATATGTGTATTTTTGCTATGTGGAGGGGGCAATTTCTTTCGAAACTGAAAATTTGAGGGAACTACATGCAAGCCCAAATTATTTGTAGCAATATTTGTACTGAACATTTTCCCCTTACATTTACGGTTTTCGAGTTCTACGGTGGTAGAATGGAAAATATGGGAATATCGCAGCGTATTTCCGCTGCGATATTCTGAGATCTCCAAATAATAACAAGCAAAGAATATACATAGGTAATAGGATAAGTACCTACTATCTTCTTTGGTATTAGTGAATGTTCAACGATTTTCGTGACTAATGTTACAATCAAAAGAGTGAAATAAATATTTGTTTGCAAAAAACTATTATACTGAAAAATACAAAATAAAATTAATTTAAAAATCTGTTTACGTAAATATGAATGTACATAAAAAAAAAGTTAAATCGATTGAATACCCCCTATTTTTTGTTTGCTAAAAATATAAATAAAAACGACTAAATTGAAATGCCATCATTAAATTAAATAAATAGGTAAATGCAGTTCCGTCCAATGTTACTAGAAATCCTATATAGTATAAATAAATACAACAATATCTAATAATTGCCAATTTCACAAGGATGTAATGTTTATTCAAATAAGATGCAAATATTGCTGGTTTTCCTATTAAATATCTACAGTTAAGACACTATTAAAGTATTAACAATCTAAATATATATATACATATTAACATATTCCTATAACTAAAATACTATGAATATAAATTACTAAAGAATAAATAGTTATATTCGATTGTATTCAACAACATAAACTCGTTGATGCTTGTGTAGGTATATTTATTGTAAAGATTTAGAAATGTATTCTAATATTTCATTCATTTCGCAGTAACTTACGATGAATATTTATGACATAGAAACAACTATGACATCTAAAAGAAATACATAACAAATAGAATCTGAGTTTATGGTGGACGAATGTTTGTGATATTTCATCAAAATTGAATAATATTGGACATTTTTATTAGATTACAATAGAATAGAATATTAACCATGTAATGTAATTTAAAATTTCACTAAGACAAATGTCTTGTAAACAACTATCTTTGCTGTGGTAAAGTCGGAAATGTGGGAGTCTTAGCTATGTGGTGGGAGCAATTTTTCCGAAAACTCAAATTTTGAGACGGCCAAATTAAAGAAGAGATTATATGCGGCAACATTCAAAGTTGGACATTTTTCAAAAAATGTTCGGTTTCCGAGTTACTGCAGTAGGAAAGTCTGAAATATGTATATTTCCGCGACGTTTTTACGAACCTATTTCATTTTTGACCGACGAACCCCGAACGGAGGAGGTATACAATTCGACTGTCTGCTTTTTTTTTTTTTTTTTTTTTTTTTTTTTTTTTTTTTTTTTTTTTTTTTTTTTTTTTGGTTCGTGCGCGCCTTTTATATAGTAGACGATCTCCGATTTTGATGATTTTGGATTCATTTGAAAGAAGGGGATTGAGAAATGGTCCCATATTCATAAAAACGCAAATCCGAAATCTCCTTCCCTCCGAAAACCGCCCCCGAAGGGGTGGTGGGGGCGAATTTTCTCGAAAATCGAAAATCTGAGTTGGTATAATTAAAGATAGGACAATATCCGGAAACGTTTAAATTGAACATTTTTTCAAAAGTGTTACGGTTTTCGAGATAGACGCATGTTAAATATGTATTATTGCTATGTGGAGAGGACAATTTCTTTCGAAAATTGAAAATTTTTCGATATTACATGAAAGATATAATTATTTGTAGCAACATTTATAATGAACATTTTTTCCTTAGAATTACGGTTTTCGAGTTAAATCGGTGTTAAATGGTAACAACTAAAATATTCAAGCGTATTTCCGCCGCGATGTTCTGAGATCTCAATAATAACCACTACATGCAAGGAATATACGTGGGTAATAGGATAAGTATTATCTTCATTGATATGGTATAGTGAACGTTCAACGATTTTCGGGACTAATGTTACACTCAAAAGTGTGAAATAAATATTTTTTACAAAAAATTGGACCGACGTTATAGTTGATGCACTGAAAAGTATAAAATAATATTACTTCTATTGGTGATGGTACTTGTGAAGTTGGTGCCAAAAGCTATCAATCTAACTGCAACTGCACAACTTCAAAAGTACTATCACCAATAGAAGTAATATTATTTTATACTTTTCAGTGCATCAACTATAACGTCGGTCCAATTTTTTGTAAAAAATATTTATTTAGTGAACATTAGGTAAATGATTTTGATTACTAATGTTACACTCAAAATTGTGAAATTTATATTTTTTTACAAAAGATTGAAAAGACTGAATTTATTAATAAAATAAAAAATAGAAAATAATATTAATTCTATTAGTTCTGGTACTTTTGAACTTTTTCATAGCACCATCGGTCCAATTTTTCGTATTTTTTTTAATTTAAATGCAATGCATAATTGGACTGTACTATTGACATACAGAAATATAAATTGATGCATTTCTCCCCCCCATAAAGGTACGCTTCACGGCTACTCCATAATCAAATCGGCCTGTTTTGTTTTGAGCTCAGTCAGTCTTTTCATAACGGTTGATGTTTTTTTTTTGAACCAACGCATAATTACCTTACAATTATATCTTATTTAAAAAAAGGATAGGTATATAGATAACAACACTCACACAAGTCTCGAATAATTTTAGACCTTTACTTGATTACAAACTGTTGATTTGCCTTGATTGTTTCACGATATAACTACCTATATATATAGGTATTTTGAAGCTTAACGAGTTAAAAGATTTATGACTTTATTATATTCGAGGTGAACTTGAAGAGTGACCGAGCTTTTTCCAACGTGGAGGTATAGGTACAATTCGAAATCTTCTCCGCCCTTAAACGCCTAACATACTTCGCGAAAAAGTAAGGTTAAGCGAACTGATGATTAACTTGTGCAATGTGACGTTTAAAAAGTGTCAATTCCAATGTTGCCGAAATTGCCAATATAACATATTTTTAAATATTTGATAATGAAAGTATTAAAACCAAGTGGTGAGATTTTAAAAGTGTCTAAAGGTATAGTTTCATGTTTTGGGATGCACAAAAACACCAAGATTATTTAAAAAAATCATCAGTCTTCATTTCCACTCAAAAGAATCAATTTAATAAATGAAAAGTTGCATCCAATACACCCAACACTTGCCATTTAAAAAAAAAAGTTAAACTATAAATTTGTGTAATACGTTAAGCTCAGTTGTTATTTTTTTTCTAAAGCAAATATTCTTGAACATTGAATTCATAAAATAAACTAATTCTGCGAAAATTATACAGGTAGTGTTGGCAACATTGATTTAACAATTTAACAGCACTTGAATGTTGAATCTAGTGCACAAGCCAATCATCAATTCGTTCAATCTCACTTTTTTGCGAACTTATTTTTACCTATTTACTATTTTCACGCATATTTTTGCTGATTCTGGGGGATGTTAGCTTTTAATAAAATGCAAGGATGATTATATTTATACTATTTGGGATTGAAAAGATACTTCCAAATCGAAAATTCCAGCTAAAATTCGTAAGTCCTAAGAACAAAATTTTTCCCATTCTTATTAATAAATCATTTAAAATATCTCGTTCCGCCTCAAGTTTATTAGAAGTTATGCTACATTGGATTTTTAGAGCTTTTATAACAAAAACTGCTAAACTCAACTATCACCATGAGAAATATTTAATTTACTGATGAAATTACGAGGTATTACTGAGAAAAAAGTTTTGAAAAATAAACTGAAACCCATAGTTCTTGTGAGATTTTCTGAGTAATTTCATCTTTCTTGCTATATTCTGTCAATTTGAGTGATGATATTATGCTAGAAAAGCTATATTTTGCCAACTTGTGATTAAGTTATACTGCATCAAGATACATAATGATAAAAATCTAAAGATCATCATCTCTATCGATTCGTCTCCTTTTGCTGTCCAATAAATGTGACTTCTAAAAGCCAATAAACTTCACTTACAACTCAACTATATCCTTCTACCTACCTATCTATAGGTAACATAACATCTGATTTTGCCTTTTGTACACTCTTAATAATCTTGCATTCCGAGAAATACCTTTAAAAAGACATAAAAGTAAAAAACTTCCTTGATTTCGCATCGAGATATTAGGTATACACCACACCAGTCACCGACACTTCTTCTCTTTTGGCTTCGGCTGACCTTTTTTATTTCGTCTCTGCTGCTTTTTTTCTTCTTCTACCTGGGCCATGACTAATGAGAAGCATCTCTACCTGAATGTATCCTACGAAAAGGAAGGAATATATGGCGCCAAATGCCCATAGAGGAAACACATTCAGTCATTCAATATTTTAGTGCTCAGTCATATTTTTTTTCTTCTTCTGTTTTGGTTTCGGGGACAAGACATTGTTGATGTGCTTCAACTACTGACTGCTAGAACTACTGGTTTAATTTGTCTAATGATTAATTTTATTGCTTGCTGAAATTTATTCATAAATTATTATGACATTTACAGATTCCTTGAAAATCAATAATTTTTACAGCTAATTATCTTACGATCTCTATATTGATATCATCTCTTTCAAAATAAATAACTTTATCACGAGGCAGCCTAGGAATTTGTGATCATGTCTCAAGTTGAATCATCTTATATTACATCATAGAAAAAATGTTTGCCTACTTTTAGGAGCAGAAAAGGATAGTGGAGCGGGCAATATTGTTCAAAAATATGAGACTGACAATTTAAGAAACGATTTCCGAGTTACAGCAGTGGTTTTGAAATCTGTGAACATAAGTGAACGCTTAAAGATTGTGATGACAAAAAATGAGAAGCAAACCATTTTTTACAAACCTGGGACCGACTTTATTAGTCGGTGCACTGAAAAATACAATAGGTATAATATTTATTCCAGTGGTGTTGGTGTCAAAAGTCTATAGCAGCAGAACATCAAAATTACCGGCACCAATTAGAATTAATATTATTTTCTATTTTTCAGTGCATCAACTAAAAAAAAGCTGGCCCTAGTTTTTGTAAACAAAGATTTATTTGTATACCTTATAAACATTTCGTAATAAATTAAGTGAATTTATAATTTCCCGAGACTGTTTTCTTTAATCTTATATATAGATATTCGTGCTCAAAAACCTTACAAAAAGAAATATATTAATGCAGTTGAAAGCAAAACTCGTCTGAATATTTTGTTAAGTAAACAGAAACAATCATAGTAAAATAACTTAAGTCACGTAAATTTTCATTTATTTTGTATATTTTAGTTGTTTTTTTTTTATCGCTCCTTTCTTGAAATAATATGAGTCTAGGACATTTCGCCCAATGAACACTTGGCCCAAAACTCGTTGGTGAACACTTTGCCGAAACCTTGGTGGACTTTTCGTCCAAATCCTCTGATATATCATGACATTAGATCTAATGTGATGATAATGATTATTTATAACAATAAATTCTTCTGGCAATTTCAGAGTATCACGTGAAACAAATTTGGCATATGCAAAATATTTTCGCATTCTTTTCTAAACATTTTGAAATGATTTCTCCTGGGCTATACATTATCCTACTTGATAGAGGGGCACCTCAAATCCTTCGAGGGAAGAGATCCACCAACACCACCATTTTAATTGATCCACTTTCAATCTCAACACAAGTTGAAAAACGTTGTCGACGAGGAGAGCGACCTTCGGGGGGCAGGTCGGTACCTAATAGTATGTAGGACCGACACTTTTAAAAAAGGGCAGGGGTCGTTCGCGACTTTGAAATGGGGGAGAAACATAAAACACGCGTGCCATCTTATATAAGCACAGCATATGCAAGCAACAGGTTTAAATGTGCCCTTTTTCATAACGCATATTATGCTTATGTAGGTATAGAATGCGCTTTCATATTCCCTCGAGGAGAAAGGGAAGAAGGGAACCAAACGACGATGCTGGCTTACCACACTCACTTTCGCCCTTAGTTTTTCTCGTTGACAGGAAAGACAAGTGTCGCGAGATTGTCTAGACATGATTTTTAAATGTTCCTGAAGGCAGCACGAAGGGAGGATAACCTAAAGGCTACAGGTTTCTGTACGATAATATTTTTTGGGGACATGACCTGTCATGGGAGGTTGATATTGAGTATGAATTTGATAAAGAGAATCTTGTAGGTATAATGAGATGGTAATAGAAAAAAAATGTTTAGTAGAAGTATTTTCTGTTTTCTATTTTTGGAAATTTAAACATCCATAGATTTTTTCTTTATTAATTTTATTTTTTTCCTTTTTGAAAAATTGCTTCAAACAAAAGTCGCAGATAATGATTATATCTAGAACCCAAAATTATGTTTACACTACGGCCTTTTTGATATTTTTTTTAAATATTTGAATGATCACCATTTTGAAACTACTTACCCGATAATACCCAATAACAAATTCCAACGACATATTTGAGAGGTTGATTTTTCTGGCAAACTTGATCTTGATACTTGCAAAACTAAGACCACTAAAAAGTTTTTTTGGTCAACTTATAGACATATAACAACAAGCCGTTGAAATTTTTTCGAATTTCAAAAATGTGAACGATCGCAATTCGCAATATGTAGATACATTTCTATAAGAAATTTACCTTTTAAAAATGTATTTTAAACGTTATTTTCTCTCACTTTTCTAATCTAATATCAATGTCAATGCGGTTTTTTAAATGAAGTACTTATATATAAATTAAGACTAAAAAAAAGTCACACTTAGAACCATAAATTATGACATAATTACTTTCTCTAACGACATAAGTGTGTGCTGTTGTTCTCTTTGGAACTGTCATTTTTCTCTTATGTTTGTCTATTAAATTTCCATTTGAATTAATTAAAACTCACTATTTTTCATAACTGTGTATCCAAATTATGATCGCACCAGTGATTTCACGTGATCAACAAGGCGTAATACAAAAGTTGTTTGACTTCTCTCACATAGTAAATAGTTTTAATACTATATGGTGGTAGATATAGTGTCACATTGAAGTGATTATAATCACGCATTCAAAGTATATGTTCAAACAAAAAAAATGAGTGAAAAGTCATTGACACTCTCCAAACAGAAGCTGTTGATGGAAATCTCTACATAAGAGAACTATGGGATGAGTTTTTTGCTATAAAAAACCTAAAAACTCAAATATTTGCAGAAATAGTTGTATGTTAGCATAACTATTAATAGAATTGTTGCGAAAGAAACTATTTTTTTAAGGGTAAACAAATCTGTTATACAAAGCTATTCTTCTAGAACCAACCAAAGTCCATGTCGTTACAATTATTATTCAGAAGATACTAGTTTACATAATAGACAACATTTCAACACCCATCATTTTTTGACAAATCTCAAAAGTCCTTTAAAGAATAAAAAAATGCATTTTTACACAATAAATTCTGATCAAACATTGAAATTTACATACCTTTTACATATATTTTTTAATGTGCTTTAAAATCTAATATTTTCCCAACATAATGGAACTAGAAATTATACCTTGAAATGTTATATGGGTATTAAAATTAGATGAAACAAATACTATTACCCACGCAGGAGTGCGCAAAGGTAATGCTTGGCGAAACATTTCCATTATATCTTTGTTTGCGTTAAATGTTTAACCATTAATAAAAAAAATATATTATTCACCCATACCGACTGGGTACCAGCATTATAAAAACAACAATTCAACACAAAAAAAAATATCACGACATTATTTGCGAGGACAAAATGACTAAAACAGTGTCTGCTCCTGTCCAATACAAAACTGTGTAGTAGTAATTTCAATCTATTAGTCGACTTTTTTATATAATTAAAAATTCAGTAGCAGCCGAAAAAACACTGGCTAAAACCCATCATCTCAAAAGATCACAAAAAAAGACAAAATTATCGTGTATATAAATATATATACAATATATATATATATATACCTATACCTGGTTTTGTTTCTAGTGACTAATTTTTTGCTTTCTATAGAGACTTCAAGCATTTTTATACCTGTGTGCCATTTGAATCACATTAAGCCGTATATGTAGTAGCCACACAGACGGACGTACCTACCGACAGATGACGATGTGAACAGCTCAAAAAGAACACTCAAAAGCTAATGATAGGCATCTCTCTCTCTCTCACACAGAAAGTTTTTATTGCCAATCCACAACACAAGAGGGTTTATGTTTCTTTTTTGGGTCAATTTTATACACTGTAATTATTATTATTTTTGGCAATCGGTGAACCACAAGGTACCTACCACTCACTCATACTGCTGAATCCTGCAAAATTACATTTGTACTTGAAAAATGTCTTCATAAATCTCACAATCTGAGAATATGAACATGTGACATTCTAATTAAGTCTACCATATACAATAAAAGATATAGTCACAAATTATATCAACAAACTTAGCTTTATCATCCCATGACTATAAATAATTAATATAAAATTTACATACAAACCTATAGGCATCATGTCTATGGGAATAAATTAAAATATTCAAAAATAAAACAAATAAATTATTCTGGATATAAAAGAGTTACAATATCCAATCCTGCAGCTACAATAAATTCAAAGCCACCGATCACCGATCGTCATTGACATACGATAATCAATCAAATCAATTATCGATGATAGCCCAAGTTTAAATAATGATTTAGATGATTCTATAAATATATAAACGATCACTAGCATAATATCATCTATGTACCTATAAATATTATGATGATACATCGAAGAATCTCCAAGGTAGAAATTCACTATATGCTGATGGTTCCCTCGGATTCCCTTTGATCATTTCCAGTTGATTGATATTTATGAAATTACCTTCAATATTTCAAATTTATCTTTTTTTTTGTTACTGTAATCGTCTATATCTTTAGTTAAATCGTCTGAAGTTACAAGATATTAGAACATAACTCGTCAATCTTTTATAGGACCTTAAACTGTCATTCGAATGCTTCAATTTTTCAATATATTCTACGGCCAATTTCATTTTTGTAATCGATTCTATGAAAACAAGAGAGTCTATAGGACCATAAGATTATCTTCTTGATCAAAGTTTAGCTATCAAGATCGACGCAACAAAATTTCATTTATCTTATGGGGCCTCTACACTGTTCAACTTGTCCGTCAACTTGAGTGCCAGGTCTATACGAATTCGTGACTTTGCTTTATTTCCATTTATCATTGATCATATTGTTTGTATAAGGAGAACGGGCTTTCAGTTTCGAATTTTTAGTCGAAGTTGCACCGTGTGAAAATATTTAAAGAAGTTGCTCGTTCTACTACCGTATCATTACAATCTTCCATTATCACCAAAAAAGCTGAAACCGCCATTTTATACAATACCTAAAGAAATCGACATACTTTGATATGCAATTAACGTCATCCGCCATCTTATAAGTACTTATATATAGGTATACTTATCCGTTATGTCATTATTTTTAGAAACAGTCGCAATATCATCCCATACATCCAACACATATGTTATACGTAGGTGGATACAGTATGGTGGTTACATTTCATTTTCTCCGGTCGACTTAGTAGAGCCATTGGCAATTCGATAATAACCATGTTTACGCTCAATAGCTCAATAGGGTCATTATCTGGTAAAAATTAGGTACCTACAGGTGCCTTGGGGTTGGTTAATGGAGGTGCATATACCTATATATATATAAATTCTCTCTCGAAATCCTCCTGTATATAAGCAAACTCAATATTTACCTACGCACTTTTTCTCACGACGTCTTATGTAATATGGGTACAAGAAATCTGGAGAACAGAACCACAATGTTTAAATGTAAAATCATGCATATATTTGGTTATGAATGTTATTATTTAATCATCAAGCAGTACCATATTAGTGTTTCCGAAAAGCAACGGGACAACAAGTTGGTAATAAGTTGAGATCCGTTTATAAAACAACAAAAACAGAATGAAGAAGAAAAAAATACAATATGCAGATATGGTTCGTTAAGCACTTCGAAGCATGTTAAAAAGCCTAGTATATATAATGATGGTTTGAAGGTATCTTGCGAGTCTTTCCCTGGAAACGCAAACAAAATTATCAAATTATAACTGCTGCTTTAGGTGTTACGGGACTATTGTCACATATATATATATATATGCTGTGTCTATGTAAAAGTGGTATTACGAAGACATTAAAATCGTATTAGTTAAAATTATGTGTATGTCATTATTTTTGTTTCGTCTTTTTTATAGTTTCGAATTGTGTCAGCAAATACCTACGCAAATTAGGCACTTTTCTATAATTGGTAGAAATTTTATTCTTCTACAGGGTACGAACAACATTACAAATTATTATACATACTTTGTGTTCTATTTTCGAGATAAGAAGACAAAATCAATAGTTATGAAATTGCTCTGGTGTTTGGGTAATTTATTTTTCAAATTCACGACTTTTGCCCTGAAGAAGAGAATAAACATTCTCGAAAACTCGACTTGAATTGAAAGATTTCATTTATCAAATAACTACATCCCCAATAAAAAGAATTCAAATGCAGTACATTTGTATTAGCAAATTTTTATATTATACAAGCTTTTGCCCGAGACTTCGTGCGCGTGGAAAACTGCATTCAATTCCAAGCGGTAGTTTTTGCGTGTCAATGAACTTTTTTATCTGTACAGGCTGTTTCAAATTCGACTCTCACCATTGGGATCTCGAAAACTATAGGGAATACGAAGATGGTTAAATTGGGGCAAAGTTGCGCAATTATGTACTCAAATAGAAGGTTTGAAAATTTTGAGTAGCTCCGAAGATACCTGGAAAAAAAACGAATTTTCAGATTTTTTTTTTATTCCTGGCTTTATTTTTGAATGAATTTATAAATAAATAGCACATTTTCATTGCCACTTTTTTCACTCTTTCCAATGGTGTTCATAGTTTTGTAACCTGAAATTTCGTCGATGTGTAACTATCATGAACTTGTTATCACCTTTTTGAGGTTGCCCTTGTTGTCCTAAAAATCCGATAAATTAAATATATTATTTTTATAAAGTAGTTGGCTTTGATTTTTCCAATCGGTGGCACTTAAATGACATACTGTGTTATTGTCATCGTCAAAAAGGTGATAAAAAGGGCTATTCAAATTTGTAGAATGCCAGTATGGAAAGAGTGAAAAAAGTGGCAATGTAAATGTACTATTTATTTATATATTCATTAAGAAATAAACCTAGGAAAAAATAAAATTTTCCGAACATTCAGTTTTTTCCTGATATATCTGGAACTAATCGAGATTTTCAAACTCTCCAAACGTCGTATTGTTGAATACATAAATGCGCAACTTTTCCCCGATTTAATCATCTTCGTATTCCCTATAGCTTCCGAGATCCCAATGGTGAGCGTCGAATTTAAAACACCCTGTATATATATCTATCATGTATATCATAGAAATGATCAAGTACGGTCCATTCGCGAGTCTTGCGAGTCAGTCACAACAACCATAGAATATGATGTACCTATGTATGCATTTCGGTTGAGTAGGATTGCATGTTGCATATATAGGTAAGACCGGAAGTGCACCTGTGATTCGTTAATTTTATTATTCTGTGCGCTTTAATTAACAGGCGAAGCACACACACACTTATACCTCCAGACTGACACACTGTTCAAAACCACAATCGTTCGTTCATTCATAATAATAATATATTTTACATTTAATATTCAAATTACCCCCGGCTTGGTATTAAGTATTCGTTGTTTTTTTTCACTAATAATTTGATGGAACTGATATTATTGACTTGCGGTTACATGATAAAATAATAAATAATAAAAGTTACATTATTTATGCAAGATATTTTTGACGGACTTCGGAAAATGGAGGAGATGTACAATTCGAATGCATGTTTAATTTTGACCGATAAATCCCAAAAGGAGGAGGTATACAATTCGACTGCCAGCTTTTTTTGTTCGTGCGCGCGTTTTATATAGTAAACGAGCTCCGAGTTTGATGATTTTTGAATTCATTTGAAACAGGAGACTTGAGAAATGTTTCAATATTCATAAAAACGCAAATCCAGAATCTCAGGCAGGGCAGCATTAAACATAACAAAATATCCGGAAACGTTTAATTTTTTTCAAAACAGCTACGGTTGGTGCTAAAAGTTTTCAATCTAACAGTGCACCAACTGATAACTTCGTTTCAATTTTTGGTGAAAAAATATTTTTCTGCAACGATATCATATAAAATGGAGCTACCTGTACAAATCGATCTTATTTTCTTCTTATTAAGAATGAGTACCCATCTCAATTGACTTAAATAATACCAAATTAACTTACCTAATTATATTGATAGCTGTTAACTGTATTGTCAGTAGGTTGTAAACACAGAAGGCAGCAAGAACGATGTAAAAGCTCAAAATATAATACCCCTGTTCCATGTGCCCTTATAGGTACCTCGATATCCTAACCAATATGCAGTAGATCAAGCAGGCGCTCAATATATATACCTATATATATTTGTAAACATAAAAACTCCTGCTTCCAACAATAAATCTCGAATCTGCATTCTTGCTATATCTTCCTTCCTTTCCATCCCACCTTACCGTACTCTCTTATGTATATTATACAGTTTATACTTATTAAAAAAAAGGTATCGTGTTCCATAGCTATTAAGACCGCGCGAAATTTATCAAAGTCCCAAGGTTTAATCATGCTCTCTGATAATTTAGCCGATATATTTAACTTATGGATGCCGCTCTACTATAATAATATAATATCTCGCTGCACTCTTGTTTTTGAAATATTGTGCGAAAAACGTTTTTCAGCAACAACAACTCTAGAAACTCTATGGTATTGTATATGAGATGGTATTATCACAAACATTTTGTGATTTACTATATGCCACATAAACAGGCTGATTGGGTAAAATCATCATTAGATTTATATGCCCTAAGAGCATCCGATGTTACAAAATTGAAATATCGCAACTGTATGAGGTCTCTTTTCCAGCTGGCAAAAGCAGTGAGCAAGAGATTTGTTATTATTCCAGCACGATTATCTGTACTTACTTAATGCTTGAAACATTCGGGAGAATATTATTGCGAAGGCATGCAATCAAAGATTATGGGTCAAGTATCCCAAGAATGGTCAAACATGTCAACCCAAATGTCGTGAGGTATTCCTATTCTGCCAAAAAAATGCAGTTATTATGGACGTCACTCAAGAGCATATGTAGACTACTATTTATCATATATCCATTATTTTCTATTTATTTTCGCGCTCTTCCATTCTCAATTTCAATTTTTTTCTAATATCTGCTTTGCTGTATCTTTCATCTTCCTCATTCATTGACCTTCACTAACCATAACAATATCCTAGCTTCTTCACATAATTATTCTCTTAGCTCTGATTCTCCCCAATCCTATATCTTATGCTGTACATCGATCTTATCCAATCCAACTTCCGAATTTCTGAATACCCTATATCCTCAATTTTATTCTCAAGCACACATTTTCATCCGGTTCGTAACCTTTCTACTAATCATCAATTAGTTCTTGCTGATAATGGAAACATCAACCTCATATTAAACCTTAATGATTGTACATAAACTTGGACAGTCAACCAACCGTCCACATTTGGCAAACATCTGTCGTTTTATACATTACCAAATCAACTACTAAGCATCGTTCCCAAAAATCGTTGCCAGTCCGGATCTGGTCGAAGCTGCGCAAAAAATTCAACTGGCCATTGTTTGTAGGTAGTAACCTATATCGGCAAAGAACAAAAGACTATCGTGCCGATATACCTATGTGTGTATATATAGAAAATTATGGCAAAATAATCGAAACGGAGAAGCAATAAATGTCAATCAAAAAATTAACATACACTAGCGATATAACTCAAAATGGACGTGACGCGGAATACTTACAGATGGACAGTAGTTGTGTTTTCAAAATTGGAGAGGTATTATAGTGGAAAGCCGCTGAAGGTGTTTGATGGAACCGATGAAAATATGTTATCAAAATATGTTGATGCTGACCACATTTAAATGGGCTGGATATTGAGAAGAACAATACATATAATAGTCGTAATTAAATTAATTGGGAAGATTTATGCTTGAGTATCAGCTTAAAAATGTTGAATGAAAATGTATTCTGATGGTCTTACCAAGTCTAGTAAATGGCATGGAAAAAAATATGCGATTCATTGCAAAAAAATAATAAGTATCTTAATATTCATCATTAAAATACACAGACGTCGGATATAATAGTAATAAAGGCTAACTGATTATAATATATAACTCCTCAGTGTTATGCTCTATGGCCATGCAAATTATGAACAGCTGTACAGGGTGGTCCGAATTACAATGGAGAAACTCTTACTGCGTATTCAGCAGATAAAAAGAATTAACCGTTTTAATTATTTAAAATAATAAAAAAGTGGACGCCAACGATTTATCTCAATTTCGTTTACAAATTTAGATATCTTGATCAATTCTAAACCAATAGAGTTTCTCTTGTCTTTTCGCTAAAATGAACCGTTTTGGAGAAAAAAATATTTTTTGTTTGCATGTGCAGCTAGTATCTGAGGTTCGCAAATTAAATTAAGATAATTCGCGCTATTTCAATTCGTTTTTATTTACATAACATATCCAGAAATTAAAATAATAATTTTTGAATTTAATATTATTTAATACCAACAACTAAAAAGATATTAATAAAAATATTAATACATTAATAATAGCAAATGGTATGCATTTCGAACATCTCCTGTAATTTATTAATGTTTTTATTAATATCATAAGCATTTATTTTTAGTTGTTAGTAGTTGGTATTAATAATTCCTTAATTTAAAACAAAAGTTTCTAGAATTGTGTAGTAATATGTTTTTCTAATAATAATAATCACTTATTATAATTTCTGGAAATGCAATCTAAAAAAAACAGCGCGAATTATCTCAATTTAATTTAGCAAACCTGAGATATTAGGTGCACATGCAAAGAAAAATTACTTTTTTTCTCAAAAAAGGTTTGTTTTAGCGAAAAGACCAGAGACCATTATTGGTTAGAATTGATCAGGATATCTAATTTTATTAACAAAATTGCGATAAAACATTGGCGTACAATTTTGTTATTATTTAAAATAATTAAAACGGTCTCACGAACGCCTCTGGTAAAATCAAAACAAGTATTTATAATGCTATAAATTTGTTTTAAGTGGCAATAATACCTACTAAGTTTGAAAGCAAGATCTAGAGAAGTTTTTTTTAAATAAGAAAAAACGATTTTTTTCGCAATATCTCAACACCCCGTATCTCCAAAACGAAGCGTTTTTCGAGATAAGTTTATATAAACTTATTGAATTATTTTTATCTGCTGTACACGCTTTCAAAGTTTCTCCATTATAATTTGGACCACCCTATACATATAATACACCTATATATCTACATATTGTAATATGAATAATTAATGATTAATTTCATTTAAATTATACAATTAAGAATGAGAGTCCTACAACAGATAGATAGGTAGGCAAGTTCGATGGACTTTTACGCACCTGTTGAATGAATTCATATTTTTTATTATTATCAAAATCTTTTGACATTGAATGGTTTGTTAATATTTTTAATTTTTCATCCCAAGAAAATAATGAATGAAATAAATAATTTCTTATGCAATTGTGCAAAAAATTATCTATATATTTTAATGAGCATTTTTTCAAACATAAAATAACTTGTTAAAGGTTTTTTTTTGATGTATGTATTATAATTCCGACAATTAAACTATTCTCATGTCTATTTAGAGCAATTGTAGGTTTATAATTATAAGAAATAATGATTTTTTTTTTGGTTGGAGAGATTGAAAGGAAAATCAGAGAAGTTAATTTGGATAAGACTACTTCAAAATAGTTTACAAATACTATGACCGACATTATATGGAGTGGTCAATTTGTACGACTAAGTAGAATAACTTCCCTAGTGTCAATTATTTTAAAATGGTTTAAATATAAAAGTTATAGGAAAACACAAGCCGCACATTTTAAAATTAGTAGTATACAGGGTGTCCCAAAAAACCAGAACAGCACAAAGTTTCGTTTTTTTAATGAATCAAATTCTTTCATTTTTGTATTCTATATAAAATAACAAGTACAATGGTGCATCACTTACCAACTTTTTTTCGAAATCGATATATGACTTTTCCACCTTTTTAGTATATGGGAAACACACTCTTGGCCCAGCTGCTATCAGGAATGTTTGCAGTTTCTTTTTGAATAAGACCTACCACAGATGAACTTAAGGTTGGAGAAGTATTATTTCTTCGAACGGCTGATTTAAGCTTATACCATATAGGTACTATGTTCAATTGGGTTAAACATACAGTGATAAGGAGGAAGTCTGAGCAGCGTATGTCCCAAGCTTTCAGCCAATGAATCACAATATTATTTCTTTTGTACTTATCGAAACTTCGAGTACCTAATTGTTTTTTTGTGTACTTTTCCTCATAGTACATATTATTATTTAACATAAATTCATTTATAGTGGCTTTGTTTTCATTTGATTATGGTGCTTTATCAAATCTTCGACTGTGGTAGCTAGCATTATCCATGACGATAATACTGTTGGCTGGAATATTTGGTACGAGTTTATTTTGGAAACAGTCTTCAAATTATTCGACTGTTGTATCATCATGATAATCGACTAAAGAGTCGTTAATATTCTTTGCCGATAAAGACGCAATGCATTTGGTATAAAACCATTTTCGGTTCCTGCGTGAATTATCGTAATGCGTTTTCCTTTTTTAGACGGCGCCTTATTTTGGCACAAGTCGAGATAAGTCCACCCAACTTTTGTTTGGAATATCGTGCGTTAATCGAACCAAGTTTCATCCAAATACACTACTGTTCTACAATACTCTATAAATTCTCTCAAACTTAATCCGGACCTGGAAATACTTCAAGGAACAGACACTTTTATTGCTTATCTATATTTCGATAATGAGGATCATCGGCTTATATTGACTCTCTCACATACTCATCTGAATGTGTAATTCAGCTACTTCTCTCCGGCCGACAATACCCCTATCGTTGTTGCTCCGGTTATATTTGTTATTCCACCAGGTATATTATATATACATATGTATATTATAAAACAGCACGGACTTACGGCCACAGAAAAAGGGTTACTTCCATCAATTAATTTCTCGAGTAGAACAAGCACAAACTAATATAATATCTTTGCCTACCTGTGCGCGCCGCAGTCATCATAAACCTACCGAACTTTAATGATTAGAACGACCCCCAGCCGAGCACGGCTTCTCTCAGTCGGCACATGGACATAATAAAATCATCTTCTCTTGTATAAATATTTAACCACTGATATATCTGCTGTGTTGTTGTTGTTCTGTGTCCGCCTTCGACAAGATGTTTTTTTTTTTTGAACGCGAAGAAACACCAAATGCATACAGGTTTTCTCGCCATGCGATTCTCTGTTTCACACATCGCCAAACTGTTTTGATTTATTTCATAACCTCAATATTCCTCAACCTAAAATAATAGAAGAGAATTAACTGAAAACGCTTCAAATACACTAATTCAATTGAATCAAAAAACCCAAACCAAAAAAACGCAGACAGTCGAATTGTTTATACCCCCTCCATTTGGGTTCATCGGTCAAAAACTCTTTAAGCTGTAGTCACTGCTTAGACCCTTTATTATATAAGAAAACCCACACAAAATCATATAGGTTAATCATTCAATTGTACTTATTTTCTTAATCTTCAGTTACATATTTTCCGCAAAAATGGTACTGAAGAATTTTCCACGAAACATTTATATTGCTAAATATTTGAGTGCTTCTCGAACTTTCTATACCTACTTTCCTTTTTTTGGCTTGAGTATTTTCCAAGTGAAAATCGCCAATGAAGTCTAACTCTATTCTCATATATACGGAGCTGCTTTTCATCGATGCGAAATCAGATTTGAGCAGAGGCCTGGAGAGTGAGAGTCCGGCAAAATGGAATTAATAATACCTGGGAAAGCATCGGGAAAAGGGGAAAATATATAGGTATATATAGATATATTTGTGGGAAAAGCCAATTCCACATACGTTTTCTGGGGTGAGGCAATTCCCCGGCAATATTCCGAATCACAATGAGGCGTTATAAGAATTTTTCAAATTTCAATTTAGGAATAAAATGAGTTTTGAGGAAGAAGCACCAGCAACAGCATCGGAGAATACCTTTCTCAAGTTCCGAGTAAATATTTGGATGTGTATTGCCGATTAATATGATCTTTTGAACATTTTCTTTTTAATTTAAGCTCACCGAACTCCGTTTGGTTGATACAGTTCTACATTAATTGATGACAATATTTCTTATTACTATAAAAATATAAAGAACTGTGCTATACATATAGATTATTAATTAAAAATAATAATATGACAACGAACACTAAAGTTTCTATATTGCTATCATATGACACGAGAAAATTCGTTAACTGAGGTCACGTTTTCGAGAATGTTTAGTCGCTTCTTCAGGGCGAAATTGACACATAACAACTTGGTTTTGATTTTTGAAATGCTACAATAAGGAAGATTTATAATATAATAAGAGCTCAAAAATTCTTAATAATGAATTACGGTCGAATTTCGAACATACTGTGCAATCAATTGCTTTTTTCCACCCGATGAAGTTGGCCCTATTTTTTCCAACAAGAAAAACGATACTTATTGTGATATCTTCGACCACAATTTGGAACCGCCACTTTTTTGGGCTGAAACCTTACACCAGAAATTGAAATTTTATATATGTATGTAATGTACCACATATATATATATAAATGGATCTGAATGAATGCGTGGGGTCAATGCGATGATGATGATGATGATACTGTCTATGTGCGATAGCATTTCTATTATTCGCAAATGAAGTACAATACCATCGGCCATCCCTTATATATAGCTATATAGCGCCGAGCCCCCTATGTTTGATAAATGCAATCATTGATTCAACCTCCTCTATATACTCTTATCATTCAATACGTAGATACTCATTCCGTTTTTTACCATGGGGTAGATGGCTATCTATTTAGCCTATGATTGGCTCCAAATGGAAAATGCAAGATACATGTTATACTACTTTAATGTCGCTAGAAGAAGTCTAATCTTCGTCCTTGATTTTATTCTTCCCTTATCACTAAATTAATATGCAAAATCGAGGTCCATTAAGCTAATAGAACAAAAGTATATCAATAAAATTTGTTTACTAAATTCAAGCATATTTAGTACTAGGAATAATTTATTGCTAATCTAGTACACAAGAATAACAATTATAACTCTTATTTCAAGGAAATTATGAGTAAATTTGTTATTCGTCAATACTTTGAGGACCTTTGATGTAAAACCAAACCATGAAATCAGGCGTTCTGAAAACATCTACCGCAGGACATTCATGGATGCGCGGACAGTATATTACTTGTGGCGCCGTCCTGCTGAAACCACATATTTTCAGGAAAAATTGTCAAAAAAAGTTATCAAAATGTTCAAATAACTATCCGAATTTATCGTGGTATTTTCTTCATTTTCATCCCCAGGGCTGACACTGCACACCAAACCGTAACTTTTTGGCTATGAAGAGGACTTTTTTGCGGATTTTCTCGAGACCAGTAACGAGAGTTTTGTTTGTTTACTGCAATGCTTTGCAGGCTAGTTCTTCACAGTGGCTAATGTTTAAGATTGTCTGTTTGCAGATTATGCTTTGGATTTCTCAAAAATGCAGCTTGAACTCTTGCAATATTTGCAGCAGTTCCAACTCAAATGGGCCTTGTTGCAGGTTTCTTCTTTTGAGATGATGCTGTATGGATCTAAATTGACAGACCCATTTTAAAATTGTGTTTCTGCACGGAGTATTAAAATTAAATATTGTGCAAAATTGGCGCCCAGCAAGAACAAGTCATTTTTAAATGAAATTTCCAACAATTAAAGAGCAATGAATAGCATTCATACAGTCGATACGCGGTCTATTTGACAATTGTAAATCTCTCAAAAATTTGATAACATAACTTAATAAATAATAAATCTGCCAACTTCAGTGCTGAGTGAAATTAATTGCTTATTGAGCTGCAAACAAAACGGAACCGCCGCTTTGAATGTGTCCCTCCTTGAAACTAAAAAAAAAAAACAAAAACTTTCTAATTTCACTAATAATCAACCCTTCTCGATCCAAAATTAACCTGCCAATCATTTTTTCTTCTTCTTCTTTTCTCTCCCTAACAACAATAAAGCAGTCTCCTTATATATGTATATAGACACATCCTATTCATCTTAAATTTTCTCATTAATCTAATTTAAAAATATTTCAAAAACTTCCAACCATCATCATTGTCCTAACACATAGAATTCCATAGGTACCTTCACCTGTCAATCATCTGATACGATAATTCCGTATACCTACCTGTTTTTGGCGAAACAGGATGAAGTGCTTATACAAAAAATAGGTATTTTAATATTTTTCTACAAGGTGTAGTATGTACCTACTATACCTTCTTGTCTATTCTATCTGGAGACTATGCCATTAAGGGTACCTACAAGGTTGTTCAGAAGTTTTTATCTTCAAGTGAGGATGCCCATCATTCTTCATATCTTTGACAGGTACAAAATGTATATATACCCTATAGGTTAGAAATTTGTTATGAATTCATATATATTCAATTTGGAGCTATCAGTGCTGGGGAATCGCTTTTAGGAATTTGAAGCACTTTCAGTACTAATTTCATGACATGTCTAAGAAATATTTAAAAGTTCTTGTTTTGATAGAGTAGGTTTGCGTATTTTCAAGTGATTAGAAGGCAAAAAAAATCCATGTTTGTTCCCTATCTAACGATTGAATGAATATCTCTAATGTTCTTGAATAATTTTTAGATAGAAGCATTTAAAAAGACCACTGTGACATTTTGGAACTTTTCTTAGAATCCTATTATTTATGAAACTTTTAAAATGTTTGATTTTGAAGAGATGAAATATCAGTTACAGTTTCTCAAAACTCTGGCAAAAAAAAATGTTCGTTTACCATTTACTCCAGCATCAAAATAAATACTGAAATTATCTCAAAATCTCTTCATTTAATTCTCCTTTTTTTGTGTTCTCTCTTTCTCAAACTAGAGGAAACAATCTTGAATGGCGATAAAATCAATTTACACACCCCCTTTGCTCTAACAATCAGAGGAATCTCTCTTCTCTTACAATTTCTGGGATTTTTGTTTACTGGCATAGGACCAGGACATTTGAGACGACGAGTGTAATTGCCCTTGCCGCCGTTATTGCCTTCAAATTTATAGAGTTCTAAATAAATATAGAAGGGCAGATTCAATTATCGACTCCTACTACTGCACTTAGATATATATATAAGTTAAGTCCAGGGAAGAAGAACAACCCTCCATTTCGCTATATCTCCAATGGAATTGGCTTCGGCTCTCTTGTTGGGTGGATGGAATCTTTATTTCTCCAACCAATTGAAATAGCACCTCATGTTACTTAATTATGTGTATATACATATATACAAACACACCAAGAAATTGTAAATTTAACCAGCCAAAACAATAAATTGTTTATGTAATATCCCCTGTAACGATTGCCAACATTTAGATTTGAAAAGAACAATCAAATTTTCATTATTATGGTAAATGTTCATAGAAAATCTCTACTTGATACTACATATGATGGTATAACACGTAAAAAAACTACTAATTTGACTTTACCATCTTAATGCCAAAATTTCAAATTCCCATCTAATCTTTAACGGATCTCAATGGAAAAAATTAAATAAAATGTCTGGAAACTTCAGCTGAATTCGTCTTTATGTGTAAGTCTATGGGTCAAAATTGGCTTCTTTAAAAAATAATGTTAAATTTTTTAAATTAAGACGGAACAATCTAATAAAATTTGTCCTGGTTTCTTGAAAAAAAAAATTTTTACTTCAAACCCATGTATAGACCAATTCTAAGCAATCTGCAAATTTTGGGCTGAATACTTTAGTAGTTTTCAAGAAAAATAATTCACTAATGGAAATTTTATCATTTTATCGAATTGAAATGGAATTTGAGACACAAACAAAATTCCATATGCCGCAAAATGTGATTGTTTAGAGTTGTTAAAGCTTGTGGTTCTTCTTGTTCTCTCTCCGCTTCAATTCTATATATTGATTTCCTTTGGAAATGGTTTTTGGTTTTAAGTACCAACGTCTGTATATTATGTTCGGCTTTCAAATTCACGACAAGAAAATTCAATTACCCCCACCCTAGAACAAGTGGGTAAAGTTTTCCTTGTAAGTTGTACATGCGAAGAAAGTATTTCTCACTTTGTGTGAAATGCATAGATTCACTGGGTACTATGATATAAGTGAATTTTATTGGATTGTAGAATTCTAAAATATACCTAATAAGCAATCTGGCAAATACACTTGTAACCAATAGAAATTGGTAACCGACGTTGAAATACCTATACTTGATATTTTTATCCTAAAATTAACAGCGATAAAAATGCTTATCGGTTTATGCCGATCGATTCTGACTTATGTTATCCTAAATATGACATTTGGGATTCAACTGTTTTATATTTCCTCACTTTTGAATTGATCACTTCATCGTGAATGTCATTTATACAACAATGACAAAAAAAACTAATGATATATTTATTATATTACAATTTGCTATATTGTCAGAAAACACAAACCTTCTTAATAGATCTAGAAAATAAGGATTGGCGGGAAAATGTAAGAGATTTGTGTAACTTTCTAACAATTCACGTAAAAACCGTTAGAGACATGGGTTTTAATAAAACCGTTAAAGTGATATTCTAGTACTTAATTTCGGTTATTTTTTTTCATTTTACTCACCTTCACGAAAAGGGTATTACAAATTGAAAATGGCTTTTTGAACGAAAGGTCCTGATACCTACAAACGGCTTTTTTATTGTTAAAATGTGATATTCTCAACGTTTTTTTTTTCATGTAGAAATTCTTCGTTTTCTTCTAGATAAAATTGAACAAAAGGTACCTACCCTCGAATTTAAAAATGCGTAAAAAGCTAGGTATATATTTCTAGCAAAAATTCACCCTTTTAAGAAATAAAAATCTAATCACTGTAACCGGTCTTATGTCATAATAGTCTAACGGTTTTTTCCAGTATTAGAATCTTTTTTTTCGGCTTTGAATAGACAAAAGCTCAAATTTCTCTCCCTTAAAATCACGGTGAGAAAGCGCTCTGGGATATTCTTTACCATTTTTATGTAAACCCTTGAAAAGTTCCGTTACGGAAATCATCTTTTTTCAACAAAAAAATCTGCCAATGTGGGTCACATTTTTTGTCATCTCCCCTATACAAAACTGTGTGTTTTTTAAAGAAACGCTCAATCGGATTTTTTACCTACTTTTTACAAATTGTGGACACCCCTAATATTTCTCTATGCGTTCAGCAAGTAGGGTATGGGGTGGTGAGCATTACAGATTTTCGGAAAGTATCTGAATCCGAAATAAGCTTCACATTATAATACCTAATGTCGGAGGGAAACGTGGGAATATGATTATGAAATGAGATTTTTCTTATCTTCGACTCTATTGTTAGAGTTTCAGTATATTTGTTATTCATTTTTAAAATACATATTTCATTTTTATGGAAATGATTTTGCCTGAAAAAAAAGTGAAAGATATTGAATTTTAATAATAACCAGCTGTATCTATGGATGCTACCCTCGGGGTCCACTTTATGAACTTCAAAAGCATGGAAAATTGATTTTCAAATAGCACATTAAATGCATGAGCATTTTTATAAAACAAATATACGTACTATCATTATTTTGAAGTTACCAAGTCGAGCATATCTATAACAAAAACTTACTTCTGTATCTACAAATGAATGATTTTAAATATAAATCTATTCATTATAGTAGGAACAGGTCTTATATTTTGAAGTCTTAGCTGCCCAACCATTTGTCGTTTTCACAGCAATAACAACAAATAAAGAAAATAAAATAATATAAAAATAAAACGTGATTTTTTCGGCCTTTCTTACTCCTTCTTTACAATTGCTGTATCTTTTATACCGTAATAGATTAGACAGTTCTTGTACGATTGTACGGTACCTGTCGTGTGCGAGTCTGACACGCACTTTGCCCATTTTATTGGTTCTTGAGAAATACCGGCAAATGCACCTGTAACGGAATTCAGGGACCTTAGTACTTGGGAAATGTTAAAATTTGTATATCTATAACAATAGGGTATTTCAGTAATTTTGAAAAACTATATTTTTTGGTTCTATATTTATAAATTGAAGTCTCAGATGTATCAAAACTGAATAATTTTGCTTAATAATGAATATATTAAGAATTAAAAATTAAACTAAACCGTTATGAAGTCACAACAGAAAACTTTATCATGCTTTTCTGTTCAAATATGAAAAACAAAGGTGGTCATAGTCTATGGAACTCTTCTAAATTGCAACAGTACTGTAGACCTCAGAGTAGGCAGGTTATATAGATAGCAGAACTAACCAGCCCTTCTTTAGATCTACTCTAATGTCAAAAAAGTTTCCATATCAAATTTATTTGTTTGAATTCTGTTCATCACTTTCATCTCAACAGGAAATTGTATTTTATTCAAGATCATTGTTTTCTTATGTTACAAAATGGTTTATAAAGTTTGCGTTGTCCAGGAGTCTCTTCTCCTGTTGTTTCATCAGTAATAACTTCTTCATTATATGGTGTTTTGGTGATTTTGTGTTCTGAAGTTATTCTTCCACGAACTGTGCTGATATTATTTACCCTTTTGACCTGTACGTAACCTACAAAATCAACATCATAATAATTAAATGTGGTACACAGTCTATTCAATCCAAATCAAGTGTATACACTTGGATTTCACATTAAACAAATACAGTTTACTACAATGCCTAATACTTACTTTTTAGTTTTAATATTGCGAACTTCAGAACTGAAAAATTGCATATTCAATACTTAAGAATTATTTATTATCTCGCTGTCCACTAATGGCAAATTATCACTGTCAGCCATAGAAAGTCCTGGATCCATTTTTGTTGAATAATTATATAACAGTAATAGTAGAAAAGCAATATAATCTGAAAACAAAATGACAATTGACTATAACCTCAATTTATTATTCGTTTTCTTTTGTTGGTTTGAACTATTTTGTACACTCCAAACTCTAAGCTGCGTTGCAAAATTTTTCTGTTGTCCCGTCAGAGATCTTGCGGGGGTTTTCAAATCAATGAGCACGAATTCAATAACTGTGACTCTACATCTAAATTATTTGATTATTTTATTAAATAAAAACTGCCAGATATAATGTAACAGTCGTAAAAATAGTAATTTTTTTCTACTGAAATACCCTGTTCATAATGAATCAAATAAATATATGGAGATCTACTGACTTTTTTCTCATAAATTAAATTGCTCAAAACACAAAAAAACTCGTATACATTCTTTACATAAAAGTAAATTAAGCATTGTCGTGGATTTTACATCCGAAAGAAAAAAAATGAGATCCATTTCAAATTGCCGCTAGCTCCTCTCCGACCATGTTATTTATTTTAATTTATTTAAAAGCAACAAAAGGTGATTTCACGCATTTTGTCAAGTATGTATATGTAAGTGTACTTACTTGTATGTACGTACTCAAAATATATGCGGAAAGACTTGAGGGCCTCAAAATCTTTTGTACATCCAAATACTGAGAAAGTATATGCGCCCAGATTTTTATGCAAAATAATGAAATTTTACTGGCTCGCCCTGAAGAAATATTCCTAAGTAAATTTCTGAAAAATGATATTGGAAACTGCTAGAATATCATTTCACATCAATATCTACCCCGATCCTAAATAATCGATCATGTAACCACCATTTTGAATCCGTTACTATTATAATAGATATACCACTCACATTATGCAAAACCCTTTAACGATTGGACGATAGATTTCTACCAATGGCAACCTCGAGATTAAAAAAAAACGGTCTCTCTAACACAATATATATATATATACCTATAACTTTAAACCTCTTCTGTGTAAACACGCGAACTTTTTTTTTAGAAAAGGGTTCCCTCCCCCCGTGTAATTCGATGATACAATAGCAACAAACTTGTGCGGGGCACGCTTTGGTTTGGTACCCTGACACTTAGCAGCTTCCCTGGCTAAAGTGACGAGAAAAGGGTTACATACCTAACTTAAAAACATTTTCAATGGTTAGGTTATGATAAATCACCCAAGGGGGTAACCCCGTTCCCTCTGTCTTCAGCCCTTTCTATGGCGATTAAATTTTGAAATCACTCTAATTCGATTCTGTAACGGAAATAATTCCACAATTGTCAACAATTTTTTTAACGAAATTCTCGTTCTAATTTTCAATTTCTTCATTTGTATTTTCTCCTTGCCGCAAGCGCATTTGAATATGTTTCAAACAAACATCTGTATCAATATCAAGACGCCATTTTCAGGCCGATACTTCTTTTATGGATACCTCAACGTCTTCTTTTTACAATTTCAGTTCCTCAATAGAACCCACAAACAATGAAAATTCACAATAATCCTTTTATATATTCTTACTATATACGCCTGAAGACATCAACAACAGTGGAGAAAAGAAATATTATTTCAGTACAGGTAAGCCACAAAGATATAATAAATAAAAGACACATCTTAAAAGACGAACAAAAGATTGAACAAAAAAATCAAGCGGGAGTCTAGTGACTAACACGTGACTAAAACTGTATCCATTTTTTAACACTGTCTATTTGTTCAAGAACCAGCTGGTTACTACTGTATTTGGATTTTGGATGTAGGTATGCGAAAAATCTGTTATACGTACGTGTGTTCGTTGTTAGCAGCATTGGCAAAGGGTTCGACGAGGGACTGTATACGACTATTGCCACCCTTCAGGTAGATGTCGTCTGTTGTGTGTGTGCCAAATCGGCATCGCCGCGTGGCTATTCTATGCGAGCCGAAGAAGAGAGAGCTATTCCTAAAACACAAACACGCGCATGGTTCAGTGTGACAGTATTTATACCTTATTTATATTATATGTTTGAAAAGTGTCAGTTATTGGGCTTTTTTAGAAAAATCATCTTTTGATTTTCATACAGCTACTTCTTTCTAAAGGATTACTTTGAACAAAATCCAAACAAAACTGTACCTCAGCATCTTGAGGAATGTTACATCTTTACTTAAATGAACGCATCTAGTAAAGCACCTCCTCCATTTTTTGAAAATTCCGGTAAAAGAATTTCTTATCGAGTTTATCATTGCCGCTTTTTAAACCTCCGATCTGTTCGAGATTTTGAGTTTAGTACCAAACGCCGTCATGATACCAGTTAATTTTGAAAGGCAGACATTTTTTTACATAACAAAAAACTGCTCTCAAGACATTTATAAAAACCGAATTAGCTCATATGCTTGGAATGAACTCAGTAGAACATTAATACAGACATTCGTACATTGCCACATATAGACAAACGAGAATGTATTTCACAAATTTTAAACCAAATCAAAGTAATAAGTGATAGTTATGAAAATTTATATCATATATATATATATATATATATATATATATATACGTGTATAAGCCACCAATGTTTTGCCGGCTAGACTCATTTAGACATCGTTCGAATGGATAGAAGAGAGCACGAAGAAGAAGAACGAATCGAGCAGGGGATGAAATTCGTTAACTAGGGTTGCCCCAATCAATATAAGCCCCCCGCACACCCGCTCCTCCTCATTTCGCCCGTCGCCGTCCTCGACGTCACAGCTTCTGCTATTTCACTCTTTCACTAGGCAAAAGATGATCGTCAACGTACGGGATGTGGAAATAGTGGATACATTCTCCTCCATAATAGGTCTTCAACCTTTCAGCAATTTCTGCGACTAAAGGCGGCTTATTTTAGTGCGCCAATATAATATATTATATGAAGGATACAATTCTAGTGAGTATGTGACAAAAGTGTTGATACATTTTTTTTCTTTCTAAAGAATGCAATGGGGATGTTGACACTCTAGTTGTTATTTTAAATTAATGTATGTTTAATCAATCAATGGTAATATTTGAATACCTAAAATAATTTTTTCGGGCCATATTGAATTATAAATAATTGATTAAAAGTAATTTGAAGCTCAATGAATAATACACTGCGAACACCAATGAGAGCGCATTACGTCATGGACCGCTAAACAAACTAGGTAGTTTGAAGTCGGTGAATGATTTGCGTATTTCAGCTGGAAAATTCAAAATTATTTAATTTTTTAATATTTTTTCTTAGGTAATGATTTAAGTTAAATATTTTTTTCGTACCTATCTTTTAAGGTTCGATCTAGAAGATAGGAACAGTTCGAAAAATTGCTGAACATCCCTATTGTTTGTATAAATATTTTATAGAAAAATTTATTCGTTTTTATTATTCTGCTGAAACCGTTTACGGAACAGATGCAGCAACTATGGATATTAATAATAATAATAATAATATCAATTGTATTCAATTCACTCTTCCTTTCTCTACCTACGTAGGTACTCCAGGTGGGCGTAAATTGCAAGCTCGTGTCAAGCAGGCGGCTAGATTCCCTATATCCCTTCGATATATCAGCCCTTTAGCCGCCCCCCCTCCCACAAGAAAATACACGCACACGGGGTTAGGTAATTCAATATAGCAGTTATAGCTGTGTTTTTTTTCCTTTCTCATTATTTACTCAATTTTTTCTTTCAAGCAAATTTCCGGTCTAACGCGATAAGGTAGAGTAGTTGTTCGTTCGTTCATACGTTCATTTTGCACAAATAAACACAACAGCCATTCATTTGAAAAAAAAATGAAAATGATTGAGAGGGTGCAAAAGAAGGGTTGTTTAATAAGGACCATCATCATGTAGGCCGGCGGCTTATGAAATTTATATCGTAATGAACATGTCTGCGGTTTGTGAATGACAGACATTCTATAATATTTGCCATTTGCCTCAGAAGGGCAGAGTTTAGTGCTCTCGAATTTCAGAATAAATTTACCTACTTCAACGATTCCTATTCATTTTCTTCCGGAAAACCCGAAAATAATCTGTAGACCCAGAGCTAGGTAGATATACTCGATTATCCGGACTTCAGTTATACGCGTCGAATTTTCCTGACCTTGGATTCGCGACGGTTTTCCTATGCTCTTCCGTTGATCTTTTCCAATAAAATAATGACAATAAATTTTATTTTAACCAACTGATCTAAAAGACGCGGAAAACCACTATTTAAATAAATATTTTTTACAAAAAATTGGATCGACATTATGCATTGATGTACTGAAAAATACAAAATAATATTAATTCTATTGGTGCTGTTACTTTTGAAATTGTGCAGTTGCAGTTAGATTGATAACTTTTGGCACCAACGTTCACTAATGCCAATGAAGATAGTATTTATCCTATTACCCACGTATATTCTTTGCTTATAGTTGTTATTATTGAGATTTCAATACATTGCTGCAGAAATACGCATAAGTATTTTAGATGTTACCATTTTACCGCCGTTGTAACTGGAAAATAGGAACTCTAAGGAAAAAATGTTGCTACAAATAATTAGGTCTTTCATATAGTACCCACAGATTTTCAATTTTCGAAAGAAATCACCCTCACCACATAGCAAAAATATACATATTTGAGAATTTAACATGCCTCTATCTCGAAAATCGTAACTCTTTTGAATAAATTTTCAATTCAGACGTTTCCGGATATTGTCCTATCTTAAATTATACCACCTCAGATTTTCGATTTTCGAGAAAATTTGCCCCTTCCACCCCCCCTTCGTGGGCTGTTTTCGGAGGGAATGAGAGTTCGGATTTGCGTTCTTATGAATATGAAATCATTTCTCAAGCCACCTCTTTCAAATGAATCAAAAATCATCAAAATCGGAGCTAGTTTACAATATAAAAGGCGCGCACGAACCAAAAAAAAAGCAGACAGTCGAATTGTATACCTCCTCCGTTAGGGGTTCGTCGATCAAAAATAGCATCTTATACATATTTCTTATTTGAAACAGCCTACTTTAGATGATTTTTTTTTTGGATCGCCCGATATTATATCGTTTGTTATCATGGATGCTATTATATCTAAATCGTACAAGTAGGTACACCCCTTGCAAATGTAATATATTTCCCTTTTAATCTCGAGTTTCCTCATTGCCTTTCCCTGGTCCAGAAAAAAGTGTTCCAACAATCCTGGGGCTATGTTATATAGAGTTAAACACAAGTGAAATAAAATAGAAAGAGAATGGAGGAAGGGTCATTCTTTCATAGTGACCAAGAAAAGGAAAAGGGTGGCTCCTTTTTTGAGGCTCTATGCTTCTGGTCCCTTCAAAGACCTTTATAAGTAAATTGCGGGACTCGCTTTTCTTTGCTCGCCATGCCATGTATGTGTATGTTTGAAAATGCATTTCCCGGACACAAATCAAGTGTATGGGAAAGACATAGGTAATGTTTACATACACATTGCGAATGAATGCGTCTGGAGGACATTGGGGTTCCATCATAGGCGGTGAGCGGTACTTTTTTTTTGAAGGTTTCGATAAAAATTGGGACATAATTGTACAATAAGGTTTCTGCTTATTATGTTTATGTTAACTAATTAAGTTAATAACTAAATATAAAGACAAATCTAAATACTTAAGTAAGGGGTTTCTCATATTCAACAGTGGTTAAGCATATGATTGATATTCCGTCTATTTTCTTACCGCAAAATCATCAATTGTTCCTCCAGCTAGTTCAGCATTTCCGGTTGAACAGTTTGTTCCCTGATGGAGTCTTTGAATGTTTTCGAAAAAATTTTTTTCTTAAAAACTCCACAAGTAATCTGCATTGAGCAGATCAGTTCACCTTGGAGTCAAAATTTTAAAAAGAAATGTCTTCTCAAAACATTCCCATGAGCAACAGCAATTGATATTCCTCAAGGGTATGTTTGATGACCACATTTAAGCTAGTTTTTGAAATAAGCCTTCTCTATATAGTCAACGGTGTGAATGTATGGGTTGTAAACACTTGTAAATAAAAAATAAAAAAACAAACCAACATCAAAACAGTTTAGAACCAAATCACTGTGAGAACTCACTCTCTCCAACCGACATGACATTCCTTTTCCTGAACGGTCTCTAAGTGATAAATAATTAGTGTATATATATACATAACAATATGATAATTTCGGTGTGTTACGAAATGGTTCTTAAAAAAAAAAAGAAGGAATCTCTTCTACATCTTCGTACAGTCGAATCTTCCTTCTTGCCAACTGGAATGAAAAAAAAAATGAGAAAGCTATCATTACCGCTGCTGTGCGACGAATAATAGTAATAATGATAATATTGTTGACTCTTCTACTACTTGAATACTGAAGTCGGTTTTGTTTCTTTGAAGTAATTATAATATATATGTAGTATTCTCTTGAGAGTTGAACTTGACCTTGTGCTGCTCATCAGCAGCATGGCTATCTAGATATATAGATATATTACGGCGGCGCTCTGGTCTGTGTTCAGACATCGGCATGGGAAAATATTTAGTATTATTTTCGTATCGAACATGTATTTGTATTTTTTAGTTCTTTGCACTAGTCGATACATAAATAACCTACCTAATACCTAATTTAATTTTATTGGATATAACTAATGGGATATTTCTGTAATTTCAAAAAAATCTATTTTTTGGTTCTATATTTATAAATTGAAGTCTCACATGTTTCAAAACTGCATAATTTTGCTTAATAATGAATATATTAAGAATTAAAAATTAAACTAAACCATTATGATGTCACAACAGAAAGCTTTGTTATCCTTTTCTATTCAAATATGAAAAACAGAGATGGTCATAGTCAATGGAACTCTTATAAAATGCAACACTGCTGTAGAACTCAGAGTAGGCAGATTAGGTTAGGTTAGGTTAGGTTAGATGTACTCTAATATCAAAAAAGCGTTCATGTCAAATTTATTCTAAAGTTTGAATTTCGCTCATCATTTTGTTCACAACAGGAAATTGTATTTTATTCAAGATCATTGTTTTCATACGCAACAAAATGGTTTATAAAGTTTGCGTTGTCCAGGAGTTTCTTCTCCAGGAGTTTCATTAATAACAACTTCTATATTATATGATGTTTTGGTGATTTTGTATTCTGGAGTTATTCTTCCACGTCATGTGCAGATATTATCTACCCTTTTGACCTGTACATAACCTAAAGAATCATCATCATAAACATTAAATGTGGTACACAGTCTATTCAATCCAAATCAAGTGTATACAATTGGATTTCACATTTAACAAATACAATATACTACAATGTCTAATACTTTACTTTTTAATTTTAAAATTGTGAACTTCAGAACTGAAAAACTGCATATTCAATACATAAAAATTATTTATTATCTCGCTGTCCACTGAAGGCAAATGATCAGCCTTAGAAAATCCTGGATCCATTTTTGTTAAATAATAGCAGAAAAGCAATATAACCTGAAAACAAAATGACAATTGACTATAACCTCAATGTATTCTTCGTTTTCTTTTGTTGGTTTGAACTATTTTGTGCACTTCAAACTCTAAGCTGTGTTGCCAAATTTTTCTGTTGTGACGTCATAGATCTTGCGAGCGTTTTGAAATCAATGAACACGAATTCAATAAGTGCGACTTTACAACTAAATTATTTAATTGTTTTATAAAATATTCTTGTTTCTTAAATTGCCAGGTATAATGTAACAGTCTTAAATGTAGTAATTTCGTTTCCACTGAAATACCCTATTGTTTTATTAACTCATACTATAAAATCATTATATTTTCTATATATAAGGCATTCATCCCTTCACTTTAATCGGCGTTTGTGTAAGTTGGATAGAATGTCAGCCATTGCTGAAAGTACAAATATATAGATATATACATACACATATATATATATATATATATATGTAGCTAGGTATATATGGAATTTGATCGTCGTATGCAGATGCGCGTATGAGAAAAGGGGTGAGAGTTATTTAAGGGCGCAAAATCGTACCCGCCTCTCGAGGTCGATAATATTCAAAAGAAGGAAAAGCGCAAGCGTTTTCCACCAGCAATAGTAGCAGTGACATATACATACATACACAAACGTTTTCCCATGCACATTTTTATGAGCCAGGGATGGCGGGTAGACGTGGTGGTGGTGGTGGTGGTGGTGGTGGTAACGGTAGGATCATGATATCATCTTGCTGCCCGCATCTCCGTGGCCCGGGAAAGCTGTTGGGAAACCACCACTGCTAACGCACTGCTTGATGGAGGCAACAATCTATAATTACCTAGATCTCAGTTTTATCCAGTGAGGAAACAAACAAAGTTTCACAGCAAAATATAGTTATTATCATTTTCTGCTTTATTGAATAATACAAATTTTTTGGTATATTTTCAAAAAAAGCTGCTCAAGTGAAATGAATTTTACTTACTTATATCAACTTCCAAATATGTAGGTACGTTGTCTTCCTAAAACAATTATTTAAAATCCTTCCAATGACAATTCAAGATCATGGAAAAGGAAATCGTCAGTAATTGAAACCTGTTACTAACCCATGAGCTGACTATAGTTTCAATTTCCTACCAAAGCACTGTAAGGAATGTTTTGTAGTTCGGTCTCCACGTTTCAAATGTTTTCAAGAACCCATTCCAAAAAACATAATTTCAGCTATTGATCTATCTATGTGCTTGCCTATCTATCTATCTGTCTTGGATAAGGTTGAACCGATTTTTGTCCAAGGAACCCAAACGGTGGAGGTATACAATTCGGCTGTCTGTTTTTTTTTTGTTTTGTTCGCGCGTTGTATATAGTAAACGTAACATTTCGATGATTATTTCGAAAGAGGAGAGAAATATTCGTCAAAACTCAAATCAGAGATGTCATTCCCCCCAAGAAAAAAAACGCGGAGGGGACAATTTTTCTCGAAAATCAACAATCTGAGACGACAGAACTACTGATAGGACAATTATTGAGAAACGTTTCAATTGAAATTTTTCAAAAAAAGTTACGGTTTTTGAGTTACAGCGATGTTAAAATCTCAAATATGTGTTTTTTCGCTATGTGAAGGGGGTAATTTTTTTGGAAAATTGAATATGCGAGGCATCCAAATTAAAGATCAAATTATTTATAGCAAAATTTATATTGAACGCTTTTTCCATAAAGTTACGGTTTTCGAGTTACAGCGGTGGTAAAGTCTAAAGTATACAAAGGTGAAGGTATTAGTGAACGTTCAACGATTTTGTCACTAATGTTAATCTTAAAAGTGTGAAATAAATAATAATAAATAAATAAAAATTGGACCGACGTTATTAGTTGGTGCACTGAAAAATACAAAATAATATTAATTCTATTGGTGCTGGTATTTACTTGTGAAGTTGGTGCCAAAAGTTATCAATCTAAGTGCAACTGCACAACTTCTAGCATTTTCTCTTCATAGTGCTGCTGAAAATCCTTTTTTGAAAAGAAAACATTTTCGACAACGTAATGCTCACGGATCATTCCAGTTCATTGAATACTTATTATACTGTGGGTACCTCTGTTGTTATATATATATATATATATATATATATATATATATATATATATATATATATATATATATATATATATTGTGTTTTGTGTGAGAATAATATCTCAGAGAGAAAATTGTCTATCCCTTGTTTCAGGGAAACTATGGCTAAACGAACCGGAGATGACCTGGCGACAGGAAATGCCCTTGCCATCGAGCGAAGACTCCAAAATCGCCCTACAAGCACGACTGGGCTTGTCTCCGGGTAAGTACATACCTACATATTTACATAGTGGCTCAATAAATATGATTTTTTGCTGTTGGTATATAACATTATTATTTTGACTTATGTCAAAATCTACTTCTACGCTGGTATGATTTAACATTCTTTTGCAATTTTTAAATATTCACAAAATTTTACATGTACCAAAAGTGAAATCAAATGTAGACACATTTTTTTTAATAAATTGGTTGGTTTCGACATCAATGATTAATATTTGGTTAATTGAAATAGTATGTTGTCAATGAATTACATAACGGAGACATTAATTAATAAATTTATTATTCTGTTAATAATCTTGTCTTGAAGGCTCATTCTAGTTGAATTTTGAAGAAGTAAATATTTAAAACAATAAAATTGCACCGACTTTATTAGTTGGTGCACTGAAAAATATCTACAAAATAATATTAATTCTATTGGTACACCTAATGGTAATTTTGAAGTTGTGCAGTTGTAGTTAGATTGAAACTTTTGGCACCAACTTCAAAAGTCCATGTCATCAAAATCTTCCAACTTTCACCTAGGAAGATAATATGTTGCTCAGAGATTCAAAAACATCGCGGATATACACATATTTCAGAATTTACCACTGCTGTAACTCGAAAACCTATGATTTTTTTTTGAAAAATGTCAGTTGCAAATATTCCTGGATATGGTATTTTCTTTAACTTTCTTGTTTCAAATTTTCGATTTTCGAAAAAAAATACCCTCTCCACCACGTCTGGATGAAGTTTTTGAGAAGAACATGTTGAATGCGTTTTTTTTGTAATGGAACAAATTTTCAATAATCCTCTATCAAATTATAAAAATCGGCGCACTAGATACTGTTTATAAGGCGCGAACTTCAATAAAAACAAAACTTGGAAACAATCAGTCGAATTGTATATCTTCTCCGTTTGGTTCGTCGGTCAAAAAAAGTCTTCCAACGATATATTTCTTATATCTATCAATAAGGACATCAACTACAGGGGCCTCAAATCACATCTTCTCCTTTTTTTTGTCTCTATCTCCTTAATCGTGTGTCACGTAAGCCTGTCAAATTATAAATGATGCCTGTTCCTCTCTGGCTTACACCGGGGTGTCGAATGTGGAAAAAATAAGCATCCCCCTCTATCCACTATTATGCTGATACAGCCTCATTACAATTCAAGTCATATGTTTTATTATCACAGTGACCAGATTTGAGCTAGTATGTGTCAAAAATGATCAGAAAACATCATTAGATAGGTGTGCATAAATGTCGATATGCGGAATATATCGGTCCAAAAAAAAACAGAGGCAATCATAAGAACTGCCAACAGAAGTGAAAACTTAAAACAAAGGAATAACTAAGTTATTGAAACTTTTCAAATTTTTAAGTTAAATTATTAATATTAATCTGGTTTTCACATCTATTGGCACTCCGAGCAATAATTATTTACATTTTTATACAGTTTATTAATTAATCAAAATGGAAATATTCGACAATAAATACTTTGTTTTTGTCATTTATTTTTCTACATTAATATATCAAGTTCTCACAATTGTACTGCACAGTAATTCTAAAACTAATCAATTCAAATTGTATTAGCAGAGAAGAGAGACATGGTATTAGTGTATATATGTGTATATAATACATGTACACTGGCCGCTATACTATGCGCAATACGTCACAAGCATGTCGAGGTCATCGGTGTCGCGAGCTGGGAAGATTTTACCCATCCGAAAAGTGCCTAAATTGCCTATAGAAGTTTTAACTTCAAAAACTCACTTGTCATTTTTTGGAGTAGAAATATTTTTTATGGAAAGAAATGCACCCTGATTCGATTCTTGGTCATCTGTTTTTTGGCCATAATTCCTGTTTGATATTGATAATATATTCAATAATTCTAGAGGTATTAGAAAAATAATCTCAATAATGTTCAATAAACGTGAAATTTCGATCATTGGGCCATCAATGGCCCTAATGAAAAAATGTCAGCCTGTAAAATAGACCATATGAACCATGTGAAGTTGTAAGGGGTAGGAAGATGATCAGGAACTTATACCTATCTAAACATGGTTAGTTGCAAAAATGTCGTTTCACATCTGGAGCGTATTTTCTCGCTATTTTACCGTGGGATAAATTACCCAAATCTGTTAGAACTTACACGCTGAAGGAGATCTCCATTAAAAACCCATCTCATCCATAAAACCCTTCAAACCCTAAGAACTTTCCAAAACAGTCAATCTCCAAGTGGCTCTTTTCTCTCAGCCCTGGAGTTTTCCCTTCCCCTTATCGTCGTACTCTTCGCTCTGAAAGACACTTTCCTATTTAAATCGAATTGTTACCGACTTGAAAGCTCTATCGTTCTAATATAATTCTCGAGGAAAATTTAGTGTATGTTAGTGTCTTTCTGGCCGAGGCTGTAACTTACTTTGGGTGTTTTCATTTGATAGAAAAATGTTCTCTTGTCCCTAAAGGATGACGTCAAGACTGGGGAAATAAATATTTAGCAGCTTAATTCGATAATTTTTGGTCATAATAATTGAAACCGTAAATAGCATAAATTTACATTAATTTTGGTGCAGATAGAATTTTTTTATTTTATTATTTTTTAATTTGCTATTTTCACCAATTACTTTTAGTACATTTGATCGTATCTATGAATTAAAAATAATTTCAATATCATGTTTTTTTGTTAATTAAACTTTGCATCGCCACTATTTTCAAACTTGTTTGATTATTGAATAATTATTATTCGGCTTACATTTAACATCCATGTAACCAATCCGGAAAAATATAAATAAAAAAATCTGATACCTATTACAAAGTATTTTTATATAAAGTATGGTTGCCTATGTTCAGTTTCAACATCTTGATTGTGAATAGAATGAATCACTAATGTCAATAACTCAGATAAAAGTATCAACTTGACAATATATTTATTTAAGATATTGTTAATCTTATATAAATAACCCAGCTTATTAGGTATATCGTCCAAAGTAAGACATATAAATATTTTTTTATAAAAAATTGGACCGACGTTATCAGTTGGTGCACTGAAAAGTACAAAATAATATTAATTCTATTGGTGCTGGTACCTACTTGTAGAGTTGGTGCCAAAAGTTATCAATCTAACTGCAACAGAACCAGCGCCTGTGAAATTTAAAACTAATCCAATGAAGATTAATTAATATTATCCATAAACACGGAACGGACACGGAACCATAGACGCTCATATACATCTAGTCAAAGAACAGTCATACTGGAACAAGTTACTTTCCCAAACCTCCAAGCTACACGATAACGAAAAATATGTTTATGTCGAATGTCAAGTGATATAGATCTGTGATTTATTTTCAATATTAATCTAATTTTGGTGGGAAAATGAACTTTGTCAAATGGGAAAAACATGTTTTTTCTTCATCGAACTAAATCAAACTTATCATTACTCCTCACCTTTTAAATAATCAATATTTTAATGTACAACACAAAGTCTGTCATCAACGTTACTCAATATATATATATATATATAGGTATATCTATCAATTGCGATCAGAAATCAATTGTTTATGTATCATAGGGAAAGCGTCATATGGTATAAGGGTGTGTCCACAGCATACATGAAGGGTCACAGGTCACAGGGCTTTTTAATTACATCAGAAATGGGGGGTGGAGACGAAATTATGTCCTCCTATAGTTTTCCGGACAGTTTTATTACGTTTGATCTTATTGATGGTTGTACATTTATTGAAAGACCAATTAGAGATATAAATACGTTGGTATATATATATATATATATTGTATATGTCAATGACCTCGTAAATGCTGCATTATATCAAAAATATCTTTTTTTGTTCTTGCTTCATTTGTTTTCCTCAATTAATTAACATCCAGAATCAATGGGGTATTTCAGTAATTTTGAAAAATTGTATTCTTTGGTTCTATATTTATAAAAATTGAAGTCTCACATCTATCAAAACTGCATGATTTTGCTTAATAATGAATATATTAAGAATTAAAAATTAAACCGTTATGATCTCACAACAGAAAACTTTGTTATCCTTTTCTGTTCAAACATGAAAAACAGAGATGGTCATAGTCTACGGAACTCTTATAAATTGCAACACTGCTGTAGACCTCAGAGTAGGCAAGTTATAGATAGTAGAACTAACCAGCCCTTTCTTAGATCTACCCTAATGTCAAAAAAGTGTCGATGTCAAATTAATTTGAAGGATTGAATTTCGCTCATCACTTTGTTTTTTATTCGAGATAATTGTTTTCTTATGTTACAAAATGGTTTATAAAGTTTACATTGTCCAGAAGTTTCTTCTCCAGGAGTTTCATCAATAACAACTTGTACATTATATGGTGTTTTGGTGATTTTGTGTTCTGGAGTTATTCTTCCTTCTTTTCACCTATATGTAACCTACAGAATCATCATCATAAAAATTAAATGTGGTACACAATCTATTTAATCCAAACCAAGTGTAGCAAAATCATGATTTCCATAGCACCTTTCGGAATTGCACATTTATAGTCAAAGTTCTACATTCAGTATTTTTGTCAATATTTTATTTTTTCAGATTAGTAGGGAAATTTCAAGTTTAATATATCTAATATTAAACTAAAATAGGTTCACCAAATAATGTATTTTGGTTCATAAGGAATTATCTTTTTTTTTTTCATAGGATGATTGAAACCCTAAAATCATCTTAAACCCAATTATAGAAATTTTCGTATTTCAAAAATCGCCGATTATTTTTTTTATTAATATTACTTTTTCCATGGTGATCATTGTTTCAGAAAGAGATTCACTTGTCCCAAAAAGAATCTAAGACACTCAACAATATTTGCAAGAGATATTTTCTTTTCAAGTCATTAATATTCTCATTCTCATATTGAAAAACACCAAGCACCAATCTAAATTTAATCCAAATACATTTATACATTATTCGCTTTCGCCACAACCCCTTTCGAATTTCACACTGAATAAATCCTAACAGAAGATAAAAAAGATACATTTTGCGACACCCTTTCTTTAAAAACATGTAAATTAGGGTTGAGGAATAAAGAGAGTCATCCACACAAGTGGGGACTCTGGGAACACTTAACTCTAGGTCCCCAGGCATCTTTATTTTTTGTATTTATTTATTTCGTTCCCTGACACACGCGACCGTGAACTGGTACTGAATATACATAATATAAGTATGAAGAGCTCTATTTGAATTTTCAACCCTTCTTTTGTTGAGATACCTATTTATAATGGGTAACTTGTCAACAGGTGGAACTAATGTGATATGCAGATATACTGAAAATTAAAAGGGGTTCACTCTTCGTTTACTATTAAAATTAGGTCAACTTGATATAAATAATTGATTGATTTATTCTGAAAAATAAAAATGTTTCTTACCAAAAATTGGACTGAACTTAATTACCTACTTGGTAGGTAATTAAGTAGGTAAAATAATAGGTAATATTCAATATTATTGGTGCCTGGTACTTTTGAAGTTGATGCCAAAAGTATTCTATGTAACTACAATTACATTATTAATATTATTTTGTATTGTTCAGTGCACCAACTAATAAAGACGGCACAGTTTTTGGTAAAAAATATTTACTACAAGTCACCCATTATCCGCGTAGATATTTATTAACCATGTATGAAGCTTCATCAATGTTGAAATTAGTGAACCTGTGTTACAATTCGACTAAGTAGTATACATTCCATTCAAAAGAATCCGATCCCAGAATATATATATATATACATACAAATACAAACATACTTATATAACCGAAGTTTGCATTTAAATCGCTTATCAAGTGTGTAAATTCTATTCAGAATTCCTGCAGATTTGAGTGACCGTTGATGGATTCGGCAGAGGAGAATGTTTGGGATTCCGGAGATCTGAAGAATTGCTGCTGCTGCTGCATAAGAAAATAGTTTCCAAACAAACAATGGCTTTGGACGGCGGTCGGGTTCAAAGCGTCTGGTTTTTCTCGTTTTTTTTTTATTTATCTTCTTTTTTTCATTTATTCAAGTTCGAATGTAGGGTGGATGCCCTTAGAATTTCAATAGTTTGATTTACATTTGCAAATTGATTGATTTTATTTACGAGGGACAAGTGTCTGTCTTTGAATCAAAAACTAAGTCTGCATAATCAGCACGTAAAGTCAGGATGATGATAAGATATAATAGGTATTCGATTAAATTCTAGGTAATTTCGAAAACATTCACATGCTTTATCAAAATAAACCTGAAGCTTTTTCCAATAGATACTCAAATCCTCCTCAACTTTTTATCATGAGCCAGAAGTAGCAATTTTGCTTAGCTAGGTATATTAAATCAAAAATCAAATAATGATAGAAAACTAAACATTCATCACAGACTATAGACTGCAATAAAAACAATCACTCATAATGACGTTTATCAGAATCAACTTATTGAACCAATAAATATCCAAACATAAATCAGAGGGCTCGTGATTTTTTTTCCAATTTTATTACATCCAAAGTTCAATATTTGAACAACAAACATCATCATATTGTTTCTTCAAGCAATAGGTAGTCTTTCGCAGTTTTTTATTCTCCTATATGTTTCGCTTTCAAAACTTTCATATGTCTACACAAAAGTTATTAGAGATGCGAAAGTGGCCCTCGGACCGCATACCACCCTGCAGGCTTTACTTCAGCTAGTTTAAATATGTACCTTCAACTATATTACCGCGTGGTGCTCAAAAAAAAATATACTATTCATTGAATAACTCTCACTGGACACACATAATATTAAGGAAGTATGCTTTCAACTAAAGGAAGGTACATCTAAAGTTTGATGCAAAAGTAGCGTCTCACAAATCATTTATCCTTCCTTGTGAGAGTAACATTTGTCACGAAAATCGTTGGACGTTCTCGCGGAAATACGTACATTATAAACTTTACCATTCTTTTAACTCGAAAACTGTAACTCTATGGAAAAAATGTTCAATATAAATGTTGCTACAAACAAATTGCCTCTTCCACATAGCGAAAATAAACATATTTCAAATTTTAATATTGCAGAAACCGGTTGCTCTTTTTTGAAAAAAATGTTCATTTTGAACGTTTCCGGATATTCTTTTTCCAAATAATAGGCTCGACTTTATTAGTGGGCGCACGGAAAAATATAAAAAAAATGTTCACTTTTGTGCATATTGTTAATTTATCTTCTTTATTTTCTTATTTGTCCAATCATCAATTGGAATAACTTGATAAAAATCAGCGATTAAATTTATAAAAGAAAATCATACAAAATGCATATGGGTACCTCAGAAGTATCCCTAATTATCATAACATCATATACCTGTATTCAAACCCCTTTATCATCAAAAGGGTTAACAGCACTCACGTGCCACGTGCCTATAATATAAAAAACTCATTCAGGTAGTTACAATTTAGGCAAATACCCTATTCAAATTCAACCACCTCTTTTATAAATGTAGATTTATATCAACATATACTGTCATGTGTATTAAGTATATATGTACAGGTAGGTATATATACATATTACCTTTCTATGATAATAGACCTATCGAAATACATAACCCATGCCCTTGATATATTTATTATGCAAACTGGTGTCAAGTGTTTATTTTTTAAAAAAAGGGGGTTGATGCATATAATAGGGCGGCTAATAAAGGTTCCTGCTGGTTGAGATTGACTTTAGTTGCCTTGAATGACAGAATGAAAGCATTGCTTATCAAATTTACACGTCAAAATATTTTATTTAGAAACAAGTGAAATTTTTGAAAAAAAATAAAAATAGTTTTTATTGGGCATCTAAGATTTAAACCGTACCGATGAGTACCTACTATTGCTATCCTTTTCTCGACTTATACTTATGTATATGTATTTGCCAGCAACAGCAATTCCATAACAAATTACTGTTTGTCTACCACAACACAAAATTAAACTTCAAATTAACAATAACGTCTGACAATTGCGATATAACCATAGACGATCTTCCAGAAAGTACCTATATACCAGAGAACGAGACGTATATATAGGCTCCATGCTCGTGCGTAATTCCAGTGACGGATCCCATTGTCGTTCCATGTCGACAAAATAATGATCTTGGTTGAATGAGATTGAATGAGATAATTATAATTACCAATATTGGATCACACTTGGAGCTTAACAGGCGGCGAGATGTATGCGGTCTAAGTACGAATTCGAAATTTCAAGTCTCTAGACCGTATGGGGCCTGAGAAATCGTCCATTGATACAAGAACCGAATGTAATAAAAACTATTTAAAAATATGAAAGAATAATAACATTTCCAACGTCCTCCTAAAAGGTGTTTCTTCGAAGCCTACAAGTATCGGGACATTCAATTTTCCATAACCTCGCAAAGATCCCATTATTTTTTCTTGAAAAAATCACTGAATTTGTTTACCTAAATGTTGAATGATTTTATGGCTGATAAATTTCTTAGAAATGTAGAATGACGTATCTCAAAAATGTAATCCATTCACAAATCAAAAAGGACTCAACTCATGAAACACACCGTACACACCTATAGATATATATATATATGAATAGAGCAGGGCTGCCCAAGACTCTCTCTCAAACAGCCCCAATGTGAGTGAATGAATATATTATGCAATTCCCAAAAGAGTAAACATGGTCTTGGTCAGCTGCTTTTACATTTAGAGAACCTCATTGCCATATACTGTGTAAACATGCCTTAATGCAGCCCATCGACTAACGTTCAGCAATGAAAGAGGAACCCTATCTACCAAGGAATAAATTTGTACGCCTGATCATGGAAATTGAAATACATATAATATATATGTTATTCTTGTCGCGAAGAAATAGAGCAAATAATTTAAATAGAAAATAAATGGTAAATAACTTTTTAAAAAAGGATGTATAAAATAACAAATTATAAGTATTGTTAGAATCAGACAAAAAATAGGAATGGTCATATAACTTGAACGAAAAAAAAAAAAACTAACTTTAAATAAAATTAACGATCTATTAGACTGATTATTCGTAGAACTTTAGAATTCCCCTGAGGTGAAATTTATATGTTTTAAAAACAATGGAGCTATAAATTAAGCTATAATATTACCTACGTAACTTAGAATATGTCGATAAAATAATATGTTGGCAGCTGGATTTTTGTACGTGTGGTTAAAAAAATCTACTACATATTTAATTTTTCATACCAACTCCTTGAGCAGCATAACCTTGAATATTGATTCAAAGTAAAAACTTTGTTAGACTCAAGAAAGATTAAAAGGAAAAAAAACCCGATGTCCTGTTGTCAGCGGAAAGGTAAATTTTTCAAAATTCATTGAATTGAAATTTGAACAACCTTCTCATTGGTATACCTACATGTTATTACATAAAATTGTCGTATGTATCATAGCCTTGCGGTTAGAGGTTTTTGTTTTGGCTGTAAAATATAAAGCAGACAGGGTTCGAGGTCCATTTCAAGGCAGAATTTTTTTTTTCGCCTATTTCTTTTCAATAAATACACTATATATATTTTTTAATCAGGGTCTATATTAAGATCTCCAGAAAATGTACAATTACATCAAATTTATATTGAGTGTTCATGTTTTATCAATATTTGTTATTTTTCTTTATTAATTTTTATTTTTTTACTTGTGTATTTTATAAAAAATTGCTTTGAACAAAAGTTGTAGGTACTGATTACATCTATAAACTAAAATTATTTTTTATGATATTTACACTACGGCTCTTTTTTGATAATTTTTTAAATGTTTGAATGGTCGTCATTTTGAAACTACTTACTTGATATTGCCCAATAACGAACTCGACCGAGATATTTTAGAGACTGATTTTTGTAGCAAATTTGAACTTGATACCTTCAAAACTGCGACCTCTATCGTGTTAACAAATTTCAAAATATCCCATATATATATATATATATATATATATATATATATATATATATATATAAATTCTTTGGTGTTAAACATATCAAATTTATATATATATATATATATATATATATATATATATATATATATTTATTTATTTATTTAAATATATATAAACTTTTGAACCAAATGTTTTTTTGGACTAACCTATAGACATATAACAACATGCCGTTGAAATTTTTTCGAAATTCAAAAGTGTGAACGATCGCATTAGGTTCATTTCTATAAAAAATTTACCTAATAAATGGTTTCCATTTTTCGTATTCGATATAAAATGAAAATGCTGAGCAACTCGAATATTGTGCTCTTTTTTTAAAACACCCATATTTCATTTTATCCAATAAACTGTAAATAATAGAGTGTCCATTGAAATAAATGGAAATAATATCATCCAATTTTTTTCAACTTTTAGATACATGAGATGTGAAAGAATGAGAAATTTATATATATATATATTGAAGTAGTATCTAAGAGGATATTAAACATGTTGAACAAGTTATTTAGGGGTGTGTAAAATTGACGACAAATTTTATGTTCGCATAAGGCAATATATTTTGCCAAGGGGACGTAAAAAGTGTCCTGGACACGTGCGCGCTGCTGGGACTGGTGAAGGTGCTGCTACATGTTTAGAGCGGCACTGGACGTGCAGTCCCATATTTTGCTCAATGTCTACCCTTTCATTTAATATAATGTAGAATGAGTTATTTCATAAGAAAATACACCTTAAGATAATGCAATGGGATATTTGAGTAATTTTTAAAAATTGTATTTTTTGGTTCTATAGTTATTAATTGAAGTCTCACATCTATCAAAACTGCATAATTTTGCTTAATAATGAATATATTAAGAATTAAAACTAAACCGTTATGACGTCACACCATAAAACTTTGTTATTCTTTTCTATTCAAATATGAAAAACAGAGATTGTCATAGTGTACGGAACTCTTATAAATTGCTAGACTGCTGTAGAACTCAGAGTAGGCAGGTTAGGTACATAGCAGAACTAACCAGCCCTTCCTTAGATCTACTCTAATGTCAAAAAATTGTCCATGTCAAATTTGGCTTGAATTTCGCTTATCACTTTGTTTACAACTGGAAATTGTATTTTATTCGAAATCATTGTTTTCTTATGTTACAAAATGGTTTATAAAGTTTGCATTGTCCAGGAGTCTCTTCTACAGGAGTTTCATCAATAACAATTTCTATATTATATGGTGTTTTGGTGATTTTGTATTCTGGAGTTATTCTTTTACGAACTGTGCAGATAATATTTACCCTTTTGAACTGTACGTAACCTACAGAATCAACATCATAATAATTAAATGTGGTACACAGTCTATTCAATCCAAATCAAGTGTATACAATTGGATTTCACATTTAACAAATACAATTTACTACAATGTCTAATACTGACTTTTTAATTTTAAAATTGCGAACTTCAGAACTGAAAAACTGCATATTCAATACATAAAAATTATTTATTATCTCGCTGTCCACTAATGGCAAACTATCACTGTCAGCCTTAGAAAATCTTGGATCCATTTTTGTTAAATAATTATAACAATAATAGTAGAAAAGCGATATAACCTGAAAACAAAATGACAATTGACTACAACTTAAATTTATTCTTCATTTTCTTTTATTGGTTTTGACTATTTTGTACACTTCAAACTCTAAGCTGCGTTGCCATATTTTCTGTTGTGACGTCAGAGATCTTGCGGGCGTTTTGAAATCATTGAACACGAATTCAACAATTGTGACTTAACAACTAAATTATTTGATTGTCTTATATGAAATAATCTATTTTTTTTTAATTGTCAGGTATAATAAAACAATCTAAAAAGCACTAATTTCGTTTCAACTGAAATACCATATTGAAAGCAATATGAGTTTTTGAAAGTACCTACTTGTTATAATGAGGCTCATTTGATTGGTACTGAGTTTTGTAATCATGCGGAATTTTCGCTGTCCGATTCCCCTGAGTCTGAAAAGCATATTTTCAGCTTTTTGTTTGTCTGTCGGCCTGTGCCAATATTATTTCGAGAACAAATAGGCGGATTTTGTTGCTTTCGAAAAACGCAATTGAATCGCAAAACGGAGAGCTGTGACGTTGGCAAACGAATTTTCGAAAATTAAAAATTTCATCGGAGTTCCTGGTCGATATTACTTAAATAGTTGTAGAGTACTTTCCAAGAAATTTAAATAGTTCTATTGAGTTACGTGAAAAAGATGCAAAATACCAAAAGTGGTTGGTATCCTCAATTTGATATTTTTCATTTATTTCACGGAATTCCATAAAACTATCAATTTTTTTTTCAAAGTTCTGCATAGTCCAAGACTTTAAATTCAACCATCTGATATCAATTATTTTAATCCGTATACGAGGTGAGTGGAAAAATATGAATTTTGCTCAAGAGTAAAGTACCTATATTTTTGAAAATATAGAAAGTTTTTATTGAAAAAAGTTAATCATAATTGAAAATTAAAATAAAAAATAATTTTTGATATAAATAAAATTTTGTAAATTACAAATCAGCTATTTTATTGAGAAAAATATTTATTAAAAGTATTGTGAACACTTCCAGACGTCATGAATTTATTTAGAATTGTCGAATGCTGAATATTTTAATTCGGATGAATGTTGTTCAACATAGCTGCTGCTTCTCTATGAGTTTTATAATTTCTCCGACAATAAAAACTAGTTCAATTTTCTCGTTGCTAACAGTTAACAGAGCCGCCATTTCTTGTATTTTCTAAGACGAACTAGCGATGTGACGTTTGGAGTCAGTGCATCCTAGATTAAATGTTTATCAGTAGACGTAAATTATCAATGCTAATACACAGAAGTTAATAAAAATAATAAAATACGATTTTTCAAGGCGGATGAATAATATTGGATATCTGACATAAGTTTTCGATTATGATCAATTTTTTTTAATGAAAACATATACAATATTTTCAAAAATAAAGGTACTTTACCCTTGAGCAAAATTCATATCCTCCGAAAATTGATATCTGATGATTGCATTTGCAACTTTTTATCAAGAATATTTTTTTTTCATAAAAGCAATAATAAAAAAGTTGTTCATATGGTTCCGACTTACTTGGACACAGCGTATATCTGAAGGAATTCTTTTGTCCTTCCCCGAGAAAATCTATTTGTCCATAAGTGAGAAATGTCCATCGGTATTAGAGCCATTAAGAATGGAAGAAACAAAAGGATATTCTTGCCTTTTTCCAATGAAACGTATCTCTTCTCTCTTTCTCTCTATATTAATAAGTGTCAATTTATCAAAAAGACGTTAAGGCTTTCATATATATATATATATATCTATGATAGAGAAAAGTTTGAAACATTAATAAATTTAATTATCAAAGTTTCAGACATTTACTGAACACTTCGCGTTATTTACAACACACCCACTCTCATATTAGATTTTATCTCGTTTCTCTTTGTTTCTCCATAAAAGAGAGCTAAAAATATATATACACCACCACTTTAATTTAATTGTTAGATGTATTATACTACCTCTCCCATCTCCCCCCGTGTCCCCCACCCCCCGGCTACTATCATGGAAGATTTTATTACATAAGTACCTTCTTCTTCAAAAAAGAGACAAAGACGTTTTTGACTGAATTTTTATGTTCATTTTTTCACATTATAGCACCTACCTACTACTAATTTTATTATTTATTGTCATTATGTCAATATGTCATCAGTGCACCACCTATTACGGTTCCGAACCTAAATTTAAGTACATGAAAACCAAATTTGCTATTACTATTATTAAAAGTGTCATGATTTTCTTCAAGCAATTGGAAAGGAAAAGTTTGGACAAAATTATTAGTCATCCCAGACTCTGAAAGATGATCAGTCCACTAATTATGTGATTTATATCAATTAAATAATATTAAATTATATTAAAAAAATGCAATATTTTTGTTTTTGTTCATTGATCACATTATAGATTAAAGTCATAAATGACATATAGATAAAGTACCAAATGCTATTTCAAGTGATGATTACAAAAATGTAGTGTTAGTCAGCAATATGTAGTATAAAAAAAATTCCCAATCTGCGTATACCTAGGTATAATATTATGGATTTCTATTGAAAAGATAGTGAAAACCAAGATCGATTATAAATGTTTACTCAATGAATTTGTAAATACAAGTTAATGTTTCATTGGTATATAAATAATACCTATATATATACTTACCTTATACGAATATTACATATTTGCTTTTAATAAAATAAATAGATCAGATAAAATATACATAAATCATTATTTATAATTCTCGATAATCTTGCTGTATCAATCCATCCAAGGCTATACGTAATATCTACATGGTTTTTTGTTTGAAGTACAAAAAAAATTTTCAAAGAAATGATTCTAGTGATATTTGCAAAAAAAAATACGAAGCTTAGAGTCAAAATTTTATATAAATCAGCTCATTAGTAGCCAAAATCGTACATCATTCGTAAAATACATATAAAAAAATAAACTGGCCAAATTACGGCGGTTTAATCAGTTTTAGGAGCAATGAGATCAATACAGACCAATATCACACAGCTATATCAAAATGTTCTCAATGAAGTTTCCCAAAAAAAAAAAAACGGAACAGTAGTGTCAATAGTGCCAGATCTAAAAATAATATTTACAGATTTACACTTTTTCCTATAGAACCCTCAACTTTTTTTTTCAAAGTAATGCTATGTTTATTTTTAGCGCATTCGATTTTTCGTATTCAAATTGCTATAACCCTATCAAAATCTAATTCCCTTAATTTCTTTTAAAAAGGACAATTCAACATTTCGTTGAAATATATAGCAACATCTCTATATATTAAAAGAAATCGTGGCGATATGACAGTGAAAATTTATTTATTAAAAATTTGCGTCGAACATGTAAAATAATAAAAGACGTTGCGAACAAGTGTCGTAAAGTGACTAAGAAGGTGTGCAATGAATTTCTTTATCATCATCATCATCATCATACCTTTGCCTATAGATTATGTGAATATTCATTCTCATTTCTCATGACGAAATTATACAAATATTATTATCAATTGGGTACAAATTTATTTGCTTATATACCTATAAATATATACCTACACACACCTGTTATCTATGTATTGGGTTATTGAGAAATATTTACATATTATGAGTGTTCTGTAGGAGACGTAAATCGATCCCTTTTTTCTTCTATTCCGATTGATATTTTGATATACAGTATATAACAGCCAATTAGAAGAATTCCATCATTGTGCATATTAAAAACAAACCGAGAATGTCAATTATAGATCATCCATACAATGAAAACTCTTTGAATGACATTTTCAAAATAGGGAATAGGAACCTGAGATTATTGAAGAATTTTTACATTCCATATAAAAAAATGTTAACAAAAACAAAAACAAAACTCGCTATACAACACACTAAAAACTAAACAAACTATACTATATAATGAGAAAGTAAGGCAAAACCGTTTCCAATATTGTTTTCGGACGGTTCTTAATGATTCTGAAACAGTAAAAAGGCTTGAAAGCGAGAATTCATAGAATGGCCACCACGATTACCTGTTCTAACCCTAATAGACTTAAACTGCTCTCAAATGAACTTATTGAAGAAGAAGAATCACGTTTGAAATTAGGCTGAATTTTGCAATAGGTACATTCAAAAACAAAAGCATTTTTACTTTCAAGATAGATGAACTATTATATAATAACATCAGAAGGCGCTTCTACATATAGCTATCTAAGATACAACTGTTACTTGAAGGTTTTCAATGTGAGGGGCTCAAATTTTTACGTTAGATATATCATGATCTCAACTTTACGTGTCTCAGATTTTTTTTTAAATATGCAAACTATCTGTAATGATGTATCCATTTTCATTTAAATGGTTCATGCTGTATATATATATATACTTATAGTAAATTTATTGACATGTCAAATTGATTTTTTTTATAATAAGTATATGTAAGGCGTCATTAAACTGTTGTTAAACATTGCTCAATTGATTATATGTTTATTGATAGTGTGAGATAAATTAGCGCCGCTTTACCTGCTACTCTGTTATCTCTTTAAAAAAATATGAAGGCTTTGACGCTTAATTGATCCAGAAAATATCATTGAATTTAGTAGATTTTGTTTTCAAATAGTAGTAGAATAAACATTTTTTTACCAAAAAATTAGACGGGCTTTATTAGTTGGTACTTTTGAAGTTGTTAGTTAGATAGAAGTACCAACACCAATAGAATTATTATTAAAATAAAAACTCAAATCCGTTATCATCTTCCCTTTGAAAACTATCCTCGATGGGGGACGGAGGTGGCAAATTTTCTCGAAAATCGAAAATTCGAGATGCTAGAATTAAAGATAGAGGACAATATCCGGAAATGTTTAAATTTGAATTTTTTTCAAAAGCGTTACGGTTTTCGAGCTGCATTCATGTTAAAATCTCACATATGGCAATTTTTGCTATGTGGAAGGGGCGATTTCTTTCGAAAACTGAAGTCTCTGAGTCCTACATGAAAGACAATAATATTTGTAGCAACATTTATAATGAACATTTTTTCTTTAAAGTTACGGTTTTCGAGTTAAGCGGTGGTAAAATGGTTAAATCTAAAATACTTATGCGTATTTCCGCAGCAATGTTCTGAGATTTCTACATAATAACAAGTACAAGCAAATAATTTACGTGGATAACAGGATAAGTACTATCTTCTTTGGTACTAGTGAACGTTCAACGATTTCCGTGACTATTGTTAAACTTAAAAGTGTGAAATAAATACTTAAAAAAAAAAATGGACCAACTTTTTTTAGTAGGTGCACTGAAAAATACAAAATAATATTGATTCTAATGGTGCTGGTACTTGTGAAGTCGGTGCCAAAAGTTATAAATCAAACTGTAAGTGCACAACTTTCAAGTACCAGCATCAATAGAATTAATATTATTTTTGTATTTTTCAGTGCACCAACTAATAACGTCCGTCCATTTTTTTTGTATTTCTGAATCAGCTTTTTGTTTTATTAATAATAATAATCTTTATTCAGGTTAACATACAAATAAAAAAATAGTATGCTAATAGATTGTCTGACTTATAAAGTCCAACAAACCCCTACCGAGATGCAAATAGCATCTGTGTGTAGACCTGAACTTAATAATGTATTAAAATCTGCAAGCTTAACATAATCTAAATATACATATTAATATACAATAATTAAACAAATAATAAAATTAAAATGCAACAAAACTATAAATACAACTACAAATGTAAAGAAAGACACATGATATAGGAAGTATCAAATATTTTTTCTTCAAATATGGCAAGAAAATTTCTGTCAATGTTTTTTTCGTAATAGTCGCGTAATTGACTCAGGTAATATTTTTGTACATTTCTCATATCTGTTTATAAATAAAATTCGAATAAGATACACGTGTAATTTTTTGTACTACATTACAAAAGTAATTTTCCCTTCACATATACATAATATACACATATAGATATCAATGCGGGTTTTCCAAAATCGGAAAAATAAAATGTTTGGTAAATTATAGTAAAGATTCCATTGATAAATGCTTAGATAAGATAAACAAAAATGTTGAGAGCACCTACGAAAATGCATTCAAAAAATTCATTTATTATTCTCCCTCTGTATCAATTACATTGATCTTTTTCAGCATTTATTATTTTTTTAGTTTTGGAAAAAAAGTTCAAAGTAAGTAGGTATAAGTAGGTACCTACCTAGTGGGCGATTTTAAGATCAAAAATGGGACGATAACAAATGATTGTATTTCATCAACGATAATATAATAGTAATAATAATAAACACTTTATTTCCATAGAATGATGACAAATACATTATGGAAAACGTCACAGATCCCTTAAATATATACCTATACCTAAATAATTGAGCAATTTTCTTGGGCGACCAACCCTTCTTGAGAATCGAAATCTACCTACGTCCCTGTCTATCGTCGATATTGCGGGGGTGAATGCATTAAAAGCTCATATCATTCGAAAGCTGGCCGGCCGGCCACCCGTTTCTGGTGTGTGGTGGTCATACCGACTCCTACTCTCTTTTCTTGTCAGTCAAAATCGCGCCTCGTGAGACTTAACATGTCCCTCCTTACCATGGTCAGATAACCACGTGAAAAAGTAGTATAAATCCCCAAAAAAAAAACGCACACAAATTCAAGAAACTACTCAATTTAATAAAATCAGCAATAATAATTATTTGTTCAAAATGTCGAATAAAGAAATGTTCGCCCTCTATGTACCAATTTTGATATTAAGTAGTCTCGTTTATATGCTCATTGTGAAATCGCTGCTTTTAATAATTTAGAAGAAAAAAAAATGTGTGGTGATAGTGAAACAGTTTTTTTTTGTTCAAATCCTAGATAAGCTTGGAAATTTCAAATATAGATAACACTGCAAAAAAAAAACAAGCTCATGTCGCCGAAATATTATTAGATATCCGGCATATAAAATATAAATTAAATATGTAGTCATCGTACATAACACTCACCTGATTATGTTTAAAATATATAATATGTGTTTGTTTGAATTTCTTATCAATCGAAAAGAAATAAATTATTATCGATGATATCAGTTGAACATATCTCTCTCTCTCTCACATATTATGTGTGCCTCTGTAATATTGTACTTAGAGTAGTAAACATCACTTTTTACATATTCAGTTTCTTATTATCATTATCACCAATATGACAACGATCCTGAAAAACATTATGATGAATAACATTAATAATAATAATAATAATAATATATCGTTAACTCCGTCATCGCAAAGAAATCACCAGCATCATCATCATCATCACTTGAATAATTTTATCAACAAATTTGATAGTAGTAACATTGTATCAACCCACTATGGAGTGCCAGATCAATGTGAGTACCTACATCTATTTAACACTTTAGAGTAATAATTAATCTTAATTAGCATAATAATTTCATCCATCGCGGTGTTCCTGTTAAACAACTTAGTTTGTTCCTTGAATCTATCCTCTTTACCGCTAAACTATCTTCAAGTTTTTTTTTCATTGAATTATTTTCATAGTAATCATTTTTGTCTTGTCAGCTTGAATTTTCAGTATTTCCTATTAATCTTTACACTGACTTTAAAAGAGAAGGAAGTAAGGACTTTTGATTTTTTTTCCATTATGTTGAACATTTTGCAATAACTACGATTTCCCTTCTTTGTTTAATTCCGGTAAATCAATCTATTTTCTATCCGATGAAAAAACTGATTTCATACAAGATTTATCACAGCAGATAAACAGTCGAATTGTAAACATCCTCCGTTTGGTTGGTCGGTGAAACAAAACATTGAATAATATTGAGGAAAATCCATCGTTTCCCCTTATCCATAAAACAGCTAAACTGCAAATTAAAAAAAAAACCTATGTACTTTCTGAACACTAGCTTTCCAAACAAATAATAAACAATTCTGACGGCCTGTAGCCATCGGAAAGGTAAATTTCTCAAAATTCATTGAATTGAAATTTTAACAACTTTTTCATTGGTATACCTACATGTTATTACATATGATGCGCTTCACGCCTGTTTTTCTTTCGCCTATTTCTTATCAATAATTTAAATATACATTTTTTTATCAGAGTCTTTATTAATATCTCCAGAAAATGTACAATTACATCAAATTTATATTGTGTTTTCATGTTTTACCGATATTTCTTTTTTTTTCGGTTCATTTTATGAAAAATTATATCTATAACTCATATTTTTGATTATATTTACACTACGGCCCTTTTTTGATATTTTTTTACAATGTTTGAACGGTCGCCATTTTGAAACTACTTACCCGATAATGCCCAATAACGAATTCGGCCGAGATATTTAAGAGATTTATTTTTGTAGCAAATTTGAACTTGATACCTCCAAAACTGCCACCTCTATCGTGTTAACAAATTTCGTAATATCCCATATAAAAACTTTTGAACCAAAAGTTTTTTTTGACTTACTTATAGACATATAACATCGTGTCGTTAATTTTTTTTCGAAATTCAAAAGTGTCAACGATCGCAATAGGTACATTTCTATAAGAAATTTACCTAACAATCTATTTTTCTCTCAAACAATAACCATCATTAATTTTCCCAAGTTTTATATGTTTTATTTTCATAGTTAAAAAAAAAGAGAAAATAACACAACATTTCTTGTAAAATTGTCTAATCGTTCTTGTTTTATATTCACCTTATTTCATTTTCATCAAAATTAACCAGATTGATAATTAAAATCTTATTCCTCCCAAAAAAAATTAAATACAGTGACATCTAGTTCATTATTACTGTAACTAATTTTCTCCAATGTAGCAATCAAACTAATTCAACGCTTAGTATATTATTACAGTTAGTTAGCTTTTACCGAATAAATGTTTCTGTTTTTTTTGGTCTTCCAGTTCTCAAATCAAATTAAAATATCTTTTTATATGCACATTGAACATCGAAATAGAGATATTTTTTTTATTGAAACCACAATGAAATGTAAAATTCGATCAATTCGTTATAAGTATAACAGAATATCGGTAGATAATTTGAGAATAAGATGCGATAATTAATATTACCGAAATTCTAAGGTGTATCAATTATATTAAAGAGTTTAACAAACATTTCAAAACTTCTCACCTTGAATTTCTCTCTGTTTATTTTTAATATTTCGAGAAATCAGAAGTGGGAAATTATTGGGAAATGAAACACCCTGTACAAAGCGCCTGGACTGGCTCTGCTTTCTTCATCCATTTCCAGCTAGCCCTACCAGAGGTTTAATAATTACTTACCCTTGGTTTTCTGTACTTGATAGGAAAATAATTAGAGAAAAAAAAATTGCTGCAGCACTGACATCGGATAAATATGATTATTATTGATGTAATATTGGAGAAAGGGAAGGCAATTATCGAGCACCCTCTTTCGAGGCAATTAATTTTTTTTTGCTACCAAAAAGCCATTTGGAAAAATTAATAAATTTTCTTCTAATTGCCCCTGCAGATTAATCGACCAGCAACGAAAATTGGTTATTTTGGACTCAGCTTTGACATTTTTCCCGATGATTTGGTACTTATTAATAAGAAATCTACGCAATTACTATTTTTTATTAATACTTTGTGTATTAATTCATTGATTATAACAAATAGGTGAAATTTATGAAAGTAATAAATATAAAAAAACAATGAAATTGGCCTTTCGCCATTCTCACATTTTCATAGTGACATAGTGACCAGGCGATAAGAAAACAGAACCCTTTGATAATCACTCTCGAATCTGTCTTTCTGTCCGTCTACTACAGCCTAGGTCTAGATTCACTTTCCTCTTTTATATTGAAGAAAACATGAACAAAACTAAGTATAAAAATCTTTCCACCAAAAATTGTGCGGAACCCTTTCCCGCATGCGAGTCTGACTAGCACATGACTTGCTCCTTCATTTCCAATGACAAGTTAGAACCTACGTTACAATAATTAATTTCGAGATTTTCCTTTAAGGAAAACCCCAGATAATATAAACTTTTGAACCAAAAGTTTTTTTAGACTTACTTATAGACATATAACAACAAGTTATTGAATTTTTTTCTAAATTCAAAATTTCATAAATTTCTATAATAAGAAATTTACCTAAACAATAATTGAAAATAAATATATTGACTATTTTCCAACAACACACTGTAGTGCTGATCATTCAGTTTTTCAATTTCCGAAAAGTATATCCGGATGAGCTAGAGATTATATTCCACCTGGACGTAGCCAAATTTAGTGCAGCAAGTAAATTCCCGGACATATATTTGGAGGGATATATATATATATATATATGCATATGGGGTGCTGGAAAATAATAGCCTAGGGTCACCATTCCCGTGGGTGCCGTTTGAAGTAAACTATCCAAGATGGACTCGCTCTCTTACATACCGCAAATGGACTTTATACTTCGAGAGATGTCCTCGCATCGAGACATAAATAAAACACTGTGACACATATTTAGTGATAGAAATATATAGAAATGGGATAGTGAAGGACTTTTACGCAAATTCATCCATTAAAATACCCTCTAAGAGACACTTTATTAGGAAACATGTAGGTATCTACTTATATGCTGCCATTCAAGATATTTGAGACGAAATTTGCAATAATCAACTGTGTCACTATTTCCTTTTACTACTACGTAGTTAATTTTTGATGTTGCAAGTTTGATAACATTCATTCATCATCAGTCAATATTATTTAATTTATTTTTGTCGGTGATTTCACTGAAATTTTTGAAGTGTTTTTCATGGAAATGTTGTGGAAAATTTGATACAAAATTCATTCATTCACAAATTCTTGAAATTAAGATTATAACAACACTAGATTGCGATTGCTACAGGTTTAAGTTTTAGATTCTTTTAAATTTAGTATCATTACATGTTTGGGTCAGAGCATTTCATAATTTTGCCATATTTTTAATAACGATGGTAATTAGAGAGAATAAGTAATAACAGATAGCAAAGATTGTGTTTCTAATTTTTGCCGATAGGTTGATATTCAAACAAATAGTAGTCAAAATAGTTTATCTACTCTTTTCCTACAATAAATATATTTTTGAATATAAGTAAAATTTTTTTTATTAAATAGGGCAGCCTAGATGATGCACGGAGTAGAAAAAAAAACATAAGGACTTCCGACAGAAGTGAAAACTTAAAACAAAGGAGTAACTAAATAAATTATTGAAACTTTTTAATTTTTTAAATGAAATTATTAACATTAGTCTGGTTCTCACATCTATTGGCACTCCGAGCAATAATTATTTGCATTTTTATACAGTTTATTAATTAATCAAACATATGATGGATTGCGCAAGCTCAATACAAAATATCAATATTATATTAGTATTTACATAGTTTTTATTGAACTTTATTTTCATTATCAGCTCTATTATCATCGTCGAGTTCAACAATACTTAATCCATTTATACTTTTAATTATTTCATTTTATTCTAAAAAAGATATAATAGGAAACAAATATGTTAGACTGGAATTTATCTAAGTAGGTATAAAAACTGCATCGATCGTTGTTTTGTATTTTTTAGTACTTAATTTTCGATCAGTAGACATGGTCAAACCTAATGCTTCATTAAGAAATTCAACTGGTGGTTGGTTTTTATTATCTGCAAAGTTGATAATGAAGTCCCCATATAATATCATCGGAATATCGTCAAATTTTTCGCCAAATCTTTTTTCCAGTATGTCAATACCTTCTTTCGTATAAATCATCAAATTTTCGATATTAAATAGGAAAAAATCTCATTAAATACTAATAAAATTCATTGCAAGATGTATTGCAGATATCAAATAAAAGAAAAATAAATAATATCAAAAATTTTTACGCAAACATCGATAATAATATTGGAAATATTCAACAATAAATACTTTGTTTTTGTCATTTATTTTTCTACATAAATTTACCAATTTCTCACTATTGTACACTGGCCGTTATATACTACGCGCAATACGTCACGAGCATGTCGAGGTCATCGGTGTCGCGAGCTTGGAAGATTTTACCCATCGTAAAAACGCCTAACATGTCAATAGAAGTTTTCACTTCAAAAATAGAAATATTGCGAGAATCGAAACCAAAAAAAAAGACTACAAACTACACTTAATGTATCTTAATCATAATTATTTTACAGTTGTGCAAGAGAAAGATAATTTCACGCGGATAAAATCGTGGGCAACGGCTAGTAATAAATATATTTTCGGTTACACCATAATTTAAGAAAGTTTTTCCCATTTTTTTAACTATTAATTTCACATTTCTGAGTGGTCCTGAATAATGATTTACACGGACATCGCAGATTTTTCGAGAAAATATAGCTGTAGCTATAAAAATCAAAAAAAAACTTTCAATAAATTCTATATTTGGTGTCGTGAGGATGCTTCAGATAATCAATTTAAAAACAAATGAAGTTATTCTCGAAATTTGTAGATTTTTCTGTTTCATGTCTTTTTGTTTTTTTGACACAATAAGATTTCTTCTTATCGCTAATAGTGACTTTGCCAGCAACAAATCAACTTATCCCGTCATTCGATCCATATCCAGTTGCAATATCCACACATATATTTTTCGTTCTGATTTCAATGCATTCTTGAAAAGGTCACCTGAATAATAATTGGCATTTGAATAATCAAATATACTTATCCAGTCTCAGTGTGTGCTGGATATATATACATTATTTAAATATTCATATGCGCATTCATATTTTCATATTTTTATTAGCTGGTAGTTGGCAGATAGTATGGCACGCCATATAAAGCCCGGAAAAATCGGACGGGAAATCGGAAACATGCAAATACCAGACGGTCTTCGGTGTCATTAATTTTTAAACAGACAATTTCCTTTTGAAACGATGCCTTTCGAAAGACAGTGGGTTAGTTTTTTTTTTTTTGGAGGTTATGATTCACCATTTCATTCCATACGAATTGAAAGCTGATAATTTTCTTACCTAGTGATCAAAAAGTATGTTTGTTTGTTTTATAAAAAAACATTAATTCTCATATAGGTACTCACTGATCGAAGCATGTTGGAGGTTTATTCACAGAAATTTCACAAAACTAATGATGTAAAAGAGAAATGTGCCTATTCCAAGGAAATCCAAAGATAAACTGGGAAAAGAAAAGGAGAGGCCCAGAAAGAGTGGATGATTTTGTATGATAACAATAATCCCATAGTAACCATCCGTTTTCAAAAAAATCATATACATATTTCGTATTTTTGGGAAAGCTTAAAATTAATATTTAAATATTAATCAACTGATATTTGTCGACATGAAAATTTCCAATAGTAATGTACAAATTTTTAAGTATTTATTGTATTAACTTTAACAATATTATCCTTTAATTTCAGATGATCAAAGGCCAGGTACAAGACTTGATAAAACACCGTCAACATCCACGTCACATGATGGTAAGTTGTTTTTCTTTACCGACTTCGAAAAATTTGTTTGTATGTTTGCTTTTGTGTCTGCGTTGCGTTTTGATGATTTTTGATTCATTTGAAAGAAGAGAGTTGAGAAATGGTCCCATATTTACAAAAAAAAACTCAAATCCGAAATGTCAATCTCTCTAAAATCCAGAATTCAAGATTAAACCATATCCGGAAACGTTTGATTTGATTGTTTTTTTTAAAGAGCATTGGTAACGTCTAATGTTTATTACCGCTATGTGGAGGGGGCATTTTCTTGAACATTGAAAATGTGAGACGGCCAAATTAAATATAATGTAGCAACATTTTTTCAAAAAAGTAAGGCTTTTCGATCTACAACAGTGATAAAGTCGAGATATGTGTAAGTATTTCCGCCGCGATGTTTTGACATCTCTGAATAATAACAAGTACAAGCAGAAAATATATACATGGATAATAGGATAAGTATCTTCTTTGGTATTAGTGAAAGTTCAACGATTTTATCAAAAACTGGACCGACTTTATTAATAATATTAATTTTATTACATCAAAAGTATCTATCAAAACAAATAGAATTAAGGTAAAAACAAAGTACCTAAATTAACTGGTGTTTTTGACTAGTTTAAAATCTATCCATAGATTCAGAATAGAATGTGAATTTTAGACGATATGGCAGCTTAATTAAATTGGGTGTTTTTTTTTAATATAACTAGATTTGATTATTTAAGGGCAAGGGAAAGTTATTTGAGGATGTTTCCCAACTCTACCTTGTCCTGAAATAGGCAAATCTACTTTTGACTATTCTGCAAGATTGTCATCGTTTGAAACATGCATTTTATGCTTTTGTCACGGATTGACGTCATTGCAAATGCGCATGATCATATATCTTCTTTTAGTATCATGTCTACATGTGCTCGATTTTAAATCCAAATTTTTCCTCTTTGAAATATAACGCTACTGCGCTATATATAACATATCTGCTCCCCTATAAAAAAAAAAACTTAAGCCATGCCATATATAATAAAAATGAAAATTATCAGAGAAAGGGTGTGTGTTAATCTGTGAAATATATATAGTAGGTATATATAATCGATTATCAAAGCTCCGTCTGTGTAAAAGAAATATCGGGAATTATTATTATGAAAATCATCAAAAATTCACCCCTTTTTATGGCATGATAAATTTAACAAAACTCGTCGCAATTAATCATCACTTGTGGCATTCTGTTTCACTTATTACAAATTCAAACGACTTTCCTACCGCTCGCAGGCAAATGCCAGTGATTAAAAAATTTTATACTATTACATTACTTTCCTTACATAGCGAAGATAATAGCGGTAGTAAAGTAAAAATCCTCTGGTCAAATCGTGCTACCGCTCATTGTTTTCAGCATGTCAAGACTTATCTGAAAATGCGCAACTTTTCACATCATGAACCTTAACATATTTTTTTCTCATGTAATCTGCCTGTCCGGTGGGTAGCTAGTGCTTGCTCTACCGCGTGAATATCCTCAGATCAAAAAGGAGAGGCTCTTAGTGGTAATGACCTTCATTTGTCTTTTCACTGTATAATTTTGTAATTTCATCAATTTAAACTAATGTACGATAACGAGTGTTCTCGAATGATGAATTTCAATTATTTGACCAAGTACTATTCCTGTCTCTCTCTCTCTCGACTCTACTGTATAAATGCTACTTTAATACCCAATTTTTGGCGCCTATATTCATCAGCAATATACCTACGTGGGGCAATGCGCTTCATATTGAACATGACCAACAGAAAAGTTTATTCGTCATTAAATATCTGCAGCTTAGTTAGAAATTATTATTTAATACACTTGAATTAGAAATTATCCTTTGAACGCCCAAGGAATGAGAAGTTTTCTAACAGAATCACATTTTTTTTTTCCTCAACAAATATAAAAATCTAATTTAGAATTGGGTCATCCATTTCGGAGAACAAACGAATTAACAGATACCTACCCACGATAAACTCAACAAGCTAGCAAACACTCTCTCTCTAAATACCTATTATTGTAATTTAACGTATTTCATAGAAGCTATACTCAATCTAAACTTCCACTTATATAATTTCAAAAACAGTGTACCCCCAAGCATGTATTTTCTCCCCCTAGAAAAAAAAACAACAGATAAATCTTCCCATATTATTATTTTAAATTTCCCATGCATCGCACGCATCATATTTCAAAAATATAAAATTCCTTCGCTGGTTGGTAGTGAAGATTGACTTTCGGACCACTGAAGAAAAAAAAATATGCCGGACCTCAAAATCCATGCCAAGTCTTGCATACGGTTTGATAAGCCTGAGCAGCAACAGTGATTGACCCCCGCAAGAATTTCACAGTCATTGAATTTTCATATTCGAGAAAAGAGAGAATGGCTGAGGGGAGGAGAGGGCGATGGTGTGTCAGAATAGGAAAATGTGTAGTCGGCGTGAAAATGGCTTTTCATTGCGCTTCAATAGAACGTCTTGTAAACAACATTCAGATAAGAAATGTTAGACTGAGATAAAAAAAAAGGTCCAAACATTCCATGAACAAGTAACGTAAAATGTTTGATACTGCTGATGAGTAATTAGTCTAGTTCATTGAAAAGCTATTGACGTTCTAGACATTCAAAAGAAAAGGAAAGGAAATTGGCAAACCAAAAGGCGTTGGCCGGAATTTCACCTTAATTATGAACTTTTGTTATTTAATATTAACAAATATTTCGTTGCAAAAAAATAGGGCAAACTCTAAACCCTCTAAACTCTACAAACCATAAGTATCGAGGCTGCCTTTAAATTCATATACTGTTCATGTGCTGGCGAAAAAAATTTTCCATAGGCTTCAGCTCCGGTTATCTTGGTGCCGTGAAATTTCCAGTTCACTATTTATCAAAACCACTATTCAAACTTCTCCCTGTTTTTTAACTTCTAGATGTACCTAGTTATAGTTATGTTTATTTTGAAATTATTTCAGGAATAGATTATTTTTTAATGCCCACATCATCTGACACCCTGTATATATATATATATATATATATATATATATATATATATATATATATATATCTATGTATAAATAAACGCCAAAAACATCTATTTGAATCATTCACTTTATTGGGTATTCTAGTCACGATCAGAGCAAGTCAAACCTCTGCTTTACATATACCCAAACTTCAGATTATAGTTATTCAAAAGAAGTTGCATAAAATGAATCATGGTTGCATTGGCGTAGAAACTCAAGGGCAAATTCTAATTATATTATAAATTCAAATCGACAGCAAAATGCCAAGAATTTTCCCATTGAATTTAGTCAAAATAATAAATCATGTGTGAATCAGTATTCACACAAGAGATAACGATTTGTATATTTGTTTTTTTTCTTCTTCTAATTCTGTAATATTCACAAATACCCCCGACACTGGATGATATTCAAATAAAGTCCCAATGTTCGAATTTGCCTACTTGATATTCTAATCGTGCGATGCACAAAATTCGATTTGGTCGCGCAAAAGTGCGAATTGACCATGTGTATAAGTTTTCATGCTGAAATACAATTCACCACAAATTCTTCCCTCTTGGATAGAAAAAAAAAAACATCGCAAAATCGCCTTTCTCAACTAGATCAACATGTACTTAATGTTTTTCTAGATGAAATTGTTGTTTCATCATACTAGTATAGTTTAAATACCCATCGAATGGGGTTTCGTCATACCTTGTCTATCTCTTTTTTTTTGTTTGTAAATTAGTTGAAATAAAATCTTAGCATCATAAACATATGTCTCCGATCAGATCGGACATGATCGGATTAGTAGTCGAGCCAACATTTAAAAAATCTCAAAAAGTATCCATTCACTAAATGGCATTAAAAATATTTTTAAGGTTTAGATATGATATGCACCTAAAACTTTTTTTGAAGCATTTTTGCCGTGAAATAAAAACTAATAAAAATTAAAAACCGTCAAATTTATCTATCGTATTTTTTTTATTTCCAATTTTCTTTCCATTTTTCATTTCGATACTAATTATAAAGTCCACTTTGGATACATTCAACCTGAGGAGACTAATATACTTGGAAAGAATGAATCTTCCGGAAATCGCATTGAAGCTGCCGATTCTCTAACTTTTATACCGACATCTTGTTATATATAATTCAAAAAACGTCGCCACGTGACTTGTTAAACCATGACACGTGACGCTTTGCTTTATTAAAAAGGGTTAGGGGTTGGTTTTTTTTTTGCACCATTCTTATTTAAAAGCATAATGTATACCTATATATATATCCGCTTTTTCATGTTCGCTTAAAGAAATGAAGGGTGAATCAGAGACACCCTTTGATGGTGGTATTAAACCGGCGACAAATGTTCCACTCTTCTCCTATTTAGATGAGAAATTAATATGGCGATGATTTATTATTGTCGCGACACATTTTTGTTCATTCAGAAAAAAAGGAAAGGGGGGCGTTTATGATTGGAAATATGTGTATGTGATAAAATGGCCGTCATTAGTTTGACACAGGATGGGAATTTTTATTGATATGAAAATTGTTTTCTTAACTTCGAAAACCGTTCATAATTTGGATACGTTTACAAAAAAATATGGCAAATTTCAGACAGACAGAAACAAGGTAAAAGTCATTGGCCGGGTACAGCGAGAAGTGACTGCTTAGTAATCGCTTAGTAATCATAAAGTTGACAGGTAATAATGTAACATAACCTATCTTTTGTTAATGCAATTACCCAATTCTATTATGGATATCTATGATTTCATTTACTACATTATAATCTTTTTTCATAATAAATATATTCAACAGAAAAAGTTTCTTCTTATATTTTAAATTTTTCAAATATAGTCAGTTTGACAAATGAGCGAAGCTGATAGAGTGGTTAATTTTAAGTGACATTTTTGACAATATTAAAAATGTTAGTTTTGATTATTGCTATCAAATCTGTGTCAAACAGTTTATCTTAGGGTTTAGCAAGATAACAGTAATAATTTAATTTTAATTATGACAGCTCTATTGACCGTAGTAGTAGTAGGCAGTTAAAACCTATCTTAAGGAATTTTATGTTTAAGACAGTTAATATATACACTGTATTAACTCACATTAAATTCAAGCATTCAGTAAAACATCTTTTGATTGTTCCATTTGTACAATGCATGACAGAATTTCGATAAATTTCAAACTGTTTCCGATTACCACACCATAGCTTCCAAATATTCAGATTTCCGTATAGTAGCATCAGGGATTTGAATGGCAAAATAGCCGATCCGAAGTCTTTCTTCCATATATATAATAAACCATATTGAATAGGGGTGTTTGTGCCGGATATATCCACAACCAGGACTCTTTGTCAGTGCTTTATAGAAAATATATTCAAGTATTTTCATGAAAAGTGTGGAGGTAGTATTTATTCTCTGTTAGAACGATTTGGATAAATCCGGCATCGATAAATAAAATAATGTCATCGACTCATTCGATTGCGGACGTTAAGAAATTTCTATAAATGCATAAAAAGGTTCCAAATTTATTATTTTAATTAGGTTAGGTACATTACTTTATGAGTTAAATAAAATAATTTCCCTGCCTGGAGAAAGCGCCCAGATACGTTGCCTTTAAATATCATCTATGAATTTTACGAAATATACAGGGTGATTAACGTGAGAGTCTAACACATTTTTGAAAGCTCATTGATCAGCTTATTACTTCAATGCATTAGAATATTGATCAAGATCAAGATACAACGAAAAGAAAATAATATGACCACGCGAATCTCCAATGACAAAACGTCAGGGACAATCATAAAACGCCTGTTTCAAATGATAATCTCATCATTATTTTGTGACCGCTTGCAATGTGGGTTGCGAAGATTTGGGTTTTTCTGTATGTAATAAAAAAATAAAATTTTCCAGAATATAAATATGTCGATATTTTAGTTCGATTCATCCGTTTTGTCGCGGAATTACAACTTGCGCGCGCAATTCTTAATATCACATAAACTTTTGTTTTTTATTTGATCTTAATAATTGTTGCATCTTTTGAACTGTATTCGGTAGACAGTTCATGCAAGATGGTAAGTATGGAACCCTTCGTGTACGAGTTCGACTAGCACTTGGCCGAGTTTTTTTATATTTAATTAAAATCGAAAAAAAACAATTAGTAGAGAGTCTCTCTACGTATGTACACTATTGAATTACCAATAATTAGGTAAGTTTTATTTTATTCTTGTTGTTTTTTTTCCAGATGCAGAGGCAAACGGAGACATCAGCTGCGATGACCAAAGTGTTGGCAGTGATCACCGTATTGATCAAAACGATGAAAATTCCATGGACTCGGACAGAGACGGCGCTTTGAACTTGGTAAGTGAATAATTCATCTAAATAAAATTCATGTGTAACTAATATCGGTATAGAAAAAAATAAAAATCATTCTCCCTATATCAGAAACACGTAAGAATGAATTGATTGCTCTAAGATATCCAAATTCCGTCATCAATGTTGTACAAGAATGTTATAAAAAAATCCACAATTATGAACACAAAATAGCGTTACACAGTTTTTTTCAGAAAAGTGAATTATTTATAAAAAAAAACACGCTTTAATAACATTACCGAACTTGAAAATAAAAAATACTTTTGAAATAAAACATCATTGGAATATACACATATTAGAGACTTTCCCACTGGAACTCGGAAATCTATGATTTTTGTTATATGAATATGGGACCATTTCTCAAGTCTCCTCTTTCAAATAAATCAAAATCGGTGTAGGTACGTTAATACAAAAGGCGCGCACGAACCAAAAAAAAAGCAGATAGTCGAATTGTAGGTATACCTTCTTCGTTCTGAGGTTCAATTACTTCTTCTTCTTCTTCTTTATGGTTAATGGCCCTTGCTTCCGTCTGGTGCAATTGGCCAAACTAACAAATATATAAAATAATACTATATTTTTGACAGAGACGCGAATTTCTGAGATACATGATTGGAAAACTTGGTTAGTTTTTATTGATTTCAATAATCTTGAGATTAACAAAATGTTGGCTGTAATTTTTATTTCGAAATCAAAATTTCTGATCAAATTCTATATAAAATTATCGCAACAAATTCAAAATATATATTTTATCTAATAGAAGACTGAAAAAAATGTTAGAGATCAAGTAATTTTTTTTCTTCGTTAAATCAATATAATATTAAACAAAAATAATAAATTTAAGTACATCTTAATCGTATGATTTTCTATGTTCATTTTTAAGTTATTTATTACGCTTCAGAGATATCTATACAACAGAGAATATCTCCATATCTATTACTGATATTTCTATATTTATCTTTCTCTGATACTATCAATAAATTTCCCATAAAAAGTAGGTACCTATATTTAATAGAATTTATTTTTGTGAAGAAATAATCATTCAAATCATTATCTCACATATTAATTGAAAGTAGATTTATTCGATGCTTAGGTATAAAATTCTTTTTGACCGACCAATCCCAAACGGGGGGGTATACAATTCTACTGTCTGTGTTTTTATAAAAACTCAAATCCGAAATCTTATTCCCTCCGAAAACCGCCCCCAAAGGGGGTGGAGGAAGCAAATTTTCTCGAAAGTCAAAAATTCGGGATGCCAGAATTAAAGATAGGATCATATCCGGAAACGTTTAAATTGAAATTTATTTTCAAAAGAATTATGGTCTTCGAGTTACATTCATGTTGAAATCTCACATAATACCTATGTATATTTTCGCTATGTAGAGGGGGCGAGTTCTTTCGAAAACTGAAAATCTTTGGGTACTATATGAAAGACAAAAATTTTTGTAGCAACATTTATAATGAACATTTTTTCCTTAGAGTTACGATTTTGGATTTACAGCGGTGGTAAAATTGTTAAATCTAAAATACTTATGCGTATATCCGCAGCGATCTCCTGAGATCTCGACATAATAACAAGTACAAGCAAAGAATATTCGTGGGTAATGGATAAGTACTTACTATCTTCTTTGGTATTTCTTCGTGACTCTTATTTCACTTAGAAAATAGATATTGAAATGCGGTTTTCACTATTTTTCTTTAAATTTAATGCTCTTTTATATGAATGATAAACAATATAGTATCGTACTTGAAAAAAATCGAACGAAATATGAAAATATAAAATTATTCACATAACGCCATCTAGCGCTTGTTAAAACAACTGGCATGAAACAAAAATTCAACATTTTATTGAGCAATGGATTCCCTTTCAAACAATATAAAGTTTATCAAATTCCATAAAGCGGTACAAAAGTTACAACGATTTTATTGAGTTGGCGTTCCCACTCACCCCCACCTGTTATTTTACAAGATAGATAAAAAATGATTGAAGCAAACCATGCATGAAATGATCTGTGAATTACCAATTTTAAAATCTTATGGTAATATTAGTGGGCAGTTTTTAGAGAAAAATAATTTTTTGTATTACTTTTTAAATTACGCCCCCTTGCGTTAGATAATTAAATTTGAAAATTATTTCCAGCACGTTCTCCTATGCCAGTTTGTCATGTTTCATGTCCATACATGGTTCCAATGACTCAACCTATATAACTGTTTTTCGCATAAATGTATGTGAGTCTTTATGGTTCCGCATGTCCCGATAAAGATTTTTTCACTATTTTTTGAATATCTCTAGCCCAGAGAAATCACTATGGGCCCTATCTTTTCCACTTTACCGAAAATAATAAAAACTACTTAACAAAATGTATTTAAAAATCACAAAAAAGTAATTTAAAAAATAATTTAAGCCTAATTTACTAAATAAAATATTTTTATTCTGGTTATTTTCAGTATGTAGATAAGATGCAAGTAGGTGTAATGGAATTTTTTTTCTCTTACGTGAAGATATTACATCTAGAGGTTATCTCAAGTTCATTTATTTACGTGGACTTTTTCATTATTTTATCATTTGTTGCTATAATATGATCATCAACTTATAAAACTACAAGTGCCTACAACCTATTCTATGCCTTCCTAACGATCTATGCTTCATTTTATCTTATCAATAATGTCATAAAAAAGCCTATAATGGTAATTTATCATTAATATTGATTTTTCTACGTCAATTTACGGTTGTGTACCCAAAAACCTTTTTGTTTTCTGTGACAGGTAAGACTGCTTAACCCTCTTATATAATTAACATAAAGAAAACAATTTTGATAATTGATTCAAGTTCAAGATCTTATTTCGAATAATTTAATTGTACAAATTTTGTATTTTATACCATATTTAGATTAGATTGAAAAAAAGCCTTTGAAAGTACTTATGTTTAGTTCATTCATTCCAATAAAAAAGATGAGAAAGTTATTTCACTAAAATCATGGTAGAATAATAAGTTTATATTTGTGATTATTTCTTAAACCCGTGATCAACAGTGAAAAAGACGAACAAAATACAAAATCAGTTCAGAAAAGTAATTCAAGTGAATCAAACTACTATACCCAGCTGAGGAATGTTTGATACTTAGGTATATCTTCCCTTGGATATCCAGATTTTTTCCAGAAACCTTTTTGTTTTTCACAAAACACTTGCCGAGAAACTTTAATTTCATTAGACTCTGATTGTGATTGTCATCACTGATTGGTTCACTTCAGTATAGGTATAGGTACTTACTTAGTAGTCACAAATGCGCATGTGCTACGATATCTTGTACTGTGGTTTTCAAAGTAGCAACTAAACGAGTCACAATTCGATACTTCTTATCATTTGACTGAGTATCATCGCCATCTTGAAAATCTTAAGGAGAAAGATTATTTTGGAAAAGCTATTTGTTCAGCTTTCAGTACCCAGATTTCGGTTTAATTAACGATGTTCGATCAAAAAAAAAAGTTGTCAATAAATGCGCACCTTGGGCGCTTCCGTTTGATAGGTATATCAATGCCCAAGAATCAGAATCAGTTTATTTACGCTAGCACGTCAGTGATTGGAGGAAGATTAGAAACAGCAATTACCATTCAAGGACTCATGTCTCTGAACTGGTTCTGCTGTGAAAGCTGCAGGAATAGCTGAACATGACTTAGTCATCCCATATATAGATCGTTAGCTAATCCATGTGTTCTTATTTATCTTTATATCGCTTCTCACCAAATTTTCCTGGCTTGTTCTCTGTTCTTCCTCTTTGGACCAAGCCTTCATCTTGCTAGTCATTCAGCCAAGCCAATCTATATCTAATGCTGTATTATCATAGACATCTTAGTTGTAGTAAAAGATGCAAGTTTTCGAATAATGTAAAAGGAACTGTGGTGGTTGATGATCGTTTTGAAGTATTATTTAATCGAGGAACTGGGCTGTTATATAAAAGACCAGATGAAAGATGGAGTTTTCATCATACACTCACCTGCTTTGTGACTTCCTATCTCAAACGCTTTTAGCTAGTTTATTTAAAGGTTGTTTTTTTTTCAACACTTCCAGGTTACCGCTGGCAGCAACGATACCCACCGATCACCATCACCACCGCATCACCATTCGCAGCGCACTGCCACTCCCCCCAATCATCATCATCACTCGCATCCGCATTCGCATACACCTCAGCCACAACAACAACAACAACAGCAGCAGCCACAAGTGTCCAGTTCCAGCCCAGCAGCTAGCGCTGGTGGAGGAGTTGGGGCTGCTCTGGCAGCGCTAGGCGGCCTTGGTGGCTTGGGACTGTTCGGCAATCACCTACAAATGTTGGGCAGCCTGCAGGCGCAATTCCAAAGTCCACAGGCGCTGCAACAGCAGCTGCAGCAGCTGGCCATGCTGCAGCAAGCCAGCGGCGGGGCTGGGACAGGCCCAGCGGGGGCTGCTGGTGCTGCTGCTTCAGCCGGGCAAGTGGGAGCTGCTGGGGCGCAGTTTCTCTTCCAGAATCAGGTAAGGATATATATATATATATATATATATATATATATATATATAACATATGATGAATATATAACAACAATGTTTCTCTCTTTCAAGGGTTTTCTGCAGGGTTTTACTAGATCTGGTTTACAAAATAGAGCTCCACATTCTATGCAGGTGTGTTGATTAGGCGAAAATAGAGATTCTTCAGTTAATAATAGGGAATTCAATTTGTGAAAGTGTATCATCAATTTTTAAGTTTGTTAAGAAAGTATCACTACATTGGAAGATTTTTTATTAACACATTTGAAGCTTAAAAGACTATTTAACATTGAAAAAGCTTGAAAATCTAGATCAAGAATATATAAAGGGAGGATGAATAACTCTTTAACCTGTTCTATAAGCAGACGTTGCTGAAATAACGTCCTGTGATAAGTTGTCAATTTGGGATGTTGCGCAGTATTTCACTGAGTGTCTATTGTTGTAAATAAGCTTCCTTCGCCCATGCTACATAAGGATGCGCTGCGTGTTTTTGCGCAACACACCAAAATGACTTACGATAACACAATGTTTTTTGCGCTACTCCCACTACTCGTGTTACTCGTCCTCCCTATATTTATTCATGGTCTAGATACTACCCTTAGTAAAGATTGTATCAACTGTTTGGATATTCTGTTACTGAAATCGCTGTAGGTATTAGGTCCAGATTTAAAATCAAAAAACTAATCTAACCTAACCTCCAATTTCTGAAAACTGACTGGCGTACCTACATATAAAATATTATTATTATCTGAAGTTATCTCATTTTGTAAATGTTTATCACATCAAAAACATTCCATAACAACTCGTACATCTACACACACTGTTTTGTTTTTTTTATCTAATTCATAAAATAACATTACTGTGTGTAACAGTTATTTATCACCTAATGGCACTTTTGCATGTTTGGAACAAGTTATACACAAAGTCATTTATAATATATATATGTAAATTTACGTACCTATTTTTACCTTTATGAATTATTGTGGATAAGATTAGGTACATATTCACTTTTTTCAAATTTCATTGCTGAAATCAACTCACAATTAATCAAGATCAATGGAAATACTTTTCTTCTTAAAGCGGAAGTTCATTTCACTTTAGAAAATAAATTTATAGTTTTATTAGATTGTCAATAAACAGAAAATCAAACTCATATTGTTTTTGTCTACTTAATTTTACATATAAAACCCAATACAGTTAGGTCAGCAAAAGATTACCTATACGCTCTATCGTAGATATTCACCTGTAGTAAGTCAATAAGCAACATCACAACATACCTAGTTCTTTGCTTAAAGACATACCTTACAATTTTGACAATCATCTTAAGTCCATATCTTTATCTATTTCCATGACGCATGAGTAATTTTTCACAGACCCACAACTGTAACTACATCTTCATTTCATTTTTGTTATTGTTTTATCATGTTTTATTCAAACCTGTGTTCCTAAATTCGATCCACTACACTGGCTTCGTATCGGATGATGTCATCTGAGTGACACTAAGGGCCGGTTTTATAATGTCCGGTTGACCGAAGGTTGAAACTCAACCGAGGGTCAACCGGGACTTTCTGTATTAAAGACCTTCAAGCGACAGTTTTCTCAAACCTTTCAACCGTAGATTTTGCTTCAACCAGCGGTTGATAAAGCGACGGTTGAAATGTCCTTTAAAAAACTGGCCCTCGATCTACAAACTCGTTCGGTTCTTAATAAAACAACCATGATCTTATCGAAAGATGGTTTTCAAGTATTTAGATCATGCAGTACACTATTTAGCCCCAAATGATGACATATCTCTCTGTAGTGGCCAGTCTAGTTGAGTGAATTTAGAAGAAGAACCTCAAAATGACACATTTCTAACCGAATCCTTCCTTGGATCATTCATTGTAGGTCCAGCAATTAGCTCAGGCTGCTCAGCAATTGCAGCAGATACAAAAGGCTCAACAGCAACACCAACAGCACCAACAAAAGCAACATCACCATCAACAGAGCAACAATCACCAACAGCACAATACCAGCATTCCTGGAAATAACAACAACAGTCCCCATCACAACATCATGTCCCAGACGCAGACCACCCCGCCCAATAGTCACAACATACCAGCTAGTCTATTGACGCCGAGTACACCCAGTTCTGGCGGTGGCGGAGGTGGTGGATTAACACCGCAACATCATCTGAAGACACCTTCATCGCGCATGTTGGAACCATCACCTGAGGAGACCACCGATTTGGAGGAGCTGGAACAGTTTGCAAAAACGTTCAAACAACGCAGGATTAAGTTGGGTGAGCACCGACTATTTGAATACCTTCTCAAATATAGTGTAAACTAAGAAGTCTAAGTACTAAAATGTCTCTAAAACCATTATAGTCTAGTATTGCTTTTTTATGTAATACAAGAAAGTGTATTAAGAAGCAAAATTTCATTTTCATGTGTCTCTTCCAGGTTTCACACAAGGCGACGTAGGCCTCGCCATGGGCAAACTCTATGGCAACGATTTCTCACAGACCACCATCTCCCGATTCGAAGCTCTAAATCTGAGCTTTAAAAATATGTGCAAACTGAAACCACTGCTCCAAAAATGGCTGGAAGATGCCGACAGCACCCTAACCAATCCCGGTGCCCTTTCCAATCCCCTGACAACACCCGAAACGATCGGCAGAAGGCGAAAGAAACGCACCTCGATAGAGACTAGCGTGCGCGTCGCCTTGGAGAAGGCGTTCATGCAAAACCCCAAACCCACTTCAGAAGAAATCACAATGCTCGCTGATGGTCTATGCATGGAAAAGGAAGTAGTGCGGGTGTGGTTCTGCAATCGAAGGCAAAAGGAGAAACGGATAAATCCTCCAGCAGCGGCAATGGGTTCACCGTGCTCGGTGGGTAACGGTACCAATCCCATGTTCCACAACATGGTCAATACGCTAGCGTCTAGTCCATTGTCGCTGGTGACATCCAGCGCCGCCGCCGCAGCAGCCCACCATCACAACAGCTACAATCATCCTAATGTGATGGTGAAACAGGAATGACATCAGCAGATGAGCTTCTTTGCTGAACATTATCTGGACTAAGGTGCAATGAAGAAGAGGTAGAATGAGAAATAGAATGAGTGGGTAAATATATATATATATATATATATGTGTGTGGTTTAAGAGTGATTTTCGAACGTAAGAACGATGAACTATTTTAGATTTATAAAAAAAATAATAATGTTTCGTACTGACAATTATTAGAGATGAGTGGATGCTCTACATTTGACACAATGTGGAGAATGTCATCAGACAACACGCGTAGAATCGACTTAATATAGTGCTGACAGTATTTGTTAGGGGATGTCAAAAATGATAAAGATGTTATATCAGTATCGTTCATGGTATATTGAATTGAATAAATGAAAAAAGAACATTGCCGGTTCATAGCTTTTGAATAAATTAAATCTTACTTCTCAACCTCTTGGTAATTCTACAGTGCTTTCAAAAATTATCGAAATCCACGTGACGGCATTTTGAATTTGCCGCGGTGTTTTTTTTCATTTTATGTTGTCGTTCCTAAAAGAAGTCAAGTTAAATGCATCAGCACACGACACGTCTGGTTATAACCTATTTACTCTATAGTCATAAACGTATATCTACGGAAATCTGATATTTTCTGATGACTTCCAACTTATCATTAATAAATTGAGAATGTGAAATGTGTTGTTCAGTATTTTTGTAAATGTTTTTGTGCTGGGACAAGCAAGATATTTTAATTTAATAAAAGGTCTCGTTTCAAAACAAAAATTAACGGGTTCAAGTATTTTCCAAACCTTTGTTTTAAATACAGCTAACAGAAGGGGTTCAATACTTTCATCTCTTCAAAATTTCATGTCATTGAGTTATTTCGCTATATCATGAAAGATACTTTACATTTGCCGATTTTATTTGCTAATTATAGGAAGATTTAATAACGTCTAATGATAATTACTGTCAGCTCAGCAGTTTGATGGGAAATACAAACAGACATCTCATCTCATATCAATGTTTCATAGTATACGGGGAAAACTATAACTACATATAGTTCCAAATAACACTATTATAATATATAATATTAGTGTTCTTCTACTGGAAGACTGAGAATGGTAAATTTATGTTACTGGCGCTAATTTTCACACTTGAAAGCGTTTTTTCAATGCTTTAGAAAAAAGAAAATCAACTGTAAGTCTATGTGTATAAAATGGAAAAAGCTTGTAATATAATTTATTTATCTTGATATCGATATAGTTTTGTTGACATTTTTTTTTCTTTTTAAACAGTTGAGAACTGTCTTCCAAAATACTATTGTCGTAGCAGGTATATATGTAGATTTAGGGAAAAAAGTCAGTTTTTAGACTCTGATTTTGTTTTGTTTGTTATTATTGTTTTTTTATTATTATAAATGTAGTGCTTCAATTTGTGTTTATTGAATTTATCTTTATTCAATAAAAACAAAGAAAAAACTCATATTATATTATAGATTTCAACTTTGTTTTTTCTAAATAAAACATACAAAGAGTCGTAAAATTGACTGATTCGACTGTTAATTTTTATGCCAAAAATTTGTCCATATTAATCTTAGACACTATACTTACTATATATTTCATTTTAATTAAACTCTATTATTGATTTTTGTAAATGTTTTTGTTTTTATATCCAGTGTAAATAGATATATAAATATTATAAATAGATAAGGTAATGCTAAGTTATGGAAGAGAGTGTTTCTTTTTTTGACAAGTAACAGTTGTTTTTCAAGCAGGGTCTTAATAATATATTATCAATTTCGACAACTGCTACTTGTTGAATGTATTTGCAAAGAAAACAACACAAAAATATCCTTTGTAGATAGTGTTGAACAATTAACATATAAATATATACATATTATATAAATATAATATTTCTAGACACACGACATGTACTTTAAATAGGATCCTAGATTGTGTACATGAAATTTTAATAATGGTATTATAATTATCTTTGTGAATTATGTCTGTTGTATATACTATATATACATATATATATATAATATCGAATTCTCTAGAGGTTCTTGAAGAGGACCAACTTAGAAACGTTCCAAGTTCCTAATAAAAAGATAATTATTGTTGATAATATTTAATTTGAAGTTTTTTTTTCTCGGGTAATCTTATTTCGGTTGAAACATTTTCCATTTATATATATGTGCATTATTATGTGACCCGTGAGTAGTATTTGGGAGAATGGGGTCTACTTTTTTCTTGGATGAATTCTACACACATTTACCATATCAATCTTTTTTGTTTTCGTTTTGAAGTTATGTTTCATTCAAATTAGAGACATGAGGCATCTGGGGGCGAATAGCTCAACTATTACCGTCGTTGCCAATTTGCTGGAATAGGGGAGCATCTGATACACCTCAACTTGCATGATAAAATATAATAAAAAAACTTATGTGTTCTCGGTCAGGCCAAATTTACCAGATAAAGTAGATTTCAAATAGAAAATAAATGTAATGGCAAGAAAAAAAAAGAAATTCGATAACATCCTAAAACAAAAAAAAATCCTTCCAAAATTGATTTGGATTCAATTTTGAATGAAACATAACTTCAATGTCCATAATATATTATTTTATCAAAAAAAAAACACTCTGATGATCCATTGACTTTCTCAATTGAATACAACACATATCCTTACTCACAAAAAAACGTTCCTATCGAAAGTCAGTGGATATTGTCAGCTGAAATTTAATCATTAGGGAAATACCATATCAAAGATATGATTGATTGTAAGAAAGAGAAAATTTTGCAAGAATTTTATATATCTAATATTATATCAATTATATTTTGTACAAAATGGAATGGTTGACATATATATATACGTAATTTCTTTTCTGGATATCTTAGCTACCATTCCATATATTGTGGAATTTTTAATGAAGAAAATGTTGTAGAACACATTTTTGTAGTTAATTAATAAAATAGGTATATGTGTGTAGTGTATTTATATATATAAATGTTAGAGATCAGACAAGGAAGGCAATATATTATTATCTATATATATTTATTATATTCGACTGGGTTTTGTACAAAAAAGAAACACGTTGTAGAAGTATATGATTATGTGGTTGGATTTCTTCTGATCGCTCGTTGATCGATGACAGTTAAAGGAGGGGTGGACAGGGAACGACCCTACATTCGAATGTTGTATTATATTATTATTACTTACTTGTGCAGTATTTGGCAATAACGATGTACATTATTTTCATTAAAGAAATTCATACCTAAGACATGAGTTGTTTTGATTTTTTTATACTGTGGGAAAAATGACGGTGAGTCATAATTTGTGAATTCAAGTCAGGTTGGCTATACCTATACAATCAGTAGTCAAAGCTTATTTTTTCGTCAAATATTATATGTAAATCCTTAGTTACTTTTGAGGTTTTAATAATCGCTCCATTTTGTGTGCAAAGGCAACTATCTCTACTTCCTCTGGAATTGTTTTTGTATATCATTATCATATAAGTTAATAAGCTATTTTCTATGCCCAATACTGAAAGCTGCCGTTTTCATTTCTGTTCCACTCCCTTATGCTTATGTCAATTATTCTTTCTCCGCTATCTCTACTGCTTTTTCTAAAGTCAAGATTGTCAATCATGCATGTCTCAATTCATTCAAACCTCAGGCATAGATCGAGTAAATAGTAGATATGGCAACACCGCAATGACCAGAGAACACTACCTCCAAGCAATGAATGACGACATAACAGCACTATATAGTTCTTTATACTGTACTAACCAAGAAAAGAAGATGGAAAGAGGAGAATAATCACGGTCGATCTGTATGACCCTGGAATAAACTCGCCCTAAAAATCGTGTAAAATTTCATATGCATATATTTTGTAAATGCGTCTTTGCGCACCTTGCCGTGCGCAACAAACGGCTCGATTAAAAAAAGACAGCAGATCATGATCGCGAAGATAAATAAAGAGAACAAATATTTAAGGCAATTGTCAAGATGTTCGTCGTGAAACTAAAGTGAAGCCAATTTTTCGTCGGCCGCCATTAGTTTCCCTTCACCTTGGTGTTTTTCAGCTTAATATGATTTTAATTTTTTGTGCTATTTTTAATGAAAACGACGATTTTTTCTATCTTAGCACAATGGTGAAATACGAGGCTCTTGGATACCAGAGTCGCTGTCGAAAAAAGACTATGGTGTTACGTCTTTTGGCGGCCATTGATTTAATCCTCATTTGTCTTCACTTGCTCTCCGAATGCGATGTCTCCTTGGTAATTCCATGCTCTAAGGTACTAACCATGGAACAATAAAATTAAAAGTTCTTATTGTACCATGCTACTATCAGTCTATGGCTAACCACGGTCATATACAAAGGTCTTGAAAGTGGTTCGGTTAGCGTATAGCCTTTTCAGCTTTCAATTTCCGCCACGTGGTTCGCAGTTGAAGGGGGATGTTGCTTAAAACATAAAAATACCAATTTAAACGATGCTGCAGAGTTGTAAGAAGATAGGTCTTGATATTATTCATCATAGTATCAAAGTCATAACTTTTTAATAAGATTAAGGTGTTCTCAAAAAATAAAGAGACGTTCTTTATTCTTTGGGTGTTTTATCTTCTAAGTAACATCCCCTTTTCTCAATTTCGCGATGCCATCATTGACATTGACATTTGAACAAGATGCTTAAGCGACCCACTTGCTACCCATGATACTATAACAAGTTTGTTATAGTATAATGTCACAGCACAGATGAAGAAGGTGTTATGTCACAGTATAAAGAACTTTTATAGTGGGATCATGTTTGCTACCTATGTATTTCGACCTAACCTGAGAAAATGAAAAACAAATTTCAGCACTGCACAATAAATCTAGATTTTCATTTGCGTTTTTCCGAAAAAGCGATTTGCGGAAAACAAAATAAAAGTAGAGCAAACATGCGCAAATGGGTTGCAATCATCCCATATAAATTTTATTCTATATAAACAATTTTAAAAATTTGATTGTGCTAACTTCACAAGTTAGCCGGTCGTACAATCACAGGTCTGGAATCGAAGATCGAATTACATAGGTAGCAAGTGGGTCGCTTAGCGTCTTATTGAAATGTCAAAGTTAACGATAGCACTGCGAAATTGAGAAAAGGGGATGTTACTTAGAAAATAAAATACCTTAATCTTATTAAAAAGTTATGAGTTTATTAGCGCAGAATACAGTATAAAGACCTATCGAAATGGAAATATGTTATCGTATACAGTTTAAATCGTCATACAACTTTGCATTATCATTTGAATTGGTATTTTTATGTTTTAAGCAGCATCCCTCTTTAACTGCGAACCACGCGGTAGAAATTGGAAGCTGAAAAGCTGGACGCTAGCAGAACCACATTTTTTACGCTCGTTTCAAGACCGTGGCCCATGCCCTTGGCCCATGTTCTATGGCCCAAAGTCCCAAAGAGATTATTCCAGAGAACCAAGCAGTCAACGTTCCATTCAAGATTATTCTCTATGACAAAACCAAAATATTGAAAATAACAAAACTTAGAAGATATAAAACTTAGGTAAATAGGTATTACCTGATACATTGTTTTGCACAGAGTAGAACATATAAGTATTTAGGTAAAGTTGCAGAGCAATAATGGGTAAGCTAAGCCTCCAGATAAAAGCAACACTAGAAGGTATCGAAGAATTATACACCAATCATCCAGATTACAATTTCCTGTTGAAAGTAAAGTGCACAAGTTGTGGCGAAGAATCAGATAAATGGCATGATGTTTGTGAATCACAAACATACACAGGAAAGACGGAAAAATCTGTTAACCATTACATAGCGAAATGCAAACTATGCGGCAGAGAGAATAGCTTAAATATAATACCGGGTAGTAATGGTATAATTCTCAGTTCTACATATATTTTCACATTCACTGCGATAAGATTATAAACAATTTTGCTAGGATTCAAGTCCTATTACCGTATTTTTTGTAGGTGTTTACAAAAACGACGATCAAAATAACTTCAAATCAATAGTAACATTTGATTGTCGTGGCATGGAACCAATTCAGTTCGCACCGTCAGAAGGATGGATAGCAAAGGCTGAAGAAAGTGGCAAACTCTTCACCAACATAAATCTAAATGAGAACGAATGGGTGGAGTATGATGAGAAGACTCAACAATCTGTTGGTATTTACGAGGTTGAGTCTAGATTTGTTAACGTCAAATAATCATGTGTAGTTTTTAAGAATAAAGTTGTGCATTTAATAATTAAACATGTGTTTTATTATTTCTTCATAGATTGAGGATTTTTGAATCGCTTTGTCATATTGACCAGAAAAAAAACAATCAGATAACATTCTTGACGGACTTCGAAGAACCGACTGTTTCTTTCTTATGTATGACTATTCGTGCATTCTGAATAGCAAACGGGCTCTCATTTTGATGGTTCTTCGCAACGCGACTACTGAGAAATCCTCCCATAATTTTTTTCGAAAATCCAAATCATAGTTGTTACATTTTTAAACAATATATTTTCTCTATGTGATTGAGGTCAAATTAATCCCAGCAAAGAATACAAATTTGTATGGAAGAAGATAGTTCATAAAAATGTGTGATTATAGAAAAACGATCAGATAGAAAATATGTATTGTCAAATTATATCTATGGGGAAGATCATAGTGTGAACCTCGAGGGTTCCACTCATATTGCTGATTATCGTTTAAATAATATATATGAACAGTCTAATTAATAATAACGGCTTATTATCGAGAATAAGTTAAAACAAATATGTTTTCACAAGTTTATATACATGGTGCGCCAATGATCAGTTGACGCTGTCAAAAATCTACATCCCGTGAATTAGAGAACTCGGAATTCTTCGAAAACAGGATTTTGGAGGTATGTAATTGACACAAATTGTATATACATATATTTTTTTCTATGATAACATTTCTCTTAAATTCTATACAAGTTATTTACAATTTGCAGTATATTTTAAATGAAAATAATAAGTAATTTGATGAAAGAAGATCTGGAACTAATTTTCTTTTTCGTTCATTTAACATTAACGCACAGATATCTAAGCAGATTTTGTTTTTCGTAAAAGAGAAAAAAATAATTGAGCACAACAAATTTACTTTAGAAGCGACTAGCATTTTCCTATACATATGTTCCAATTATTTTTATATATTATGTACATCAACTGCTTAAAGGATGAAATAGAAATAATCAGTCAGTAAATTTTCATACCTAAACTACATTTTCATGATAGAAGACAATATCTAAATAAAAATATATCACATTTATTTATATATACAGGGAGGTTCTCCGGGAAAGAAATCGATCGATTATAAGCAAACGATAACAGTCTGAAAATTTGGTGACATGCTAAAGTCACTGGGGGACATACGTCCAAAATATTTTCCTATTAGTGGCATATCCGGTTATACCGGAAGTAGACTTTTTATTTTAAATGGAATACCCTGTGTATTATCGCATTTTTAGATTTCTTGTGTAATTTCGAAAATATTTTATGTATAATGTCATATACCTAAGTCTAACCGTTTTTGACATATTTCAAATTTTATGTCAAAAATTAATTTTACAGTCCATAACATAATTTTATGAATCTTTCCTATGAGGAAGCCTTTAATATTTAATTTGGGTTGATTTTCTTGTAGAAGAAGATCTAATTTATTAATAATTTATACAGAGTGATCAAAAAAGAAGCCTGAAAACTAGATCAAAAAAAACGTCAAGTTTTTTTTCAAATGTAAAACCCCCGTTTTTTATTATTTTATTGTATTAGGCAGCAAAAATAAGGGGTAATATACAGGGTATTCCATTTAAAATAACAAAGTTGGCATCTACTTCCGGTATAACAGAAAATGCGACAAACATGAAAATATTTTAGACATATGTCCCCTAGAGACATTTGTGTGTCACCATATTTTCAGATTATAGTTTGCCCACAATCGATCAATGTCTTTCCCGGAGAACCACCCTTTATAGTATATTCCTCAAGTATGAATTTAATTTTGATAGATAAAAACAGCAATAATAACATCAATTATTGGAATAGCTTGATATATATATATATATATATATTTATTCTCCGATTTACGTGTTTTCCGACTCAACTCGATCAATTTCTTCAACAAAATCCTGCTCCTCTAGCAACATCCATTCATCCTTGGTGTAGAATGTGATATTTTGTGCTCGCAAATTCTCCTCAGTCACATCCAAATTTTCATCGGGTACCAAAAGACCTGAATAACATCGCACTTGTATTGTGCTCAAATCTGGTGGTTCTTTTCTGCTGCTTAGTTTCCAATCACTACTTTTGATGGCATCGATGATTAGCTTCCTTTTACGTCTTTTACCTGAATCAGAATAATTCATATTGGCTTATGTGAGAATCTATTATATACCGGGTGTCCCAATAAGATCAGCGAACGATTTATTTAATAATAGAAAAGATTGTTTTTTTTATATTTTTAATATTAGACATTACTTGATCAGGCCGTTTTATTACAGTTTCGTTTGTTTGTTATTAAGACACCTTTTCAGGACATTTGCTCTGGTGAAGGAAATTAACATGTTCGAAATGACGATTCAATATACACACAAAGAATCTTCTATTTAGTAAAGATGTGATTGTGATCATTCATGTTTTTTTAAACATATATTTACCTTTTCTTTGCTCATCATGATGGATACGAGTCATATGTTCGTCGCACAATTTTGCTGACAAAAAAGATTTGTCGCAATATTGACAACTGACACTGTACGACATATGTTCATCGAGATGTTGTTGCAGAGCAGCCACACTGGGAAACAAATCGGCGCACATCAGGCAATAGAATGGTGATGTGTCATGAGAAACCTCATGTTTCTTCAAGAGAAATCTGTAATAAGTAGATGAAGAAAAAAAACAACAATTATAATGGATTACTGGACTTTCCATCGCTGCAGAACAACCACTATTCATACATGAAAATTACTTTAGTGTTGTATTTGCATGCTTTAAATTTAATTTCCATTCCACAAAAAAAATCTGGAGCACATTCAGACATTTGCATAGTGGAGCTATCAAGATTTTTTTGACAAAAAAATAATCACTTACTCGCTGGTATACTTGTCCCCGCATTCGTTACAATAGTACAAAGCCATCATTTGATGATCCTCAATTAAATGCTGATTGTATACATCATGATCTTGAAAATAGACTGGACAATCTTTGAAGTAGCAATACATTTTGCTCTGTTCCAACCAATCGATCACTTTACTTTCTCGTTCTTGTTCCCTACTCACCCATCGAGTTTTTGTACCAACTAGTCTATCTTCTTCATCGTATTCGATCCCTTCAATCATAGCTATTTAAGTAAGTAAATAAAATGGATAAAGAATAAGGTAAAGACACATAGGTATGTATTCCCAATGCCAGATCTAAATTATTAGGTGCTACAGTAAACCACACCAACCAAGTTTTAGAAAGGAAGAATTGTTCGATTTAACATTTTCTTATATGGGGTAATTACTCCTCCGTTTGGGAAGTCGGTCAAAAAGAGAAAGATGCAAAATAAACTTACTTCTGTAATTACTTGTTTGTGATGTTGCTACAGATGCCCTACTTCTCGATCTGTATCTATTTGTTGGAGTACTTCGAGCAGATGATATGCCTGATGTAACTGATTTGGACCTTTGGCGACCTTTTATTCGTGTCCAGTTGTGGCTCCTTCTACGCCTTCGGCGACCTGAGTATGGTGTTCTGCTCCTATCTACAATAGGTACATGTCATATTAGGTTATGATCGTTGTCACGAATGAAAACCCAAAAATGTACCTCGTTGCCGTGTTATTTCTCGAGCAATTTTCTCCTCCTTTTTAATATCGTACACTTCGTTATACCTGACAGCCAACAAATTATTTGGTGTTGGTGATCTTACTGGCAATCTGTTGACTTCGCTTACTTCCTCATCTTCACCGGCATTACGTGTACAATCTTCAAATTTCAATGATGCAAAGAGATTCCATATTTTACCCAGTTTTACTGGTTTCTGGACAACTCTTGTCGTTATTAGTCTCCATATACGTTTCTTCAGCTTTGCAACATTGTCCAACATATTCATACAGATATTGCAAACACAATCATAGGGTGCAAAGTATTGGTCAGCCTGAAAAACCATATAGTATTCAATGTTCTTAAAATGTAGTTTATCAAATTTTGAGCAGTATAAAGATCAGGTTCACTTTCAACATACCCCTTGTCCAAATATCTCCTGAACATCGTCAAATACTGTATGATTGACGATGCCGTATCTTGTATAAACATTGAACAAGCGTACAGTGTCTTTACCGCATACTAAGCAAGACATTTCTTTGCAGTATTAAATAATTTATTTACTTTTCATGTAATTTCTGTTATGTTTCGGTGTTGGTGTTGAAATTGTTTGTGTAACATTGACAAATGACAAATGACATTTGATATTTGACAACTGACACAAGTTGCTACGAGTCGCAAGAAGACTGGAAACAGGAGAGTACACTTCCTATGTTTCTCTACATAGCCACAAGAGGTTACAGAAGTTGCATATCATAGCGTGGCCTCGTGATCGACGAACATCTTGACTAAATTCACTATCAATGTACCGCAATTAACCGCCATATGGGGGGCAAAAGGTGGCGGGAAATTGCATGTCAAAAGCTCATAAGAATCCAAAAATGATTGTCTCTGCCTTAAATGACCAGAACATGACACAACAACTGTGGTGTCAGAGAACAGAGACGTCATGTTCTCTACAACAACTACACAAATCCATATACATATTAAACTTCTATACCGATAGCATTGTAGAAATAATTAGGCAAAAATGAAGCCAAAGACCTGGAGATAGCTGGCGATATGTGCATGCGTCATGAACTTTTTTCGTAAGAGAAGGAACATGTTGCTATTTTGTTACTATGGATACCATATGTGGCATACATATGTGAATCCAAGCCACCTCCCCAACTTTCCCTTTCGCCCATGCGTACTAAACTCGCAATCCCCATAGTGGGCTTCACAAGAAAATTCAAGGATCAAGTTATAGGTATATAGAATTATGTGCACAAATCACTGCGCGGTGATGTTTGTCTAATGTCAAAGATCCGCCATATTGGAGGCAAACGTTGTCCTCTCTCTCTAGCACATAGTCCTTACCAATTGCGGTACTTTGATAGAGTGACTGTAATCTTGACCACTACCTTAAATATCTGTTCTCTTTATTTATCTTCGCGATTCATGATCTGCTGTCTTTTTTTGAGAGAGTCGCCTGTTACCACGGTCGTAAAACCACAGGTCTGGAATCGTAGGTCTAATTGCATAGGTAGCAAGTGGGTCCCTTAGAGTCTTGTTCAAATGTCAAAGTTAACGATAGCACTGCGAAATTGAGAAAAGGGGATGTTACTTAGAACATAAAATACCTTAATCTTTTTGAAAAGTTATGAGTTTATGAGCGCCAAATACATTATAAAGACCTATCGAGATGGAAATATGTTATCGTGTACAGTTTGAACCATCGTACAACTTTGCATTATCCTTTGAATTGGTATTTTTATGTTTTAGGCAACATCCCCCTTCAAATGCGAACCACGCGGCAGAAATCGGAAGCTGAAAAGACTGGACGCTAACCGAACCACTTTTTTCACGACAGTTTCAAGACCTTTCTGTATGACCACAGACCATAAAATAAACCGTGCTTGTTACGCACGGCATGGTGCGCAAAGACCCATTTACAAAAGATATGCGTATGAAATTTCACACGATTTTTAGGGCGAGTTTAATGTCCTTGTTTCCAGTTTCCAGTCTTCTTGACGAGACAATAGATCGCCAGGCCAGACCGACGTTGCCAAATGTCAATCAGCTGTTATTACGCGAGTGATTTATAAACTAAATAGCATTCATGCAATGCCTAAGCTGATAAGTATTGGTTAGTAGTTTCATAGCTGATAACTAATTTAAATGAACCTTCGTAATACCTAAACCTATAAGCAATGGTAATTATTTGCACAGCTAATAACTATAGTTATTTACCTAACAGTGGTTCTTTTCTCGCACGCTATCACAGTTGCACGAGCGACGCGTAGTGCAGAAAAGTGAAATTGAAAGTACAATTTTTTGTACAATGCATATTAAGGGCAGAGGCAACTCTATGTAAATAATAGAAAGAAGACTTAAATAAAAAACAATGCAGATTTTAAAAAAAATATGAGATATTCTATGGGCTCTAAGCTCGTTGTGCTATGGGTACAAATCTAGTTTAAATTTTGTTCTATGTAGATGATCAAAACTCATATTACTACATGACACAGAACAGAAGAAAATTTCCTGCTATCCTGTTGAAAGAACACATTTTCAAAACAAGGATTTGAAAATAGAGGTTATCCAAGAAAGAAAAGTGGCGTGTGGTGAACTGGGTGAACAATAGTTAATTAGTAAACGTGATCAATTTTCTGCTTAGATCTCTAATTTGACATATGGTCTAGTATATTTTCAGTAATTTTAAACTCTGAGTATTTTAATTGTGTCACGTGCAAGTTTAGCAGAAATCATGGAAACAAATTCAAAAAAACAAGACGAAAAGGCATGATATTCTAAATTATTTTCTTAAATACAATATGTTAAAGGTTATAAGTTCTACTCGTTTTCTTGCGCCGGCGTTTCACCACCGCTCATATTCAACGTTGGTGTGTTTAATAATTTATTTACCTTTTTACCTGTAAAGCTACTTTCCTGGAATTGCTGTTGCAATCTTTCATTTATTACATATTTTATCACTTGTTCAACAGTAGGTTTCATTTAAACAATAATAAACGAAGAAAACTTGTTTTCACAGGCTAAAATGAAGAAAAACAAGCAAGCTACGAATGCACCCAGCGGTGACAAATCATCTGTTAAGGAACTCAATCCGCCACCATCATTTCTTAGTGATCGACTATCATTGTGGGACAAATTAAAGGCACAGTATGAAGCTGATTTGGCTACTAAACCAAACACACCAATTAAAGTTACCTTGCCTGATGGCAAAGAAGTTGATGCAATCTCATGGAAGACTACCGCTTATGATGTCGCAAAGGGTATAAGGTACTATAGTCGAGTTCATTCATTTCCAAAATGTTTTTAATAAAACTATTGTTCAAATTACAGTGATGGATTGGCTGATAATTCAGTGATATCAAAGGTGAACGGTGTACTATGGGATCTGGATCGTCCTTTAGAGACAGATTGTAAATTGGAATTGCTCAAATTCGACGATCCTGAAGCACAGGCCGTATTCTGGCATTCGACAGCTCATGTGCTAGGTGAAGCCCTCGAACGTATCTATGGGGGATGTCTGTGTTACGGTCCTCCTATAGAATCAGGCTTTTACTACGATATGTTCTTAGATAGTGAAGGGGTAAGATCTCTATTTTTTTAGGAAAGTTTTTTCTATATCAATTATATTGTACAGATCTCACAAACGGACTTTCCCGTTGTGGAAGGTCTCATGAAAAACATTGTTAAGGAGAAGCAACCCTTTGAAAGATTGGAAATGAAGAAAGAGGATCTACTTGAAATGTTTAAATATAATCCATTCAAAGTGAGAATTTTAAATGAGAAGGTCGATACTCCAACTACGACTGTCTACCGATGTGGGCCATTGATCGATCTATGTCGTGGGCCACATGTGAGACATACTGGAAAAATTAAGGCCCTAAAAGTTACAAAGGTGAGGCGCAATCTAATTTTTGCAACCATTTTGAAGAAATTATTACAGCTGTAATTATTATCATTTCAGAGTTCGTCCACTTATTGGGAAGGAAAATCTGATGCGGAAACTCTTCAAAGGGTATATGGTATCAGTTTCCCGGATACCAAAAAGTTGAAGGAATGGCAACAAATTCAGGAGGAGGCTGCTAAGCGTGACCATCGAAAAATTGGCAGGGTATGTTGATTTGGATTAAAAAAAGTTGTGTTATTTATTTATTCTGATTTTAGGAGCAAGAGTTATTCTTCTTCCATGAGCTCTCGCCTGGTTCATGCTTTTTCCAGCCGCGTGGAGCGCACATTTACAATACCTTGATTAGTTTCATCAAAGCTGAATATAGGAAGCGTGGCTTTCAGGAAGTTGTTACACCAAACATTTACAATGCCAAACTGTGGCAAACTTCAGGCCATTGGGCACATTATGCAGTGAGTTAATATTATATTTTAAATGAAAATACAATAATTTGGCTCGATTTATCTTTAGTAGAATTATTTTCACAACTATTTACAGATATTTATATAAACAATAACGTTTGAAGTGCATAATTCATATTCAATGACGCTACAGGGTGTTACATTATTAAAGATTCTCCAATCAATTACCTATCACTTGTTGAATTTAGTGAAAAATGTTTTCTTTTTCAGGATAATATGTTCTCTTTCGATGTAGAAAAGGACAAATTTGCCCTGAAGCCAATGAATTGTCCTGGTCATTGGTAAGTAAACAATAAAAAACTTCTAGAAAAAAAATGTTTGAATGGAGAGATTTAGTTATATCATTCTTTCTTTGATTCCACAGTTTAATATTCGATAACCGCATCCGTTCGTGGCGTGAATTACCGTTGCGACTTGCCGATTTCGGTGTTTTGCATCGCAACGAACTGTCTGGAGCTTTGACTGGTCTCACTCGAGTGAGACGTTTCCAGCAGGATGATGCACACATCTTCTGCGCTCCCGAACAGATTGGCAATGAGATGAGCGGTTGTTTGGACTTTCTGCGTCACGTCTATGGCATTTTCGGGTTCACATTCCAATTGGTGTTGAGCACCAGACCGGAAAAGTATTTGGGTGATGTGGAGATGTGGAATGACGCTGAAAAGGTATTGTGAAACAACTGGTGCTCTCGGCAGAATTGCAAACTGCATAGATTGTTCTTTAGGCGCTCACTTGTGTCTTTACAGGCGCTGGGTGACAGTTTGGATGCCTTTGGACAGCCGTGGATAATAAATCCAGGCGATGGCGCCTTTTATGGACCGAAAATTGACATAACAATTCAAGATGCATTGAAAAGGTCACATCAGTGTGCAACGATTCAGTTGGACTTCCAATTGCCAATCAGATTTAATCTATCATATGTCAGGTAAAGTTGAATATATTTATTTTCACATAAACTGAGAAGTTTAATGGTGTGTAATTTAGTGAGACTGGTGACAAGAAGCGACCCGTCATCATTCATCGGGCCATTCTCGGTTCCGTCGAACGTATGATTGCAATCTTGACGGAATCCTATGCTGGCAAATGGCCCTTCTGGTTATCACCACGACAAGTGATGATTGTGCCAGTCGGTCCTACGTACGATGAGTATGCTGAACAGGTGAAGCGGCAATTACACGATGCCGGTTTCATGGTGGAAGTCGATACGGACGCTGGTGATACGATGAACAAGAAGATTCGGAATGCTCAGTTGGCGCAGTTTAATTTTATCCTTGGTAATTATTAAGAGCTAACTAAATAATTACTTACGTGTTTGTTTGAACGATTTCCCAAAAGGACGATCATTCTTCTTTCATTTGAAAATCAAAGATGCAGTCGGTTTTTTCGATACATCCTCTTTTTGAAAAGTCGTTAAAAAAATATGATCTCAAAAATAAAATCTATGACCGACTCTTAGACAGTAAAACGTAGGAAATATCAAAAATCAATATTGAAGCTAGAGACGATTATTATTTTGTTTTAGAATACGTTGATTAAATGTTCTTCTTTTCATTTTCAGTGGTTGGCGAAAAAGAGCGAAGTGGAAATACAGTCAACGTACGTACTCGAGATAATATTGTTCATGGAGAAGTAACAGTGGAAGCTTTAGTTGAAAAATTGAAGAAATACCAAGATAATTATATTAAAAATGAAAATGAGTTCTAAATTTAAGCAAATTGCTATAATGTTGTTGTTAAACATTATTTAAATTATTTATTATTTTATATGTAAATCATATTTTCGTTTGCTTTTTTTGGTTTCTTCTTCATTCATCATTTTTCAGCAAGAACTTCATTTACAATGCTTTAATAAAGAATTTCCACATTAACCAGTGTCTTTTTTTATTTGGAATACGTTTCATCTGAAATGTACGTAATGATTTTTAGAAAAAAATATCTAAAAAAATCCCAAATATATCAGATGTAATTTGGAGGTACGTTTTCTCTGGATGTAGTGTATAGACTTAAGTGAAAGGCCCTGTCCATAGTAGACACCTGCTATATGGCGCTAGCGATCGATCCAGTTTGCGCAACCGGAAACCCAAACTATCATTTTAGATTCATCAAGATAGCGTCTCACTCAATTGTCATAATGATTTATAGTGTAGACAAATATATTATCAATGTTTTATACCAAAATTTCATAAGGTAGTTTTAAGAGATCATAGCATAAGTATTAAATAGTCCACAGTAAATAGAACAGTTTTCTCTGAATTATAAATGTCTGGTAAAGGTAGATTTCTTGCTTGGATTATGGCACTGCTACGATGCAATTTCCAGCACAATTTGTTAATCTTTCAATTAAACTAGCTGTGAATTATTCCTACTAAACAGGGCCAATGTATTGATTGATCATGGACAGCGAACACTATCTCCAAAATGATTAATTTTTTTTCATTAGGCAGCCACATGATTAATTGAAAATTTGATGTTTATGAGAACTTGACCAGGACACAGTTACATGATCGAATAAAACTAGTCCGATGTCAATATCACTATTTTACCACGAAAATGTAATTATCTTGTTCCTCTTCTTTTCTATTTTTGTCTAATTTTTATAGATAGTAGTAGAAGGAAGAAACCATCTTTTTCTGTGCAAGGTTGAACCATAAAGCAAACAAAAACAAAATGGTTTTATCTGCGTAGCGAAAAAAAATTTGCTCCGGACATTGTTGCAACGTCTTACCAATTTTCTTTGAATTACAGACATGAAACATGGTTTGCTTGTACATGGCTATTCTTAAAGATCACCTTCTAAGACATTTTACATAACCAATACAAAGTTCCGTAACACTAGAATAGAGCACACAATTTATGTTTCTCTACTATTCGCAATAAATAATCAAAAATCGATTTATCTAAAATGTATATTCAATCACAAGTTGTTTTGTTTATAAATGAAACAGATAAAACTCTATATTGAATTCCTAATAAAATTATCAAAATCCTTTAGGACTCCTTGCATATCCGAATAATTGGCATATTTGCATGCCTCATCTAGGTCCAACCATTTAAAATCTTGATGTTCATCAGACAATGTTACTTTTGCATTGCTGTTTATCAATTCAGCCAACCAATAGTGTACAGTTTTGGGTTTTCCTTTGACTTGATAATTAAGAATCTTTTCACTTTCCACATACACTTTCAAGTCATTTTCTAGCAAACCAGATTCCTCTCGAGTTTCTCGAAGCGCTGTAGTCATTACGTCTTCCCCAGGATCCACATGTCCTATAAAATAATAAATTATTTGGTATCAAGATGCAATATTAGAAAATCACCTTTTGGAGGTGTCCAGTGATGAATCCCATATGAAGTTTGTAGCAAAAGATATTCAATTTTCTGGGAGCATTTTCGAAAAATCACGAAACCTGCAGCAACTTTCATATTTATCAACTGATGAGAAATAACTAATATAATAGAAATAAAATATCTGATCTAATCTCGTCGGTTTTAAGCGAGTCCAAAGCCTTTATGTAGAGCCTTTGCTTCAACAACAGACATCGGTGTCAGTGAGAAACCTTCGAGCCTAGGTTCGTGTTCAAGGTCACGGAGTTTGTGGGTTTTAGTTTTCAAATCAACGTGAAGATTGTCGAGATCAGTTTGCACCTTGGAGAGTTCTACAAATAAATAGTATGTCTTGAAAAAGGTCTATAGATACGAAGCAAAGCCACTAACCCGACTTCAGTATTTGTTTAACTTCATCAACTGGCCGCTTCACATAAACAGAACCAACTTTAATCCAATTATTTCTGTCCTCTGCACTTTCGAGCGCAGCTAGGGCTTCTCTGAATTTATTTTGAGCGTTGGCTAAATGTAATTTAGTATCTTTTAATGTTAGTATATCTTGAGCAACTCCTTCGACTTCTTGCAAGTACTTGTAGGACTTCTGTGTTTCAAAATTTTTAAATTCATTCATTGCTACATTTGTTATCGTTTCGTTTACTTCGTTCACAGCAGAGGACACATAGACTAGGAAAGAGTAAAGAGAGAAGAGAGGACGAGCACACAGCTCACTAAAACCACAGACAATGGTTGTCTCTGCTAAAACCTAACCTAATTACTTTATGCTGTGAACAGTGTTCTCTGGTTATTATTATTTTTGTTAGTTGTTCTGTGGTCATAATGTTATGATATATGATCAATGATTTTACGACTTTTTGGTTGTTGTTCTAAAAGACAAGTCTTTGTATTTGTCTATGAGACAAGTAATCACTTGTTCTAAAGGCAGTAGCACACTCACGCACTTGATAAGTAACTTTGTATAGTTTAGTAAAGGTTTAATAGTGATTGAAATGTATTATACATTAGATCTTTTCAAAACTTAAACGTTGTAGATTGAAACAGCCAATGGTTATCAACAAAGTTTGAGTACAATTTTCAAATTAAACATTGATGTCAGCCAGTGTTGCCAAACAACATCTATCGCTGCACATACTCCTGCTCCAGTAATCGCAAAACAGAAAAATCACGAATTCCTTTTAATTATTTTTTTTCATTATATGCTTTTTAAAATGAATAATTGTAAATTGTCTTATTTTTGATTATTTTTTCTTTAATAATAAAATATTGTTTTCTGATTTAAAATTTAAATTTCGATGAACGAAAATTCATGCTCGATTTTTTATGTTCAAACTTAAATGGAAATAACCATATAATTGACCGTTTATATCAATGTTATTCACAATTTATTATCAATTCCGTTTCTACTGGGTGTGACTCAATCACTATGTATATCCGTGACGTAATCCTCAAATGATGTATGCTGAATGCTGGCTAACTGGCTAAAGGTGATTTGATTCTCCCATGTTGTAATCCTGCGCCAAAACATCCTTATCGAAAAGTAGATCCTTATAAAATGCCAATTTTCAAAATATAATTTATCAATTTGATTTTAACTCTTACACAGAATTATGAAATGTAATGTAGGACCTCTTTAATTTAATTGACCGTTGAGAAAATCAACAGTATTTTTAAACTACATGCTTTAAAGGTTAAGACAAGTGACGAAGTGTCTATATTCGATTCTCCGCTGGTAAATTGTGTTTGTTGTTTATGGTTTGTGGCCCATCCCAGTTCGCTGTGAATGTGTTTGCCGTTTCCATAAAAGAAAAGTTGTGTCGTTTTGGAATTTATGGATTATAATTTATAACTGATAACGTAAGTAAACTAACATGTATTATTTTATTATTGTTGATAGAAAAAATCGTCTCAACTAAAAAGTGACGCGACTTTTAATACAATAAAAACAAATGAAGGTGCTTTGAGCTTCCAATAACATATTTATGAATAATTAATTTCCACATTCATTTAATGCGATTTTGTTTCTTACTTTTGAATTAATTAACAAATTATTGTCTAAATATGCCACCCAAAATCGGATCTATTAATAAATTGTCTTCCAACATTGATTTTATCAATTTACAAACAGTGGTTTATTATTTTACCGTTATTTTTTAGTGTTCGTGTACACTAGTTTTAGGTACTTTTAAACCTTACAAAAACAATTAATTTTAGAACACAATTGTGAATGAAAAGGTTTACTATATAATTGTAAATGTGGTCGACAGGTGGGAATTAGTTTAAGTAACTCGAATATCGGTTGAAAATTACCATTGTTCACACCCTATCGAGTTTGCAAGTGATTAATTCATTTTTTAGCAACTAATAATCTCTGATCATCTGAAACACAGCAATAGGAAATCAATGTAACTTATTAAAATAAATAATCAGCAACTATTGATTCACTATTTTATATTATTTAATCTTATTTAAAAAGCTAAGTAGGTCATTTAATGAAGGATGCGTCAGATCTTAAATAAGTGAATGATCAGGTTCAGTGGCAAATTTTATAAATAGGTATAAAATTAAAATTTTCTAATCATTGCTAAAATAATTGACAGCTGTATTTTAATAGATTTCGATTTCAATAACCTTTTGAGTACCATAACAAATAAAATATGATAGTAATACCTACCTGTTTTCAATTTGATATAGGTAGGTATCTACCTAGGTATATTATTTTTTTCTGAAATCAAGAAATTAGCAGGTATATAGAGAAGAACCAAGATTCAAAACGTACTAGATTGATTTGTGGGTAACCGTAATTGCTATTTACAAATTGTTTACCTTTTGTTTATTTAATTAAAAAAGTAAATCATAGTTGTGTTTTTTAATTCTTATCAGACACTCCATTCGAAGTTGCAATTTTATGCAATGCGTTTCGTATTGATAAAAACCGAGATAAAAACTTTATCGTATATAATAATCATTTAATAAGTCACTGTGAAATATAGTTGAGAAACTAAATAAATCATAGGTACCTATATTTAATAGTTATTTTTTTAATAATTTGTAGGTGGGTATCAAATTTGAAATATCCGAAGTGTATTTGAACCCATTTTGTATGACGTCACTTATAAAAAAAATCAAATTCATGCTGAAAAATCTTGGAAGCTTTTCTTTTATTGTTTCTGAATGCATTCGAGTGACACTATTGATTTGTACATCTAAATCTACTAAATTTAATAAAGGTTTGCTGTCATAGAGGAACAAGTATTTAGATAATAATAGAAAATAATCCGGATATCTGTTTCTGAGAAAGATTAAAGTAGGTAACAGTGAAAAATCTTTAGACTGTCTTTTATGTTAATGGTTCTACGTCTACTTGGCATTAAAATTCTATTATAGGATGACTCAAGCTATTATGAAATTCAACATCCAACACGTAGGTATTTCTTCCCAAAAATACCTTCTGTCAAGTGTCAAGTCACTTGTCAAATATTGGCAATATATTTAATATATAATAACAAATCTAAATAGGGATGTTAAGTCTTCTCCAAAGATGGTGGTGGAGGCAAGTTTTTCTAAAATTGAAAAAATATCTGGCAAGATTACAGAAAAGATTATTTTCGGCAATAGTTAAATTGTTCCTTTCTTCAAAAAATGCTTATGCTATATTTTGACATTAATGAATATGTATAAGCAAGTTCAAGTGCAGTTAATATCAATGTTGCCAACGCTACCAGTATAACGCAGTATTAGATTATTTTATTTTTAATTCCTTTTCCAAGGATTGTGTCGATAAATTAGATAAATAGAATATTTTTGTTCCAAAAAGTGATGTCTCAATATTATGCAATTAATTTAAAATGTTTTAAATAAAGATATGCGAAGATATGTCCCCATATTTACATAACACAATAATTCGAATAGAGATTTTTTGAATCGCTCGATATTATTTTGTAATTTTCAGTGCACCAACTAATAAAATCGGTATTATTTTTTGTAAAAATCATTTTTATTGAATGTTACTTTTATGGTATACCTACGTAGTACCTACGTCAACATACACAAAAATAAATGACACAGAATCTCATAATAATCATTCGAAGCTGAGTATTATAATTCACATATCTACTTGGTAAACATGACATAATAAATAATACAATCCCTTAACAATGCACAATTCACTTGCGAAATTTAATTTCGTAGTTTCGTCTATTGTGTGTTGTTCTCTTTTAGATGCTAGCCATGAAATGGTAGTAGTAGATTTAATAATATAGTAGAGACACATCACCACAAATAGCACGTTCGTTTTCATCATAGTTTAATTTAATTAAAACGTTATCGCAGTTTGTATGTTGTTCTGAAAGACCGAAAAATTCCTACCCTAAAATGTTTTTTTTTCTCTTCATGATTTTGTTTCAGAGAGAATAATAATTATTAGTTGCCTTGTTTGTGTCAGCCATTGAAGTAAATGTAAAAGTACATAGTTAATTTTGTTACATTTTCTGAAAATTTCGTATAAGTATATACAGAGTGTTTCAAAAAATGTCCAGTTTATTTGTAAGGTTAAGGAAGCAAAATAAGTGGCAACCCCCTTTAGCGACACCATCCAACAATGACCACACATCTAGAGTTTTTTCCCAGATGACTACTTAAAATAATATTTAAAACACTTTGGCTACATTGCTCACACATAATACCGCGTGTAATAATTAAAGATAAATTTATTATTATTTATAACAAACCGACTCAATTACCTAATTAACATTGTAGTAGTAGTCTATTGTGTGGAATGTTGTGTCAGTCAGTCAGAGTTGATAATAATAAACCAAGGAATTCTTCGAAGCAAACCTGTGATACCTAAACGGTTAATACTCTTTTATTATGGTTGTTACGTCTTATTCACTCAATAAATGCCACAGTGTGTCTGTCTAAATTTAAACATTACACTGACTTGAAGAGATCATTTTTATAAGAGCCATTATTTGTAACAGACACGATTGATGGACTTTTATTATAGGTACTGCAATATGTAGAATGGGGGAATGGATTTATTTAATAATAAAAATTGTTTTTGTTTATATGTATATAAGTGTTTGATGTGGTTTCCAGCATTATTTATTATGCCATTGAAAACATGCTAACATCTTGGTTAATGCGACTTTTAAACGTTTTGTCGATAGATACTTGTACGTATATCTACGATGTTGTTTTTGAGTCTATTTTTCACTGTTTTGATAGTACATTTAAACAATCTTTGCTGTTTATTTATCAACGATTATGTAATAAAAATGTTTTGTATTTAATAAAGATGTAATATTTGTGTATGTCTTGCAAATATACCGTTTTTGACCGACTTCCCAAACAGAGGGGATATACAATTCAACTTACTGTTTGCTTTTTTGGTTTATTCCGATCCGAAATCCCCTTCTCTCCAAAAATCACCCCAAATGGGGTGGAAGGGTCACTTTTTCTCGAAAATCTGAGACGGCAAAATTACAGAAAGACCATGAATGTTTGAATTGAACATTTTTTCAAAAGAATTACCGTTTTCAAGTTGCAGCAATGGTTAAGTCTGAGATATGTGTATTTCCGCTATGTGGAGGGGACAGTATTTTTTCGAAAATTAAAGATGAAATTTTATGTAGCAACATTTTTTCCATAAAGTTACAGTTTTTGAGTTACAGCAGTGGTAAAGTTTAATAAAATATTTGTATTTCCGTAGCGATGTTTTTAGATCTCTGAATAATAATAACGAGTACAAGCAAAGAATATACATGGGTAATAGAATAAGTACTATCTTCTTTGGTATTAGTAAACGTTCAAATATTTTCTGTTTTTTTTTTACCATTGACTGATACATCTTTAGCGACATAGATGATTTCCGAAACTCTTTTAAGTCCAGAAGGGAAAGGTCTTGAAGGAAAACACCCCATGTCCCAGAATTTTCGCAAATACTAAAGTTGCTGACAATTCACTTACAATTTCCTTTATAAATTTCTACATTTTGAAACAAGGAAAATATTTTCTATCCCTACCATATTATTGATTACTATCAGAGCAAAGTGGAGTCTTCTCCAAAAATTACATTAATAAATACAAAATTTCTATGCCAACTAGAAAGAGACATGCTAGGTTGCATGTCAGTGTGGTTTTGAATTTGATTTACCCCGCTCTCCCCACTCCCTCCTAGTCCGGAATTACTGTCTGCTTGATCCATTTTTATGTCGGTTGTAACCAAAATTACATAGGTATTTATTTTAGCTTAGCCTTGCCAGAAGGGCTGGTGACATGTGGTAAATCTTTTGTTGTCATTGTTTGTGACCTGCATGTTTACACCACAAATAATAATATATGATGAGAGAATTGTTAATTTGTTGTTTATATCGAAAGTTTATTATTTAATTGTGTAAACAAGTCACGGGTATCTAGCTAGGGGACAAGAGTAAGAACAGTTATTAAAAATGTATCACAAAAAGCTAGGATCGGCTTTAAAAAATATATGGATTACGTGATAGTTAGTGTATTGTGTGTTGCATAACGAACCCAAAGGAAAGGTGTAGTCAACGTGTCAGGGCTGTCAGATTGTTTTATTCGTGAATGACAACCCTGGTCAAACGCAAAATTTAAATATTGTGAATAGTATATACAAAGTGATGTAATTATTTTGAGGGATACATTTAAATGCGCATTTAATGTCATTTCAAGAAATTTCAATACCTTTGATCGTGGATTAATGCATTTACAACGTAGGTTTTGCAAAACATTTCTAATCTGAGACAGTTTTGTGAAAGGACTGCATTCTCTTCATTTTGTCATAAGGGTAAAGTAAATATTACCGGTGTTAGTCGAAACATTACAATGCATTGTATTATAAAATAAATAGCTAGCTATCATTGTGATTTTTTGAAATCTTACATTAAATTTTAATGTATTGTAAGAAAAACTAATAAAGTCGGTCATATTTTTTGTAACAAATGTTTATTTCACACTTTTGACATTATAACATTAGTTATCAAAATCATTCAACGTTCACCAAAGAAGATAATACTTTGCTTATATCTCAAAGCATTGCGGAAATACACATATTTGAGACTTTACCACTGCTATAGCTCGGAAACCTATGATTTTTTTTGAAAAATGTCAATTTTAAACGTTGTCCAATATGGTATTTTCTCTAATTTTGTCTTCACAAAATATTTGACCCCCTGTGTGATAAGTTTTTTGAGGGAAGGACATGTCGACTGTCGATTTTTTTTAATTGAACCAATTCTCAATAATCCTCTTGCAAATAAAAAAGGAATCATGAAAATCGGAGCATGTTTACTATTCAAGAGACGCGAACATTCATAAAAAAACGTGCAAACAGTCGAATTGTATACCTCCTCTGGTAAAAAATCCAAAAAGCGTTCAAGCATGAGTAGGTCTCACATAGTCAAGGGATACTCATTTACCTAGGTTTCCCTGGAATGTATATTTATTCTCTAGGGTTTAATTAGTATACATTTTTTTCTTTTGCAGATTGAAAGGCTAGGAGCATGCCTGAAGATAAAAGAATGGCTGTCGACAATGATACCTCAAAAACAAAATCTCCTACTATGGTTAGGAGTAGTGGTAATGCATTGGCCCAGATCACCATGTTGGATGGGTCTGTGCTAGATATCCATATCGAGGTATTTTTTTGATTATTATTCTAACTCGTTCAATTTATTGAAAATCTAACTGCATCTACTGCTATTTCTTTCAAACTGATATATTTCATTTGAAGAACTAGACCAGTTAACTAAGAAAAAACAAAAGCACTTTATTTTTACTTAGTTTAAAGCAATCACGTGAGCAAAAACATCCAAAAAACAAATCGATATGGCTCAAGCTCAAGAGTGAGGTTAATTAAATCACGAAGCGGTTTATTCGTAATTATAATGATCCACGTGAATATTCTCTAAATTATAACTTTCTTGTTCTGTGATCGCGTCTAGGAAATTGCCTGGTTGTTGATATTCGGCTGAAGTAAACATTAGTGTAGGTACTCTTTTCGAAATTATCTTACTTCTTTCCTAAATTCGCCCCTGACCCTGACTTGTCCTCTTAAAATCATATCATCGTAGATCTGAAACCTTATAAAATTTTATAAAACCAACAATTCGACACAGTTTATTAGAAATTAATTGATTTATTTATATCGCCTATCTATGCTTTATAATTTAGAAACATACGAATTTGTCCGAACTACTGCGCATGCGCACATTGACGAAAATACCAGTCTCTTTAAATCAGAGACAACTATTTGAAATAGAAGAAGTTCCGTTTTTCGGGCTTTGAAACCAAGCACCCTTTTAAATATTCTGTGAACATTACATATTTTTTTCTTCAGAGAAAAGCCAAAGGTATGGAACTACTCGGAAAAGTATGCGAGGCCATCAATCTAATCGAAAAAGACTATTTCGGTCTTGTATATGCTGACAGACATGATCCCAGAAATTGGTTGGATCTAGAAAAGAGAATAACGAAATTCATGAAAGGTATGATTGATTATACTAAAGTAAAAAAAAATCCAAATTCCAATTTCATTTAATTCACTTTATCGCCTCCCCCAGTTGAACCATGGAAATTTAGCTTCGAAGTGAAATTCTATCCGCCCGATCCTGCTCAGCTGCAAGAGGATATTACACGCTACCAACTTTGCCTTCAAATTAGAAATGACATACTTGCGAATCGTCTGCCATGTTCATTTGTAACACACGCTCTATTGGGTTCCTATTTGGTGCAATCCGAATTGGGTGATTACGATCCGGATCACATGAGCAAAGATTATCTGAGAGAATTCAAATTTGCCCCGAATCAGACAAAAGATTTGGAGGAAAAAGTCATGGAGCTACATAGAACGCACAAGTGAGTGTTTTTTTTCTTTTTATAAGCGTTTTTGTTTTTCGATATTTGAATGAATGCATATGTGTGTGTTCTTTCCAGAGGCCAAACACCGGCCGAAGCTGAGCTTCATTATTTGGAGAATGCAAAGAAGCTGGCAATGTACGGCGTAGATTTACATCCGGCCAAAGACTCAGAAGGCGTTGACATCATGTTAGGTAAATATTGATACCAAAAGTAGCGACTTTACGCACGCATTGAGTAAAGTCATAGAACCAATCTGCACAGTTAACGTCATTAGTTTTTCTCAAAATTCACTATAATTACTGTATTACTAGAGTTTATAATTATCACATGACTTTTAATACGTGACTGTGACATTTTGACAGAGTCAAATGTCATTATACGTCATTCAACTGAAAAAACAACTGCTAGATCATGGAATAATAAATTTTTTATTATTTTCTTGGAACATCTGAACAGTTTTATCTCATTTTGTCTTTTTTTTAGGAGTCTGCGCGTCCGGTCTGCTCGTCTACCGTGATCGATTGCGTATCAATAGATTTGCCTGGCCGAAAATACTGAAAATCAGCTATAAAAGGCACAATTTCTACATTAAAATTCGTCCTGGTGAATTTGAACAATTCGAATCGACAATAGGTTTCAAATTGGCCAATCATAGGGCAGCTAAGAAATTGTGGAAAACGTGTGTGGAACATCACACTTTCTTCAGGTGAGTGTTTTATAAACATTTGAAAGATAATAATAGTGGCAACATGCATTATAATTATTTTTGATGTGTTTTGATTTCATGTTAAAGAATTTCGTTGTAGGATAGACTACAAACGTTTTAAAAAATCAAAGTACTATAATTTATTGCAAAAAATGCGGTTCTAAAATTCCTATTTCAATTCTGGCGCGAAAACGAACCGACAATTCCGATGACGTCACTCATGTCTGTCACAGATTTCCTACTTACAACATTTTTTTTATTTAATTACGGGATAACCCCATTAACTTGTAATATACAACAGATTTTTAGTGAGGTACATAATCCACTAATACTAAAACTCACTATTCTTTTTGCAGCTTGAAACCACTTTTTTTCTAAGTTTTGGATCAGAAAATCCAGTTAAAAACAATTTTTTTTTGGAAACTTTGCTGAAGTTGATGGACACAATGGCACAAAACATGAATCAACACGGCTTTTTATTAGAATGAACATTAGTAGCATTATTCATTTTAAATACTTTACAATTTCTTTATGTACTTATGCAAAAAATTGCAATGCAATACTTATGAAAGACAGCGACGAACAAATATGAGTGACAGTGACAGACATGAGTGACGTCATCGGAACTGTAGCTACGTTTTCGCGCGAAATTTGAAACAGGCAGTTTAAAACAGCATTTTCTGCAATAAGTTTAAATATTTAATTTTTTTAATATACTTCTAATCTATTCCACATGGAATTCTTTAAAATGAAAGCGAAAATAAACATATTGCATGTTGCCCATTGGTAAAATTTGTTATAACTCTATTATTTTTAGTTCAATTACTTATTTTTTTAATAAATGTTAAATAAAATACTTATTTCATTGTGCTTATATAGTATTTGGTTACATGCTATTGTCTTCGTTATTATACAGGGAACTCTAAAGTTGTTACATAAGAACCATCCCTTTCTTATATTTATGTTAGGTTAGGTGCATTGGTTCATTTTTTTAGAGCAAAATGAACTACTCTTTAGTTCTTCCATAATAACTAAAGCGATAACATTCAAACAAAAGCTATACATGCAAGATGGAAGTCATGAAATCATTTTTTCTTCTCTATTTTTAGACTAATGTCGCCGGAAATCAATCAGAAATCCTCCTTGTTTCCGAAACTCGGCTCGAAGTTCCGTTATTCTGGTCGAACTCATTACGAAACGAAAAAAACACCCATCGATCGACCTGCCCCACAATTTGAGCGTTCCCTCACTGGAAAACGCCTGGCATCACGCAGCATGGATCGTTAGTATTTTTTTTTTTGAGTCAATATTAATTTTAAAATATTAAATAAACATGTTTTTTTGATTTTCCCCGTAATTAAAATAAATACAAATTCGTGTTTAATTTCCATTAAATACAAATTCAATTTAATAAAAATTCCATTAGTAATATTTCAATAAGTGACATTGTTTGTTTCTGAAGCTTTGGGTGGAGTCCGACCCGAAGATGACTATATCGAGGCGAACAAACGTCACACAATGTCCCATCCACCGGAACATATACCCGATATGGAAAATCAACAGAGCCCTGCCAAAGTTAAAACACCCAAGGATAGGAAAGATAAGGAAAAGGTAAATGTGTTTTTTTTGTCGATACTATTTTAATTTGGTGTTTAACATTCCGTATTGTCTTTTCCCTTCAATTCAAATGGCAAGCACGACAACGTTCTAGTGTTAATTTACTTGGGTATAATTAGTTAATTGATGTGACCTTCAGTGGTTTATTTCTAGGTTAATCACTTGAGAGTATTTTCCTCTCAATCTAAATTAATATAGCATTCACGTGATAATATGGAACACGCCTTTTTACTCTTTAATGCAAATATTTCTTTATAACATCCAAATTAACAAACCGCATAATGAAGATAAATTTTTAAATCAAACATAAACTGCAGCTGAATTTCTAAGTTTGTTTTAAAATATTTAATTGAATTCGTCGTTTGTTTGATTTTCGTGTGCACAGTTAGAACTTTATATTCCTACGAATTTGTGAAGTTTGTTTTATTAATATGTTTATTATAAAATATAAGTTATGAATTTAAAAGTTTGTTTGTGTTGATGAATTTCGAAGTTTGTTTCAAAATGTTACTTCTATTAAAAAGTTTAAATAATATTGGTTTGTATGAAAAACGAAAAAAACGTTTTAATTGGTTGTGGTGAACTACGGAACATTTTGAAACAAACTTCGAAATTCATCAACACAAAAAAACTTTGAAATTCATAACTTATTTTATAATAAATATATTAACTGAACAAATTCGTAGGAATATAGAATTCTAACTGTGCACACGAAAATTAAACAAACGCAGAATTCAATTAAATATTTTAAAATAAACTTAGAAATTCAGCCGCAGTTTATGTTTGATTTAAAATTTTATCTTCATTATGTGGTTTGTTAATTTGGATGTTACAAATAAATATTTACATCAAAGAGTAAAAAGGCGTTCCATATGATAACACATTATTTTTGTCCAAAGTAACTGTCAAAAATATTATAAATTTTATTTGTCAGGATTAATTTATGAAGAAAAATTCACAAGTAAATCACATAAAAAAAAACGAAGAATCTATTTCATTAATATACTAAACAGATTTCCGTCTATCGAAATTAACTTTCATAATATGTGTTTTTTTTTAATCTAAACTATAATATGTGTATAATAAAATTGGTGATATTAGCTTGCATGGAAACGAAGTTCCGGATCAGTAATGTCAGGAAGTTCAGCCAGCTCAGTAGAGGGTGAATATGTGGCCGATAAGAATCAGAAGGTGGTTTGATTTTCTCATATTGTCACATAATAATTTATTAATTTTTCTATGTACAGATTTTGTGCCGGCCTTCTTTCGTCTTCAATATATCTGCCTTCAATATATGTATATGGAATGTTTAATCAATAACAAAAAATTTCTATGTATATAAATAATTAGATGTGCAAAAAAAATCTTGAGTCAACTTTATTAGATAATGCAATGAAAAATATAAAAATTACAACACATAATGAAAGAATCTTAAAGAATTTGTAGTTTTTCAAGTTATAGATATTGTTATTTAGTACAGGATAGATTACGTCAATTACTCAAAGTCGAGTAGGGAGACTATTATACAGGGTGTCCCAAAATTAGCCTGCCAAACTTCACCAGCTGATGTAAGTTTAAAAATAATGCAACAACATCCAATAAACATAAGTAGTTGACAAATGTTCGTTGCAGCCCTTTTAACGTAGAGGGTCTTTGATTATATTTATCTTTATTTTTTGAAGATAGAAAAAAATGTTTTTCATATTATTTTTTGAAATTATCAGTAAAAAATATCGCATTTAAAAATGAAAAAATATAGACTTCGTTTTTTTTAATGGAACACCCTGTATATTATGCGCTACAACGAAATATCTTTTTTTTTATTTCAAATATATTTATACATATATTGATGATACTTGGGTGAACCAAGAAAGTCATCGAAACAATAATAATAAAATATAAATAAATTATATAAAATAAATAAATAAATTTATAAAATATAACAATTTCATTGTTTCCATGGCTTTCTTGTTACAAAATATGAGCTTTTTTGCATTTATTTTTAGTTTAAGCTAAAATATCTAGAAAATGGTTTACCTAAATGTCATCAATATATATTTAATATATTTGAAATCAGAAAAAAACGATATTCCGTTGTAACGCATAAGATACCGGGTGTTCCATTAAAAAAAAATTGTCTATATTTTTTAATTTTTTAAACGCGATATTTTTTTACTGACAATTTCAAAAGATAATATGAAAAACAAACTACAATTTTTATAAAAAAAACATTTTTTTCTATCTTCAAAAATAAAGGCTCCAGATAGCCACTTAAATATAGACCCTGTACGCGCCTGAAGATGGTTTTTACTATTCAATATCTCCGAAAGTAATGAAGATAATAGAGCAAAATTTCAGGAATTTACGAATGTTTTAACTCCCAACATGATAGGCTAACTTTTAAACAGGTACTCAGTAGAATGATACGTTTCCTATTAACATCGATTCAAAAGCTTTACAACTTGTCTCAAGTGTAAATCAAAGGATTTGAGATCCTGGAAAAGACAAGTTTCGCATTGACTTATTTGACATTTGTTTACATATTTAGTCATTACGGTGAAGTTTTGCAGGCTAATTTTGGAACACCCTGTAGATAGTAAACTCTTGTCACCACCAACTTCAAAATATTTGATTCTTACATTATGTCGGGCTGTTGATTTTGTTTCTTTCTTGCTGTTTTGAATTCAAATGACACACTTTTATTTATGAGAATTTGAAGAAACATTCCATACATTATCAGTGTGGCTCTATTAGTTTGTTGGTTAAGAATTTGGCAGCGCTTCTTATGTGATTGTGAGCTCTTTACACTTTGGATAACAATTTGATTTGAAAAATATATACCAAAAAATGTTTCCGAGAAACAAATACAACAAACGGTGAAACAAAACAAAAAAATAGAAAGCTAGATAAACATTTTTTTTAAGAAGAAAACATTTTACGATCGCATGCAGGTTATTTTTTTTAAGTAAGTAGAGTAATTCTCAAAATCAAGATTGTGTTTATTCTTGCTGCTGAATATTAAAATATGGTTTCAGCTAGAAAAATATGCAATCATTGACCCAAAGTCATATAGAATGGCTTAAAGAAATAATTATTATTTAAATGCGGGTTTACAACTTTGGCACATTTTTCTAACTGTCATCAAGAATCGCAGTAGCTAGAATTATGTTGTTGAAAGTGTAGACCAAAGTACAAAGTAAACTAAAAATTCGTTCAGAAAAAAAAAACGATTTGACAATAATAAATTTCCGATTAAATATTGAGCATCTTTTTTCAGTTATAAAAAATTGGCTTACCTCTTGATCATTATGTCTTATGCTTATCAGTCAGTATTTATTTGCTTTCGCCTCTATACAATTTTTTTGATGTTTGTGATTGATATATTTTCAACCAACACAAATATACAATCAATATATGTCTTATGTTTATTTTTATCTTAGAAACCGATAGGAGGTGTTGCAGTTCTACCTGCCAGCGGTCTATTTGGCAACAAAAAGGACAAGAAACATGACAAAGACAAAGAGAACAGGGACAATAATGCCGCTCCTGAACAAAATGGCATTGAAAATGAGTCAGGGCTACTCAATTCGAGTGCTGATAGCGAAAAGTCCCTCAACAAAAAGGAAAGATCCAAGGTATGAGATTCATCTCTTTTCTTATGGCTCAGTGTATCCAAGATAATGAATGATAGGATTACATTAAGATCTGGTGAAAGGTAAAATAAAGAAAATAGCAAAAACACAAATTTGAAGAAAGTTCGTAACAAAAAAAACATTCAAGATTGGTAGGCACTCGGATAAATGCTTCGCTAATAAAACAACTGAGATTATGTCGGATACCAAGTTTTTTCGGAGTTCCTTTAATTATAGCTTCTCAGAACAATAACTTTCTTTAGTTGCTTTATTTGTCCTTTGTCGAAGATTGAATTTGTTGGGTGAAAACCTTGTCTTGGATACACTGTATATAGTGGAATCGACAAATAAATGATTATTATTTTGTAAAAAGTAATTTTGCCCGCCTCTGATATGATATATGTTTTGTAAAGCTACCGTAAAAATTAGTGCTCCCTATTTTTGAAAAGTATATATAAATGATAAGACGTACACAAATATGTAAAATTTGTAGTAGTCATATTACTGCATGAAAGTAAAAATTAATTTGCATGTTTATTTTTTCTTCCCTCCTCTGCTATGCTTTGGCGCGTTTAGAGCCCTGGTCTGTTTGCTTCCATCAAATCAAAGCAGCCCAGTAGCAAGGAGAAAAAGGACAAGGAAAAAGTGGCAGCTTCACCAGTTAGCGAAAAAGCAGCTGGTGGTCCACCAGTGGGATCACCACAGCTACCTGGTTACACCAGAGAATATGACTATGAAACAACCAACGACGATTACCAACACGCTACCACCCCTAGGAAACCATTCGCTCACGGTTTCAGTTATGAAAATCAGCACGGATCCCCGCCACATAGTCCACAAAGTGGTACAGACAATCAACAGTCCCCATCGACGAAACGTGCCACTGCTACAGCATTCAATTATGCACCTGGTGGAGTTGATAACAAGGCGACTCCCACCAAAAAGGGACCGCAATTCAAGGACCCCAAGGACGATACAGCCGCCTTCTTGGCTGGGGAGCAATATCTGCATCATGGTTCCCCTGGAACTGCCCAAGGCCAACAGCCATCTTCTGCAGTTGGAGGTATGGTGGTACCACAACCTTCTAAAAGAACCAAAAACATCACAGTGTACGTTCTAACTGACATCAAAGATCCCAAATCTGGTCACATTGATCAATCCGTGGCTACAGTCGATAAAACCAGCGGAGTCCAAAACATCGACACTGGTCTTGTAGATTGCAAGAAGTACGGTCTTATTGACCCATCAAATGGTACAATTATCGTAACTGATCCAGCAAATGGGCAAAAGGAAGTCGTGCAAGGTTATGTCGAACCCATAACCAAACAAATCATCATCACATCAGGTGTTATAATTGATCCGAAAACTGGCAAGAAAGATCCCAAACTCGGTCAAATCATTGCCATATCAGAAGTCCACCCAGTACCCATTGTCAAACTCAATCCAGTACCAAAGAAACGACTCATCAAGATAACTGTAACGACAGCTAAGAAGGATCCCAAATCAGGACGAGTTGAAGCCGAAAAGGGGCACAGTGAAACCTTGGAGGCAATCTTGGATCCAGCCACTGGTTGCATTGAAAGCAAACTGGGTGTCATTGATACAACAAAATCCAAAATTACCATCAAAGATCCAAAAAGCGGCAAGGCAGATGTCTACCCTGTGGAAATTGATCAAAATTTGGGTCATATTGTTGTCAAGCAAGGTGTCGTGGATCCTAAAACAAATAAACTGGACAACAGCTTGGGTCAGCTGATCAAGATTGCCGAGCAAGGCGACTCTATTGTCCCAGTAACTGCAGTTACAGCAAAACGAGATCCAAAAACTGGCCAGCTAGACTCTTCGAAGTCTTATAAAGAAACAACAAATGCCAAAATCGACTATCAGAATGGTGTAATTGCTACAAAATATGGTGCAATTGATGTGAACCGTCAAACCATTACCAGTCGAGATTTGAAGACTGGTAAAGTGGAAGAAAACCATTTCCAGTTGGACCCCAATGAAAATATTGTCGTGCTACAAGGTGTCATCGATCCCAAAACTGGTGAAAGAGACAATAATTTGAGTCAAATACTCCAAATTGATTCTGAACTTGAACCAGAAATCACAATCACCTCCATAGCTGGCAAGATTGATAAACGAGGACTGGATCCAAAGTCAGTAACACCACTTGAAAAATCTTTGGGTATGTTTGATCCTGAAACGAGAAAAGTCTTCACCAAATACGGTGTTTTGGATTTGGTCAATGAAACACTTAGTTTTGTCGATCCAAAAAGCGGTAAAATTGAAACTAGACAAGGACAACGTGATCCACTCAATCATGAGATTCTGTTTAAAGGCTTGGTGAACCCTAAAACTGGAAAAATTGATAATAGCTTTGGAAGAACAATCAAAGTTCATATATCCCCTGAGAAAGCTGACAGTGCAATCGTATCCAATGTTGTCCCTTCAGTTGGTAAAGATACCAAGAAAGCTGCTTCTGCGCCACTATCACCAATAGCAGTAGCCCCACCAAAGGTTCCATCAGCATCCAAACCAAAAGACAAAAACAAAGTTGTCAAACTGCTGGTAATTACAGCCAAGAGGGACCCAAAAACAAACGTGTTGGACTTGGAAAACGGACATGTGGATCAATCAGCTGGTATTCTTCATCCGTCAGGCGAAATCGATTCCAAATATGGCCTTATTGATCCAACCAATGGAACTGTCACCATTATTGATATAACCACTGGGAAACAAGAGAAGGTTCAAGGTCACGTTGACCCTGCCACTGGTCAAATTCAAATTCTCAATGGCCCAGTAATCGATCCGAGAACTGGCAAGAAAGACACCACCCTGGGACAAGTTATAACGGTTGCCTCATATGACCAGCAATCTGTTGTACCTGTTAAACATCTGCTACCATCACATCCAGTACCAAAGAAGAGGGTGATCAAAATTTTGGTTATTACCAGCAAAAAAGATCCACAAACTGGTAAGATTGATGCTGAAAAAGGTACGGTAGAGAAGCTGACAGCCACCGTTGATCCAGTTAGTGGTATTATCGAGTCCAAATATGGTAAAATCGATCAACAAAATCAAAAGATTATCATCAAAGATAGAAGTGGTAAACCGATTGTTACACCCATCAAAGTGGACGAGAATACCGGGCAAATTTACATCAATGACAATGTCGTTGATGTAAAAACTGGAAAGATTGATCCCAATCTATCACAGGTAATCAATGTTGTCGATCCTCAGCACCCAGCTGTAATTATAAAGACCATTACAGCAGTGAGGAATCCAAATACCGGTGCCATTGACACAGAAAATGGTCGCACTGATATTTCGAATGGTAAAATTATACCAGAAACTGGTGAGATTGTTACCAAGCAGGGCACCATCAATCTGAAGTTGATGCGCATCACCATGAGAGATCCAAAATCTGGCATTGTCATTGAAAGGCCAATTCAAGTTGATAAAGATGACAACATTATCGTTGCCGCCAATGTTGTTGATCCCAAAACGGGTAAAGTTAATCCAAACATTGTCCATGTTATTGAAGTTGGTGCCGAAGTAGATCCCGAAATCCAAATTAGAACTTATGTGGGTAAAGTGGATTCCAAGAGGAATACCATAGACTCGAAAAATGCCGTACCTTCTACAACACCCGGTCTTTATGATCCAGATAGAAATAAAATTTACACCAAATACGGTCATTTGGACCCGGTAGCGGAAACGTTGACTGTCATCGATCCCAAATCGGGTAAAACCGATGTACGACAAGGTTACATTGAACCAAATACTGGTGAACTCTTGTTCAAGGGTGGTTTTGTCAATCCAAAATCCGGTAAAGTTGACAAGGATCTGGGTCGTGCTGTATCAGTACATATTACAGAACCTACCGTTGATCCTATTGCATCGCAACAGCCTATCGAAAAGGAACTGCAAAAAATTGCAGCTGTTCTAACACCAGAAACAATTACTACAAAAACGACACCCATCAAGGCAGATGTTACAGCTAGAACACCAGATAAAACAACTATTTCACCATCGACGACTCCCATCAAAGATGTTATAACAACTGGAAGTCTACACCCAATAGCAAAACATAGAATTGTGAAAATCATGGTCATTACAGGTAGAAAAGATCCCCGATCTGGTAGCGTTGACATTGAAAATGGTCATGTTGAACATATCACTGGTATTGTGGATCCAAAAACTGGTTCGATTGAGACCAAGTATGGACAGCTTGACCCAACAACTGGTTCATTGATGACACGTGATACAGCCACTGGCAAAACTGAAACGGTCAAAGGCAAAGTCGATCCAACTACTGGTCAAATTATCGTAAATGGTGGCCCGATTATTGATCCAAAATCTGGCAAACATGATCCCAATCAAGGACAAGTATTTTCCATTGCTGGATTGAAACAGATCCAAGATCCCACTGCAGCACCGACGCCCAAGAAACGTATTATTAGGGTAACTGTAATCACAACAAAGATTGATCCCAAGACTGGTAAAGTGGAAACTGAAAAGGCTCAAATTGAGCAATCCACTGCACTACTTAATCCAGAAACTGGACTTATCGAATCCAAATATGGACTTATAGATCCAAAGAATAAGAAGATAATCATAAATGATCCAAAGTCTGGTAAAGTTGATGCAAAGCCAGCTCAAATTAATGAAAATAATGGTCAAATCATCATTACTGGAGGTGTTCCAGATCCCAAATCTGGTAAAATTGACAATACTTTGGGTCAAATAATAAGCATAGCTGGACAAAATGATCCCATTCTGGATATAACGACAATTACATGCAAAGTAGATCCAAAAACTGGCACAGTTGATGTCAGTAATGGTCAAATGGAAAATTCCAAGGCAAAGAAAATCTCTGCTACCGGTGACATTGATACGAAATATGGTACCATCAATTTGAAAAACATGGTTATGGTCACCAAAGACCCTAAAACTGGCAAAACAGAATCCAGACCCATCCAATTGGATGCTGAAGGTAACATCCTTGTTACAACAGGTGTCAAGGATCCTAAAACCGATACTGTGAATCCTGGATTGTGTCAAGTGATTAAAGTCGGTGCTGAAATGGAACCAGAAACCCAAATCATAACATTTGTTGGCAAACTCGATCCTAAAAAGAATGTTATTGACACCAAAAATATTGTTCCAGAAGTATCGACAGCTCTGTACAATCCATCAACGCATAAAATTGATACTAAATATGGACAGATTGATCCGGTTAAGGGTACGCTAACTTGTATGGATCCCAAAACCGGACGTCAAGAGATTAAACAAGGTGTATTCGATCCAAGTACTGGACAATTGTTATTCAAAGGTGGCTATGTTAATCCGAAGACTGGTAAAGTTGATCCTCAGTTTGCCAGATTGATTGCCATACTTATTTCTGATCCTCATATCAATGATAAGGGTGAAATACTACCAAGAGACAACAAGAATGTCAAGATTGATCCAAAAACCAATCAGGTGTGGGTGTTTGATCATCATGATCCCATTTCCAAGGAGGACATCTACTCTACCGGTCATGTTGATCCTAAAACTGGTTATGTCATCACACTCTATGGTAGAATTGACCCGAAAACAGGTGCTATATCAAAGGTGGCTAAAATCGATCCAAGCAATGCCAAAATCGACCCGGTAAGCAATCAAGTCTTCACAAAAACATCTCAATGCGATGAAACTGGTGCACCCATATACTCAGCCTCTGAGATTGATCCAAAAACTGGACAAATCTACACCAAATACGGTAAAATTGATCCAAAAACTGGCAAGCTAATCATAATACGTGTCTACCTGATCACCCAGAATGACCCGAGTGGTAAAGTGAAGGAAATCGATCCCAAAGATTGTCAATTTGACGAAAAAACCGGCCGCATTATCAATGTCACTACACAAACTGTCTACATTTACAGCATGGTCGATCCAAAAACTGGTAAAATCGTACAAGTCGACCCGAACGATCCATTGGTAAAGAGTGCCAACACCAAAGTCACCCAAGTGCTGACACTTAGCGGTGAAATTGATCCGGTAACTGGCAAAATACACACCGAATGGGGTCACATTGATCCACAAACTGGTGATATTGATCCGAAAACTGCACGCCGTGACCCAGTCACCGGTGAATTGATATTGAATTATGCACAAATTGATCCGAGTCATTTTACCGATCTGAAAGACACCAAAGTGAAAGTGAAAACCTATGCCAAAGGTAATGATGATGATGAGGAAAGTGACGAGGCATCCAGTGATGATGATTTGAATGAGTATGCCGCCGAGAATTTGCAAGATGTGACCAATATGAATATTCCAAGGGGTGGTGCGAATAAGAAGGGTGGTAGTGGTGGCGTAAGTACACCGGTTATTGTGAAAACAACGACAAAACAAATTGTTACCAAGGACAAGGATGGTGTTACGCAAAATATTGAAGAACGTGTCGTCGATGGTAGAACTGGGGAAGTGACTGTTTCGACACAAATTAATAAGGTAGGTTTATTTTTTATTTTTTTTGTGCAATTATTGAAAAGAGTAAACAACTTTGAAAATTAAAAAAAAATATATATCACATTGAGCTATTATAATTTAAATTTAAATCTTAAGAGAAATACTATCATGGGGTTTTTCTCTTTTTTACAGTTCTCTGCATTAGCTCTAATATTTTTAATTATTTTAATTATGTTTCCGTTTGGTTACAATGATGTTGATTTGTAATTATTGTTATGAAATAAAATTGAAAATAAACAATCAACTCTTTACCTCTACCAAAATTTCAAAGTCTATTTTTATTCTGAGTAATACCAAAAAAAACGGAACTTGTTTTCGTCATTATTAAGAAAAGATGGAGAAAATCAAAATACCTAATACAGTAATTATATTCAATAAAAACAATCCATGGACCATTTTCTAATAATAATAATAATAATTATATGACCAAAACTTTTCGTGAAGATATCAAAGAATCTATAAATATTGATATAATTCAATAATAAACTACAAAAAAACTTTTAACGTAAATAAATCTCTAAAAATTCTAATTGATATAAATTAAAAAAATTGGCACGATTTTTTCTAATTTCCACCTACAAGGTCACAGTTGTATTATTTTTACCATATTTGTTTTTAGATTGAATATTCAGCAACGTATTGTGAGTCATCATTTCAAAAGTCGTGTTTGTTTTTCTATTAGCCTTGGAATTTTGAAAAAAAAAACAAAATATCATCAAACTTCATTTGTAAAGTAAGGACAAGCAAGGCCTATCTACGAAAATTATTTTTAATTATACAGTGTCCCAAAAATTATGTGACAGCATTTTGATTTATTTTTTAAATTGTATGCCATATATTTTCTTGTTTATGTTGATATTTCTTATTTTATAGAATTCGGATCAGTGATAATCACTTAAAAAAATAAAACTAAAAGAAAATCGGACTAATTAAAAAATCATTTTTAAGACATAAACAGTACCTAATTTATTTTAATTATATAATAGTAATGAACTAACAATTTTCGTATCTTTTATTTTACTGAATTGCAGATAGAATCTTGACAGTTAATACACTAAAGTTATTAAATACGAAACCATCCTAGCTTTAATTTAAAAAAAAATGGCAATTCAAATTATCGCTAAAAACATATTTTTTTGCTTTGTAACTTTCGAAGTATTCGAAATTTCGATGGAGTAATTATAAAAATATTTGTGACTTAATTTCGCATTGAATGAGATGAATATATACAGGGGGTCCAATTTGGAAAAAGAGAAATAAAATATTTTGAAATTTGTAATTTTTTTCGTTAAACTATCTGATAATAGTGTTAATCTAACCTTGTTATGAAGTACTGTTTATTTCTTGATTTTTTTTTAATCAGTTGTGCAAAGATGATTTTTTTCGTAATCATTACACTTCAATGAAATTTTAGTGCCATGCTGGTTGAGGTTGGCCAGTATACTGCTGTTCGAATTTAGGAACACAGGCATATTATCTCGACTTTCACGACCACTTTGAAATGAAAACTCCAAAACACGTTGCCGTATCTTAGTCTTCCCAAAAAAAATTACACATATTATTTTCCATTTTTATTTATTTTATTTTTTCTTTACTTTTCCCCCTCTTCTTCCTGCAACTACATACGTTCGTACCTACCTACGTTACCCAAAAACAAACCAAAACCAAAACAAAAAACAACAAAAGGCCGATGCCAGTGCCACCTCGGATGCCGATCAATCACCATTTGTGCGGGCACATGCTGTAACAACCCGAACAGCTACGACACACGAAGATCTGGGCACTAATGCACGAACACAACAATTGGAAGAAAAGACAGTGGCCCACTCGATGACCCAGAGTGCTACGAGGCAAGAACAAAGGACTGTGAGACAGGAAGTGAAAACTACCAGTACGGTGGTCAGCGGAGATCAGGTTATTATTTGATTTTGTTTTAGTTTTGTCCTGTTTTTTTTCTTTTTCGTGTGATTTCATAACCTCTTAATTTTTCTATTTCTATTCATAATATAATTTGTCTCTATTTTATGTAAAAAAATGAGAAAACAAACAATATTCTTATGGGGTCTCTTAAGAGGGATTCTTTTATCGAGCGATCCAAAACAATCCACTCCAAGTGTGCCTTAAAATATAATTTGAAGTTATACAGTGAGTACCAAAAGTCCGACCCCCCCCCGTAACATTTTAAAAAAATACAAAAATTAGTTGAATGCAAACGTTGTACACTTTCATTTGACCTTCTAAATAATCTAATTAAAATACCCAAATATTTTAAAAGGCGAATTTTATACCTGCACAGTTTAGGAATTCGGTCAAAAATACACCTTTTCATTTATCAGAACATTTGGTAATGATTGAAATGAATTATTGTTAATTTCCTGAGGTAATTGGGAATTGTTTGGATCATTTAAATGGTAGTCTTATTCACAAAGCTCCTAAAAAGAAATAAGTTAATGCAGATCCCAATGAAAAAACTCACTGATTTTTTTTATATTGATCTAAGACACAATTCTTCGAATGGGGCATCGTTTTTATGTTCACCAATTGACACCAGAGGCAAGTGAGGTCTGTCAATGTCATTGTCAAAAGTTTTGGGTCAGTTTATGTTTATAGGTTATATCGACGTCAATGTTGCCATCTGCCAATGTCATTTCTGGCAACCTGTGGTTCAGTGACATTTGAGACCTCGCGGTGATTTGTTTTCTTTTGGATCGCTTGATATTTGAATAAATATGTAGAAAATCAAATTTCAACAAGATATAATAGTTAATAAACTTGAAAAGACAAAAATCATCTTCTTAATATGTGTTTTTGATAATATTATTATTAACATTGCTCATTGGATTTTTCACTTTCTAAATGATAACAAAACTCGAATATTAACCAAAAAAAACAACAACATGTGCATGGCTTATAGCTGGGCAGACGAGACAGCTTTAGTTCGACTAGTTCAGGCGATTCAGGCACCCCCATTGATCCACCAGATGATCCCAATCACCCATATTATAACAGCTCCATATACAAGGTAGGATTTTATTCGCTCACAAAAACATTCTGAATTATCTTTCTTCGCAGAGAACAGATAGAAATCATGAGAGACTGTGTCATATGACACAAGCGTATTTCGTTGATAAAATCGTTATCATCGAAGTGCGCATGCGCTGTATTGTCAATGACAGTTTCTGACAAACAAAGTTATCATCAGCGTGTTCCTAAATACAAACCATTAGCCTAGCCAGGGTTAAAATGGCCTTGGAAAATTTATAGAAATACGGACTCAATATAGAAATATGACATTGACTGATGACACATAATTTAAGCCTGTAGGCGTATTCTGTACATTTGCGTAAGTCTCAGAACTGGAAGTTGAAATTCAGAATACAACTAAACTTACTGGTCAGGCTAATGGTTTGTATTTAGGAACACGCTATATATATCAGTTTAAATTATCACGCTTGGCGATATTATTGTTGATTATCAAGATAGTATGCATACCATGAATTGTTTATTTTAATTCAAAATTGTATCATGAAATAATGATTATTTTGATATTCGTATGCGCAGATTAGAGCCTCTCCTACTGTCGTTTTTTGCAAGTACTTTCCCCTCACAGACAAGTTTCAATTTTGTATTCTTAGAGACGTTTCTAGTGGACCAGGGTTACATTTCGGTATAAATGTGGGCGGGGCTAGTTATCCTCTGCGCATACGGAGAACAAATATATTTTTTAAGAATTAAATATAAGAATGAAAAAGAGAATACTCTAGTTTACTCAAAGGTAAGTTACATTTTTCCACATCGTATCAGATTAGAGTATATTTGTGAACATTGTTCTTTGTCATATATCAGTTTCACATCTTCCAAGTTTTTGCATTTGTGATTAGTCGCATTAGTTTGTAGGTTTGATGTGATGAGTAGGTTTTTCTATATAGTTGCTAATTTATAAGCATTTGCATCTTGGTTATTTTCCTTGCTACAAAATTGTTACCACCATGCATGCGCATTTTTGTGTAAACTCAAGTTGGCATACGTTTATAACTCCTCCGTGTTTGAATGATACTTTTCCACTGACGATATAAAAACCAACAGTGCATTTCTGATATGTATGAAATATGGCCTTTACATGCTGTAAAATATGGATTCTAAACAGTTAATTACTTCCACAGGTAGATCAGCGTAGGTAAATATCAAGTAAGCCATGTTTTGATAATGTATCGAGAACATCAAATAATACTCTTGATTAATTAAATAATAAGTGATTCTTCATTTAGGATGATCAAACATATGTCTTCATACTTCGATGGTTAACAAGCGAGAGAGTTATAAAGAATACATTAGATATAATATGTATAATGATCATCAGGTTATCTATCAAAAGTAACAAGTGATTATTAGGCAACGCACCTTACACCTTTGCGCCAAAGTGAGGCGCGCAATTTGAATTTATATTTATCTTCAACAACATTGAATTAGGCCTAGAATACTAATCAAGTGTAGTTTGAAGCAGTAGCGGCTTGATATATTTGATATATTTTTTCTTTATTTTAATAAAGAATCTTATTATTTTTATATATTTTCTAAAAACATAAAAATCATCTGATACTGAAATATTCGCATGTATTTCCAGTTCAACCTTATTTTCACTTCACTTCTATTGTCTGAACTCTCTATTTTTATTTCACTTTTCAAGGAAAATATTCCCGAGGGCATAGTCCAGACAGAAAGTATAGTCTATCGAGGTGATCCGACTGTCATCCATTCCACCACTAATGTCCCTGTTGTGGCAACTGAAGCCAGGAAAGTTAATCTCACCTCAGACGATGGATCCTACAGCGCAACTGGCGAGATTGTCAGTTCGCAGACAATTAGTTCAAAAACTCGAACTGTCGAGACAATTACGGTACGACGGTATATCATATTTACGTGAAGGTTTTTGATACTTTTATAGGATATCTCAAATAAGAGGAAATTGAAGAGATTCATAAAATGTTTGTCTAAGACAATTTCGGATTATTTTACTGTTTCTCAGAGTGAATATACAGAGTCGGGCCAAAAGACCAAACTTTATTATTTAAAATGCGCCACTTTGTATAATTTAGTCTGAAAAGGTAGCAAGTGGGGTCTGATAAATTTTGTGTAAATGGTCTTGGACATACTCTAATTAAAAACATTACCTAAATATCGTTTAATTAGGATGCTAATGGGTTAAATCATTTTTAAATTTTTCTTACGAGATAACCCATAAAAGTATGGAAAATGAAACACACTTGTGTCCATTGATTAAATAATTGATATTATTTAATTATTGTATTGTTGCAGTATAAAACCGAAAGAGATGGCGTTGTCGAGACTAGGGTAGAACAAAAAATCACCATTCAATCAGACGGTGATCCGATTGATCATGATCGAGCATTAGCTGAAGCTATACAAGAGGCAACAGCCATGAATCCCGATATGACTGTTGAAAAAATTGAAATTCAGCAACAGTCTGCACAGCCACAATAATGATAATATGTAAGTTTATTATTTTATTTCATCTTTTTTTTTCTTTCAAATATAAATGTTCAATTTTTTGAATAAAGAATATTATAACAATTTTCGTAAATAAAAGGTCGGTGAAAATGAAAAAAAAATTAAACCGCTAAATTAAAGATGAATACCATATGCGGCAATATTATATATATATATATATATATATATATATATATATATATATATATATATATATATATACATCTCGGTATCATTCTGGCGTCCTTTCAAAAAACAGTAATGAAGCGTCCTTGCCGTATATATTTCACTTCGCCATCAATGTGAGCTCCGTTCATTCTATAGCCGTTTGGGCGTCCAATGTATATAATAATTTCAATCTTACAAACAATAGAGCGTCCATACGGTGTATATTTATTTCATTTACAGTAAATACAGCGTCCGGCGCTATTGCCAAATGTGCAGTGGAATGGGATGATGAAATGTGATTTTAAATATATTTCTGGTATTTTGAAACTACCAGCGACTGCCTAGCATTGGTTGTTTCTCCGAATAGTATTTCATCTGACCTTTTGTTCCTTAAACTTTATTATAATTACTCAATTGTCATATATTCTATAATTCAATTTATACAAAATGGAATTGTAGATGCTAATGATTTTAAAATGTAAACTCATTTTCATTTTTGTCATTATTTCTGTCTCCAACATCAAATAGAAATAGAAATATTTATTTCATATAAACAATTAGGCATGTATAATTTTGTCCTGGATAGTGATATAGATCACACCAAATAAAATAAATTAAAATACGCTTCAGATGAAGACATAATAAACATACAAGTGACAAAGTACATATAACTTAATTCAAGACAAGGATTATGAACATGTTAAAAAAAGAAAATAATAGTAATAACAATCTAGAAAAAAGGGTAAAAAAGGATTACCTACATAAATGTACTTACAACATGTTCCAGATAATCATCTAAGAAGTTAAAACGGTGTTAAATATTTACGGATCTTAATTTTGAGTGATGCACAAGACATCTTTGAATTGTTTGGCAAAGCATTATTCAATTTTATGCCCAGAAATTTATAGGAATTATGGGTCTATGTCTGAATAATGGAGGACAGATATAGTTTTTTTTCTCTTGTATTATAAGAGTAAACATAATTGTGCTGGATTCTTTGGCATGTTTTTTATATGAAGCAGGCACTGCAAAATGCAGCAACATGGTAATTGCAGGATGTTCAATTTTTCTAACAATGGCTTACAGTGATCATCATATTTGCTGGATGTTATTATTCGAATGACTTTTTTTGTGCAATGCATATTTTGGGGCTGTGACATGTGTTTCTCCAGATTATCAAGGCATACGGTCACTATTATGCTATGAAACATAACAAAATATGCCATTCTTAGATAATCTTTATCTACATTCAGCTTCAGTTACCTGAGAGTATTTCCCTTTTTATAGATAGGTGTAACTTTGGAAACCTTGAGAATATCTGGAAAAATACATGTACTCATACGAAGATTAAATAGATTCGGTAAAGAAATCGCTACATTTTTATTTATCTGCGGCTCTAGAATTTTTCAGTTTATGAACAATGTTCAATATTTCTTATTAACTTGTTGGATGTAGGTAAGAAGTCAAATGGTTTATTGCTATTTTTTGCATGCAAGAATCGAAGGGATTTGCAATATAGTTCGCAGAATTTTGCATTAAATTGTTTATGCAATGTTCAAAAGAGTTGGCAAAGTCCTCAGCGGATAAATTGCTCTCATTCCTTAGGTTATTAGTTTTACTTAAATTTGTATTTAATATTCCCCAGACTGACTTTTGCTTATTTTTGATTCAGATATTATCTTATTATTAAACTCCACTTTTTTCGATTTGTTAATGTTAAGTAATTCGAAGCTATCGAGCGTCCTGGTCACTTCGGCAATAGTATGAACCTGGGTTAGTTGTGACTTAAGATTTTTAATATCAGGAGAATTGTCTCGTCCTTGAAGCCAGCAGAGCAAAGTGAGCAGAATCAAAATTACAAATTTGGTGCTTGCAGAGCTAATTAATTAACTGCTGTATACCGAAATGAATTGCTCTTATAGTTTTTTTTTGATGGCTGCTTTGCTAGCTGTAAATCTAAAGCTTACAGAGCAACATTTAAAAATACTTTTTGAGTACTTTTTTTGTGTTTATAGGGCTAATTAAGTTCTAATTAAGTGCTTTATTCAGAAATTAATTACTCATATGGTTTTTGGAAAATGGCTGCTTTGCTTTAAAAATCAACTTTTCCGAGAAAATTTTATTTGGTGCTTGTAGACCGAATAAAGTGCTAATTAATTGCTGTATTCCGAAATTAATTGGTCTTACATTTTTTTAATGGCTGCTTTGCTAGCTTTAGATCTAAAGATAGCTGAGCAACCTTTAAAAATATTCATTGAGAACTTCTTTTTTAGTGCTTAAGGTCTAATTAAGTGCTGTATTCCGACATTAATTGTTGTTTTATGTTTCTTAGGAAAATGTATGCTTTGTTTTTAAAAATTATTTTTTTCTATAAAATCGTAGTTGATGCTTGTAGAGCTAATTAAGTGCTAATTATTTGCTTTATTCCGAAATTAATTGCTCTTATAGTTTTTTCTAAATAGCTGCTTTGCTAGCTTTAGATCTAAGACTAACAGAGCAGCTTTTCAAAATCAACTTTTCGAGAACTTCTTTTAGTGTTTATAGGGCTAATTAAGTGCTGTATTCCAAACTCAATTTTTCTTAAAGTTTTCGGAAAATGACTGCTTTGCTTCAAGAAACACTTTTTCGAGAAATACTTTTTTCGTGCTTGTAGAGCTAATTAATTGCTAATTAAATGCTGCATTCCGAAATTATCGGCTCTTATAGTTTTTAGAAAATGGCAGAGATTGTCGCTATCAGAGCAAAAACATATAATCTATACACCCGATATATAAACTATATCGGTAACCATTATTTGAGATATTTTTTATAAAAAATCAATAAAATTTACATATTTCCTATGTTATTTAATCAAGTGCTGTTTCCCGAAATTAATTTCTATAATTTCTATAATATTTCGGCCAATACAATTATATCCGTAAGAAAAGTACTTACCGACGTGGTTAGTAATGAACTTATCCACCGGTAAACCTATCTTAGAGTCATAGGAACATATACGGTTAGCAATCGAAAACCGTCCGGTCCTACAAAAATTAAGTTTTATCCCTTAGCTTTTTAGTATCAGAATTGTACATTTCTTCATTGGGAGAGATAATAAATTCAAAAACATTAAAATCTCAATTTTAAAATGGAATTAAAAATGGATTACATAAAATTAAGTAGTTTCATGTTGCCCGGTGTACCTTTAAAGCTATAAATATCCCCACAATAGATAAATTGACATTTTTATTTGTCTTAAAAGAACGTTCTCTCTCAAAAAATTATTAGAGCAATTAATTTCGGAGTACCGCACTTAATAAGCCCTACAATCGCTAAAACAAAAGTTCTGAAAAATTATGATTTTCAAAGGTTGCTCTGCTAGCTTTAGATCTAAAGCTAACGAAGCAGCAATTTTTTAAATATCAGAGCAATTAATTTCGGAATACAGCAGTTAATTAGCACTTAATTAGCTCTACAAGGACCAAATAAGATTATCCCGAAATAATAGATTTTTTAAAGTATCCATTTTCCGAAAAACTATAAATAAGAATAAATAATTTCGGAATACAGCACTTAATTAACAATTAATTAACCTTAACAGCACTATAAAAAAAGTTCTAAAAAAATAAGTTTTCAAAGGTTGCTGTGCAAGCTTTAGTCTACAGCTAGCAAAGCAGCCATTTTCCAAAAATAAAAACTATAAGAGCAATTAATTTCGGAACACAGCATTTAATTAGCTCTACAACAGATTTGTATTTTTGATTCTACTCACTTTGCTCTGCCAGCTTTAGGGACGTAGAAATCTCAACATTTCAAAGTTATTTTCAGGGATACATAACTTTTTTTATGGAAAACGAGATGTTTAAAGATCTGACAGAGTAAACTAAATGAGCAGCTTTTGTTTCTGGATCTAAATGGCATATATTTCAGATCATTTCATCTAATGCAGCTGTGAAACCTGTGATAGATTTTTTTGACATTGGTCGACACATGATAAAATTCCTTTATGGTCGGACAAGTGCGGCTCTATGACTTCAAGAATGAAAATGTTATCATCTAAATTTGTGAACAGATTCTCGACTCTAGTTTCTCTAGATTTAGTTATCCGCTGGTGTCAACAAAAACTTTTTCTAGCATATCATGTGATAAAAAATATGTTTGCATTCAGTTAATTTATTGTCACTGGTTTTAAGTCTTAAAGCTATAATTGAAAGTCACCGACAGCCTGTACCTTATTATTGGAGTTTTTTTTCTGATAATATTCTGTGCAGATAATACTAAAAAAAATTACTATCACCATTCGGTGATCTGTAGGCACAACAAAAACTAATTTTCATATTTTTAAGCTGTGTTAATTCTGCATCTATCTTCGCGCAAAGATCTTTTACACAAATGTTATGGAAATCTAAATTGGTCTTAGTATAAATGCCACCATGAATACAAATCTGTCGAATATGATTTATTAGTCTATATCCTCGCGGAATACGATACGATAGAGTTTATGTCCTCCATTTTAAATGAAACGTCTGTCAGTAGTAGTACGTCAATATTGTTCGTATTGTTAGTTCACTTTGTTCCCAATACATTGAATAATGATTAAAAAAAAAATTTAAATATATACTATAAATAAAAAAAATCAAAGAATGGTCTTTATCTAGAGCGATTTTTTCTTCTATTGATTCGAATGGCACCAGGTTTATCCACATGATCACAAACGAATAATTTATAAGTGCTTCGAATATATATCAGAAGACCCTATATGAGTGTAAAAGTCGTTGAAATGAAATTCATGTGTTTCGTTGTTGCCAGATTGCCGGACGCCCAATACGCGATGGAATGAAAGTTAACGTATTCAAAATGAATATTTTAGCGCCGCGCTGCGCCGGATATATCGAACTAATTATATTCGAATATCAATCAAAAATCTCTTGGGACGTGCATGGAGCGTCCTTCCAATTTTTGTTCCATCGGTTAAGATGATCATCTTGACCAGAATTACACTGATGTGTAATAGAGCGTCCGTATACGGACGCTCAATTACCACGGACGCTCTATTGAATGCAATTCGTCAATGTACGGACGCTCTATTGATAGGAAGATATATATATATATATATATATATATATATATATATATATATATATATATATATGCTAACTTAATAAAGTCGGTCCTAATAAGTAACTTTTTGTTAAAGTATTCGTTATTTATAACATGATTTTTGTTTCAGGTGCTTTTTCCGAGATAATATATTTAATATAAACAAATTTAAGAGGACAAGAATTATAAAAAAAATAAGCTTTGCTTGAACAATTGATGTTTTCACCAGGAATAAAAATATTTGAACTATTTTATTGTTGTAAGCTTTTGTAAAAGTTGTCGTTCTCACTTTATTTTTTTTTTGGATCTAATATAAATATTCCCAAATTTTTGATACTCGAAACGCTTAGTCTGAAGACTGGATAAAAGTGAAATCATCAAATTACTTGGGAACTTTTATATAACTATTTGATGTATTTTTACACTTAAAAATTATTCATCACTACATTTTTGTTTTCTCTCTAAATAATTTAGTTGTATATTTAGCAAGGGTAGGTTGTGGTCACCACTTTATATTTTTATAAATTATGTTTATTTTATGTTTTGGTGTCAAACACATTTTATTTTCTATTTCTACGATTTATATATATATACATAAATATGATAAATATGTATTATTAATATTATAAGTATGTATTGAGATTAATTTCTTTAATGTTTTTTTTTATTATTTTAATGTTTATCTGCCTTATATTATAGTGACCAATGAAATAAAAATGGAGTTTGCAAAGATTTAATTAAAACTAAATATGTATATGCGATAAGGTGCTTTAAAATTTGATTAAAAAAATATATTTACGAATCTCAAAAATCTCTCAGATGTGTTCAAAAGTAAAATAATTATTATATATACATAATAATTGATATATATTATTTATAGATATATAAATAATGTTAACTCACATTCCATGTGTATAAAGTTAGATACCTATTCAAAAAAAAAAAGAAAGAAAAATTGCAACCTAAAACGCTAACTGTTACATGATAAAAAAAATATATTACGAGAAATTTTATTCAAAGTTTAAGCAGCTGATTCTTATAATATAGCAGCTATTTTCATTGTTAAAAATATCAGGGACCTTTAAAATACTTTTATTTTCCGAAGACAATAACTATCGAAACATCTATAAGGAGACCAGACAATTCGTTTTTATCTGATGTCTGACATCTAGATTTTCCATATGGTTTCGAACTGTATTTTCTCTATTTCCTGCATTTATAATGTTGAAAAATTGCAATGTATCTAATACAGTCGGTTTCATTTCTTGTATTTTTTATAACCAGAGATTTACTACAAAAAAAACTTATTTATCTCCTTATACAATATGATTAATAAAGAGTTTGAGCTTACCTACCTACTTATATAAAAAATCATTGAGCTTTCAATGTTTTTTTCTAAATCTCGGCACCTAGAATCTATTCTGCCCAGATTCAAATCATTAGTCAATTCCAATTCATGCAGCTTAATAAGGTCTACATGTATAAATTATATGTTGTTGAACATAGTCTTGGATAAAAAAATAAATAAGTGTATAAATAATATTATATTTTAAGCGAAATGACTGACAAATGAAAAAAAATACGTCTGAAAGAAATAATGCTCTGTTATTTACCATGACAATTTTTTCAGAATTTAGTCTTCTTAATTTTTTTCTGTCGGATTCATTTAGATATGAACCAAAATTATTCTCATTCGAATACTTCCGGGGCAACTACCTTTTGCATTTTTGTTATTGATTGATAAAAAATATCTTATTTTTTCTTTCTCTCTAATATAATTAGGATTTAGTTTTTTTATATCAAACTCCAATTTCATACACAAAAAGTAGTGAATTACTATGATGGTACATATTACCTTGATTATAATTTTGATGTTTTCCTCATAAAAAATTCACATTATCTTATGTATTTTTTTAGAAAGTCTTATGCTTTTCTTCATCAATGCTTTATATTTTTACGCTAATAATATATATATATAAAAATGTACTAATTGATAATTATTGTTTATACATATTTTCACATTTGTTTTTCAAAGTTTATTTGAATAGATATATGTTTTAATAAAGATTTTTTGTTTCTTTAGGGAGTTTTAATGTGAAACAAACAAAAATTTCCAGCCTCACAGTCAATTTTCCTATAAAAAAACTTTGGAGGTGGGAATAAAGTTGGTTTTAGATATAACCGGTGAGTCACGACCCGTTTTTTCTCTAAAAGAACTACGAATCAATTGTGACAAATAGAAAGCAAATCGGTATTCACTACGATGAAATAAGTAGAAAGGATGAAAATGATAAATTTTAGAACTTCGATACAGTGGAAAGGAGAATCTGAAAGGGACAAGTAGAACTACCGTCTTGTTCAATTTGATAATAAAAGGAATCACTAGAAACCTAAATGTCGATCACGATGTCACAGAAGCAGCAAAAACAGAATGAATTGATTAGTTTTTCAGAAAGGAGGTACAGACCTTTTCAAATCATAAACTGTGTAGTAATATCAAAATAAGTAACAGAGAACACTACCTCCATATGAGTATAAGCAAATCAAAAGAAAATTAACATACCTATGGCTTAACACGGTCGTATAATATAAGGTCTTGCATCTCCACGGATTTTGGGTAGGTCAAATTGTCATGGATATTGAAGAAATTCTTAGTTTGTATTATAGCCATTTTGGGTGTGGCGCTAATCGCCCGTGTCAATGTGTCAGTGGCTACCAATATCCAAGGAGGATAGATATCTTCTATCATAGTATAAGTTTACTTATATTATGCTTCTATTCTCCTTGGCCGGTATCTGTTTAAAATTAATCTCAGAGACAATCATTCATTTAATCGCTTTTAGTATATAATCTTGTTTTTTGTAGTAACGTTATTAAATTATTACATTAAGACTTACAACATGGAAAGATTGTGTGCTATTCCGAAGTGCAAGTCCTGTCACAGTGGTGTAAGGAAAGTTTCGATATTTAAAAGTGCCAGAGGATTTCAAAAGATTGCACGTTTGGAAAGCCGCTATTCCTGGATTATTGGAGTTAAAATCTTCGCATTGCATTTGAGAAAAGCACTTTGAAGAAAAATATATTGTCTGGAAATATGTAAAACATGGCTGAAGCGGAAAAGTAGTTGCAGAAGTGAGCATTTATTTTTACACGCTTTGTATTAGTATATGTAGCTGTTCAATACACTTCAATAAATAATTTCTTGTAGGCTCTTTTCCAGCGGCCTCGAATGTTCGGCTCCGCAATTCCAACTATTTTTGATGATATACCGAGTACAGATAATGTTATAGACAAGCACAGCAGAATTTCTGATAAACAAAATCAAAAAGAAATGGACATTGATTGTAATTTAACCCTGTCAACTATTATAGAAAAAGTAACAACAGTATCCTGCCTTTTATATTATACATTACTTATAGCTTTCATTTATCAGATCCTGATCTTCGGTATACTTTGATATTCGACAAATTATCAACCAATAATTTAAAATGAGTAGCAAATAGATCATTATTGAATTGAGATATTCCGATCATTTTCTGAAGAAAATATATAGTTGAAAGAAAGTGTTGTATATCTACGCCAGATTAAATAGTTCGCTTACCGTTTGTGAAATTAATTTGAATTTATTACAGAATACAGTACAAATAAAGAATCATATTTAAGAATTTGCAATGACACTAGATCACAGCGACTTGCGCGGCCAAACCTAGAACTACGAAAAACGCCTTCAATAAGTGTGACACTTTTTTAAGTGGAGATGCAGGACCGTGGGTTTAATAAGCTTGTCAACGAATGAACGAACATACACTGCATTTTATCTTGAATACTTAAAATAATATTATTCGGAGATTGGAGGTATGTTTTCTCTGTCGGAGATTGAGATTCCACAGATGAAGGAGGTTCATACCATAGTTTATCTATGATTCATATATCAGCTTACCATTGTTAGGTAAGCTGTATTTATACTGAATTTACCAGTAGATACAAAGAAACAATACAGCAAGTAGTAGTGGTATTTCTACCCTGAGGGTTCTGTACTTCTTGCTTCCAATGGACAATTTAAAGAGAAAAACGCTCAGCGGTCACCCTTTTAGAATAACTTATTAGCTCGTGCCTATTAATGAAATCCACCTTCTACCAATTTTTACTTATACCTAAAATCAACAAGAAAACCATTCACGAGTTTGATAAAAAATTAATCATTCTTAATGGACTCTTTCGGTTAATTTGTTCTAGCTTTTAAACACAACTGTGTAAGAAAGTATAGTTTCTTCATGGAAAAAATGGATGAATGAAAAGGAAGTAAGAATATTGCGAAACAAACCATATCTACAATATAAAAGTGCAACATATGTAAAAGAAATGATATATTAATCATTTTCATAGAATTTTATTTCCTTGTACATTATTCCTATTATTTATAGCTATCTTAATTTGATTCTTTGCCTCCTCTTTGAATGCTAATGCATTCATTTTCTTCTCAATCCTTCGCTCTTTTCGGTACTCTTTCAAATTTTTCTTCCGCTCCCTCCGCTCTTCCGGCGTCTCATTCTTATTTCGTATCGACAATGTGGATAACTGTGAAATTATCGATTGGCCACCATGGGACTTGGCATCTTTGGATTCGTAGCCACCATCATTTTGTTCGTTGAGTTTGTTCAATGCTTTGGCTGTAAGTTTGTGGGCATCGAATATGTTCTTGGGGATGCCAGTTTTCTTATCTATCTCGATTCGATTCTTTAAAATTTGTAAAAAAATGTAAATATTTTAAGCAGAAACAAGATTTAATACAATTCAAAGATGTCGAACATTTAAATCTATAAAATCAGTTTTACCTTAGGTTCGCTTATCAGCTTGGGGTGATTATAGAGATTTGAATATGTACTCAAAATACTTTCGCAATCCCATTTTTCTTTTTCCTGGACACGCATTGCTACCAAATCCTCTTCATCGCTATTAGTGTCACTTCCTTGTGCTAATTGCTCTTTAATCTTTTCGGTTAGAGTATGTTGATCAATATGTTCACGTTTCTGAGATTTTTCAAATTCATCAGCATACTGAAGTAGAATGTCTGCACTTGCAGGTACATCACCTTCAATATCTTCACAGTCTAGGGCTCCAATCTCGTTTTCCTCATAATCAGCATAAAGCTATAACAAAGAAATACAAAATATGAGGAGTTCTAAATTCTTTATGCAACGATTTAAGTAAAGCTTTATGAGCTAATATCAATATACTCTTCGAATTATAACTCGCAGAGTATGATTATAACCAATTTTATTGTTACAAAATGTCGAAAAGAAATATTTTGTTGGAATCCCATTCATTACATAAACATCAACACTTCAATACCTTTTCGAATCTTTGATCCAACAGTGAGAGCTGATCATTTCTTCGCATTACTGAACTGGTCATGGAATAGTTTGTGAATTTTGATTTACCACCTTCCGATCCGTACGATCTTTCAGAGCCATTTAGTGAGCCAACTTCGTCCATTTCATCCTCATCATCAAAATCATCATCATTTTCATCAAACTCTTGATCTGAAGACACGCCATTAGCCAATTCCATAAAATTATCTTCCAATTGATTTTCGGGATCGGAATAGTCGAAATCCTCATCCATAGCAGCGACAATATCAGGATCAAGATGCAACTGAGGACCTAAAATTGTCATATGATGATGCATAACAAATTAAGGAAATACAATCATAAATCAGCTAGCCAAAGCTGTAATTATTTTCACTTTGACTGACTAACTCTTATACTGTACAAACCTGACACAGGTGCAGCTTTCCCCAACATTCCAATCTCCTCTTCCTTAGCTGAAGCAAAAACAGACGATGGCAACTTCGACTTGGCCTTCTCAATTTTGTCCTTAAGTTGCTGCTCCACATTCTCAGGCCATTGCAATCTGTTGTCTTTTGAGTCCTTTAAATGTTCCAAATAATTACAATCGTCATCATAATAAATTCCATATTTGTGCTGCTCCTCTAAACGTTGTTCCTTCTCCTTCTTGGACCCAACAGGGACGAGTACTCTCTGTGGAGCATCTTCATCAGCAACAAGGGGATCTTGTTGACTTCTATGGACTAGTTGAAAAGTTACAGCTTTTTTCTTGTCTATCTTCTTGAGTTTTGGCTAGAATGAATGAACCAGTCTGTACAGAAAAACGATGACCTATTATCGTAAAACTTACCATTTTGGAAAATAAATTAATAGAAATTGATTATTATATTTATTTTACAAGACCTCAAACACGTGTTTACAATTCAATATAACTGTCAATGTCAAATTGTCAACTGATGACACAGAACACAACAGTTGACAACATAGATGTTAAGCCATCTACACATTCCACCCATTTGGCAAATCTTGATGATAAGTCAGAGACTTAGTACTTGGCGCAGTATACACGTTAAAAATACACACAAGGTGTCAACAATCGATCGCTGCCTATATTTTGTAACGAAGGAGTACTATTTTGTTTTTCAAGAATGTTTGGACAAGTGATTTTTATCTTATTATAAACCATACATACTACGTGGTACTTGGCAAGTAACGCTTAATGTGAAACTGGCTTGTACGCCATAGCCATGTAAAGTATTTATTAGTGTTTTGTGATATACAATATGATCTATGATCACAGTATAAAGAAATACTTGTGCTATGAACACGGTCGTATAATAAAAGGTCTTGCATCTCCACGAAGTTGGGGTAGGCAAAATTGTCATGGATATTGAAGATATTTTTAGTTTGTATTATAGCCATTTTGGGTGTGCTCTAGTGTCGAGTGTCAATGTATCTGTTTAAAACATAGAGGAGTATTATTTCTATGGTTTAAAATTAATATCAGAGACAATCATTCGTATAATTGCTTTTAGTATATAATAAATAATTTGCTTACCGTTTCTGAAATTAATTTGAATTTAGTACAGTACAAATCAAGAATCACATTCAAAAAATTGGAAACGGCACTAGATTACAACGACTTGCGCGGCCAAACGTAGAATTACGAAAAACGCCTTCCGCCTTCAATAAGTGTGACACTTTTTTAGGTGGAGATGCAAAACCTTATACAATTATACGACCGTGCAGAATTGACAATTGACATTACCAGATTGAAATATGAAACTTGACACAAAAATTTGTCTCCAATGTCTAACCTAACTTGTAAAAATTACAAATCGACTCAAAATTGTTTATATTTTCTATTCTTATCATAAATCAAATATTTATTTGAAAGAACCAAGAAGCTCTGGATTAAATATCTGCTAGTATATAGTAGCAGCCAGTATGGCTAACAGAACTGTTAAAGATGCAAAGTCCATACATGGAACTAATCCACAATATCTTGTAGAGAAAATTATAAGATCTCGCATATACGATTCCAAATATTGGAAAGAAGAATGTTTTGCTCTTACAGCCGAACTCCTAGTCGATAAAGCTATGGAATTGAGGTTCATTGGTGGAGTTTTCGGTGGTAACATAAAGCCGACTCCATTCTTATGTTTAACATTGAAAATGCTTCAAATACAACCTGAAAAGGATATCATTGTAGAGTTTATAAAAAATGAAGAATTCAAGTATGTTAGAGCATTGGGTGCTTTTTATATGAGACTGACTGGATCATCGCTAGATTGCTACAAATATTTGGAACCGCTCTATAACGACAATAGGAAATTGAGGAGACAAAATCGTCAAGCTCAGTTTGAACTTGTACATATGGATGAATTTATTGATGAACTGTTGAGAGAAGAAAGGGTAAATACACCTGGTAAAATGTTAATTCTGAAGTAATGATGTGCCTATTTTTTCTTTGTAGGTTTGTGATGTTATTCTACCGAGAGTTCAGAAGAGGAATGTTCTCGAAGAAAATAATGAGCTGGAGGCTAAAGTTTCGGCGCTTGAAGACGATCTAGATGAAGATATCGAAATGGAAGAGGATGCAAAGTATGAATTGGAGACGGCGGCACCTAAAGAAAAGGAGAAAGATAAAGGCAGACGAGAACGGAAGAGGGAGCGAAGCAGATCAAGAGAACGGCAAAGGCATAAAGAGAAGGAACGAGAACGGGAGAAAGAAAAGGAACGTGAAAGAGAAAAAGAACGAGATCGGGAAAGAGACCGGAAGGATAGAGATAGAAGGGATAAGAAGAGAGATAGGCGATAAATTAGTGATAAAAATATTGAAATAAACTGACTTCTACAAGTAATTTCCATTTTTTAGTTTATTTCAGAACTATGTCAGTTGTGGTTAATGCTAAATCAAATACATGCGATTTTGTAAAAAAAACTAGAACCCTTTTTGAAATCTACAATTATTTATTTGAGAGTTTGAAACTGTCTCTCATTCGTATATCTGTTATAGCATGTATTTTAATTCACATTAACAAGAATTATTATTTTTAGAAAAATTATCGCAAAATTTGTATTAAGAATGCATAAAAATGTTCAAAATACTTTTTTAAATTTCATTAAATACTTATAAAAAAAGTTAAATCAGTAGAACCTAATTTATATCTTTAGATCAACAGATAATCTGTACTATTACTGTACCATAGAAAACTATAAAACCAAAAGTGTCAAGAAATGCTACTAAATTGTACAAGTTTTTATGTAAACCACTAAGAATACTTTGCTATCATCCTTAAATTTTTGTTTGTAACCTTTAGAAATAAATGAGACCCAAATAGCAGTTATCACAGTTTTTATATTTATTCAATATAAACAAAAAGTTGATAAAACGACGAAATATTTCCAATTATACTACAAATATAATATATATATATATATATACAACAAACTTTATAGATAGATTTTTTATAAACTCAATTTTTTATTAGTAAATAAAAACTTATGTGTAAAGATAAAGGTATCTGCTACTCGATCAGCAAAATACCAAATTGTTTTCTTGGTCGTAACATTCATATTTACGAACATTTACAAAAACATTATATAGAAAAAAAGAATTTTGAAAGGCCCACCATATAATACCCACTAATTCAAGAGATCCCGTTATTAAAATAATTACCTATGAATAAGAACCTAGTTCTGCTTCTTTCATATAAAAACGTTTACCCTAAAACATGTTCATGGATTAAAGCCAGAATTTTGTTTTAAACGAAGCGGAATATATTTATAATTTAGAACAATGGACTTGAGCTTTCTTATCAGCGAATCAAAGTCATCCATGTTGGTAGAGACTGTCTCTGATGTTACTCATTTATAGGATTTTGATAACACGGATTCTTGGACTAATACTTTGTATGGGATAACAAAGGCTTGTTATATTTCCCATTACTTTTGTGGGGTATTTTCGTAACTATTGATAATATCGAAAAACTAATAGAGTTCTCTATCAAAGAAGATGTTTTCTTGCCATTGACTTTGCTAATCTTCTATAATTTCTGATACTCCCAAACCTATATATAACCAATTTTGGGCACACTCTTACCTTTACACAATTATTAATATTTAACACGAAATTAAAAAGTGGGCGCATTCAAATGAAACAGCCTACCCTCTCTTTTCTTAATCCAATTCAATAATCTACCAATAATATCGATGGCACTGGTTGTATCAATCAATGGCTCAAATACGGCATACAATTCAAAACCTTTGGTATCCCATGCCAGTATGGCTTCTTTTGGTGTACGTTCAAACACCAATTTCAACGGTCTTGCGGTACAATGTAATCGCTGATGTGCCTTTCGATAAACATCGATCAAATGTTGATGCGATCTCGTGTACGGTGGACTGTAATCTGGCTGATAGAATTGCACAGTCGATTTACATTTGTACAGATAGTGTCTTAGCTCTGGAAAGCCAGCCATCAGACATGTTTCACCTTCACAACTGAGCGATTCATTTATCGCTTCCAAGCAATTGGATCTGTTCAGTTTATCTACAATACGTTGTTTTGCTTCACTCAATGTGAAAAATACGTCACGTTCGACTGTTAGCAGTAGAAGACAAGCTGGACAATCTTCAGCTAGATAGGAAACGTGCCCGTAGAGAAAGCCGCTAGCATCGAATCGCGGCAGGCATATGGGTGTCCAACTTTCAGAGTTTTTTAGACTTTCTGATGCTAATATAAGATTGAAAATCAAATAGAGATCAGCTGCATGTAGAAAGTACTTTTTCATTCGTACTAATGTTATTAGTTTGTTGTTAGCTAGTAAGATGGCAAATACAAGATTCTGAAAAAAAATATAAGCAAGATATACACTCAGGCGCTGAAAAACTCAACAAGTTAATATTTGGTAAAGTTTGGGGTCTCTCACAACATCGACAATATTTTGTCATAGAAGAAAAATAATTTTTCAGTGTCATTTTCTAATATGATATATTTTTTTACCTTTATATTACTACAAGCCCCAACAATAGTGGAACTTATACTGTCCCTGACTGAAGGGGCCAAAGGTAGACACTGTACTGCTCCTAAGGGAAATGACGGTTCATTTTCAGAAAAGTCTAACAGATGATCAATCAGTCTTTCAACACCTGCCAGTAATCGTCTGAGATCGTAGTTTTGACGTTGTTCGTATATTTTGTTCAGCCTTGTGAGCGTCAACATGCTCACTATTTGATTGAAGACATAACTAAAATTAGAAATAATAAAGTAATAAAAACAGAGTATTTTCTAGAAATGGTCAAATGCTTTTACTTCAATTGTGAAATAATTTGTTGATCGCTCTCCTGTGTCTTGGAGACTGCCACCAATATCAGTGGTTTTTTCACTAGGAAAACAAAATGGGTATCGCCTGCATGGATACTTTTAATACAATCGTCATTTGCTTGTACAAAACTAACTAACGTTTGCATTACCCCAAACAACCATGCTAATTTATCTTCATTACCATATCTGGAACAGATAGCTCAGTTGAGATTTCTAAAACTTAAAATTTCAAATAATATTACCGTGAATAAATCGGCTTGCCAGCGTAACTCAAAACAAAAACATGTTTTTTCTTACTGGTCCATTCTTTGTTATTTTCAATTTCTGAATCTTCAGCAACATTCTCCGCTGAATTAGTAGTACTTTCATCTAAATTATCATTGCAAGAGCTTTCGGTGGGTTCTTCGCTTTGTACAATTATTGAATTACTATTTTTAATTTCTTCTAGACTAGAACTCATTTGTTGGAAATTCTCGCAGGAATCGGTACTAACGAGAACGCTAACAGGAGCTGCACCAGGTTCTATTTCAATATTCGAAGACATTTTAAAAACTCGGTATGGGCGATAATAATTAATTACATTATAGTTATTTATATATATAAGTCCAAAACATTTTTTGGAAATGCAATGCAATATAACTACTATTGACATAAGATGTGATTATTTGCACTACTTTGATTACGACAAGAAATAGGGAGAACAAGATGATGTAAAGACAGATAACGGTAGTGTAGTGTTCTCTGACCACAATTAAGTCATCTGTCAATTGTCAATTTGTCAATAATTATATTTATGTATGACTAATGTATTGTAAAAATTAGTTAAAGTTGAAATTACAAGAAAAAAGGACAACAATGAGTTTCTTCGGAAAGCTTTTCGGAGGAAAGAAAGAAAATGAAGCCCCAACTACGGGCGAAGCTATCCAAAAACTTAGAGAGACGGAAGAAATGCTCATCAAAAAGCAGGAATTCCTAGAAAAAAAAGTTGATGATTACATGCAAATTGCTAAGAAAAATGCTGCTAAAAACAAACGAGGTAATGATACTATCCTTTATTGATGTCTGTTTACTTTTCAAGAGACTACTGAGCTAATATATTTGGTTATTTTCTCTAGTTGCACTACAGGCTCTCAAGAAAAAGAAGAGATTAGAGAAGAATCTACTCCAGATCGATGGCACCCTTACGACTATTGAAATGCAGCGAGAAGCTCTCGAAGGGGCTAGCACAAACACTGCAGTATTGGATAGCATGAAGAATGCAGCAGATGCCCTCAAACAGGCGCATAAGAATCTGTAAGTCCCTATAACAGAATGTTAATTTTGATGTATCTAATCGGAAGTACCTAATCAAACTTTTCGTTTGCAGAGATGTTGATAATGTACACGATATAATGGACGATATCGCCGAGCAACATGATATTGCCAATGAAATATCTAATGCAATTAGTAACCCAGTTGGTTTTACTGATGATCTTGATGAAGATGAGCTAGAAAGAGAATTGGAAGAGCTGGAACAAGAAGGCCTCGAAGAAGATCTATTGAAAGTTCCAGGAGCTGCTGATCTGCCCGCTGTACCAACGGGAACTGTTGCGAAGCCAGAAAAGGCTAAAGCTAGTGCTAGTGAGTACATTTTAGTGATTTTTGATTATCTGTGAAATTTAAGGAGAAATTGATGAATAATTTGTTTTTTTAGAAAAAGTCGAAGATGACGATGATATGAAGGAATTAGAAGCTTGGGCATCGTAAGAAAGATGTTCATAACGAAAACTGAATAATATATTCTAGGATTATATGAAAATAACTAATATAATATTATGGGCTCATTCAATTGGCATTGGGGGGCTTCTTTCAGTTACATGTAAATATTATAAGTAAATACTTTGGAACTACTGTGAAACACAATTTATATAATATTAAAATATCATTTCTCATATTTACTGCTATTTTTATCATTTATCAGAAGATCACTTATTTATAGATATCTGATCGTTGTTTATATAATTTCAATAAAAAAAAAGTTATAAGCTTAATAAAACGAATATTATTTTTGGTAGATTTTAAAATAAACTATGTTTACATATCCAGCTCAGCTTTATTCAACCCCATAATCCTTAGTTTTAAAAAAATGTATTGATGACACTATCTAAAAGCAACAGATGTATTGAACATATTCTACAGAGAATAATTTGATAAAACTTAGATTGAAGAATAAAGGCAGAAATAAACCAATTTACTTTAATCTTTAAGAACCTTTTTGGCGACACAGTCTTGAGGACAGGATGTCCAATCTAGGTCACCAGCAAGCGGTATATATACCTTACGAAACAAAATCGGTATATCAGACAAACCAATGGTTGAAAATCTGTCTTTGCACTCAGATTTATTGGAGGATTCAGTTGAAAATAACATAGTAGTGTAAGCAGGTGAAACGAGAAATCGAAGACAAAAATCATATAGGCATTCCTGAATCCTAAAAGCAAATTAAAACTGTAGGCATCGAATATTATAATTTTGAAAAGCTATTCTATACAATCAATGTTTTGTTTCATTTGGTACTTCAATTCACCTATTTGGTAAAGTAAAGGTAGTATATCGAAATAATCTATCAAATAATAGTTTTTGTTTCAGTAATCAACTACACTTCGAGAAATACTATCTATTATGTATAGATAAAATATTATAAACACTATACAACAAAATATGTATTCTATAGATAATTAATTATTGCATTTACATCAGTCTTCTTCTAAAATACATTTCTCCACCATTTCCCGCAAATTAGGATTCTCCATTGCTGCAGCTATTCTTTCTTTGTCGTTAATTTGTTTATTAACTGCAATAGCAATAAAAATATCAAAACAAAAAGTTATATAACTACACCGATGTCAGTATACATATTCGCCTTACTTTCTTGTTCTGTTGTATGGGCTCCTTCTTTAATATAAATATCTAGTTTGATTTGAAATGGTACATTTCGTTCTAGTTTTATTCGTATACATAAGCCGATTAATGTTGCTAATGAGCAATGTGGAACTGTTGGATTGAATTCAACTCGTACAACATTTATATTTCCAGATGTAGGTTCTTTAATCTAGAAAAAAAAAACAATTGAAATAAAGTTATATGGAAACTGATTTTTACCTACCGTGATTCCATCTTCATAGACTACATTCAATTCTTCTAATGTGTTGGGTTTTTCCGGGTCCTTAATTGTTCTTATTAGATCTAAAAGTGAATTAAACAATTTCTTGAGGTTATAATTTGTATTTTTTCAAAATTATCACCGTAGATGGTATCTTTGAGTTCAGATTTTTCTCTATTACATATTTCCGAAGCAATTTCACATTTTGGTGAGATATCCTTGTCTGATTTTTTCCGAAAAAAAGATAAAAACATTATAACTTATAAAATTAGTTGTGTAAAAATAATAATAATGAATGAATCAGCATAATACATGAAATTCTCTAACCTTCAATCATCATGGAGTAAATTTATAACAGTAGAAATTGTAAGCACAATAAAAATTGTTGAAGGTGAAATTTAATCCATATTACTTGAAAAACAGCTTCCTGCGTTTTTCTAGACTTTTTCATTAATACTATGCAAAAATTGCTCCAATTTTCCTTATCATTTAAAGTGACAATGCCACTTGAGAGAATAGAATATAAATACCATAGATAAAATATATATACATATTTCAAGACTTATTTCATTATTCTTATGTAATTTACCGATAAAAAGCATAAGACGATATGATTCTGTAGACAATTCGATTATAAAATAGAAACCTTTAGTTTCATATACAAATCAAAATTTGAGAGGACTAATAAATATTTGATTTCAGAAAAGGAAAATATATAACAAGATTTTAAATTGTAAAGGTTGATCACACCACAAAACATTTGAAATCTGAATCATGAACAGTACTTCGTTTTGAATGTTTATGTCTCCATAACCCTTGTCGCTCTGACACAGAACAGACATATGTGTCTGTCTATGTCATACAACACAGAACATTCACTGACAACGACTTAAGCCGGCTACACATTACGTACTACTTACTAAATGACAAGCTTTATTTGACTAAGTTCTTGTACTCCCTAGTAGTTTGTCGGTAAAAACAATTTTCGTCAAAGGCCGATAACCTCTTCATTAAAATAGATACCTTCCACATAGTGTGTTACTTGTATATTTTAGCCGAATACTCGGTATGGTCCATTCACTTAGAGAAAAGGCCACCGCGTCATCAGCGCAGAAACCAGTTTTGGTCACTCTGCCTAGCAACGATCAGCTGCGGACAGATTTCAGTGGCGTAGCATGGGAAGCGTAGTTTTGACTGTTTACATGAATCAAGAAAACAACAAAAGTTTTTTTATAATCTGCCCGTTTTTGAATGTCTCTGACAAGGAAAGCTTATGAATTTCCAGCGTCTTAAGATATGGCCATTTCTCACACGAAGGTGCTTGAACGGCCACAAGTTAAACGGTGAGTGGTGCATGGTATCTATGGTCACTTTCCTGTTTGTTTACGTTCCGTTTTGCGTGTACGAACTGAATTCGTTCTCCACATTCCTGTTCTGTAGAAAGTGTTGGTTTGAGAATGCGATTTTTGTCTATGGCGATTTACCATATTTTCTGCAAGGTGAGTTTCCACACATAGTTAAGTTAGTTAATGTTCCACACATAGTTTTAAAAGATGCCACCGAAGAAGCTCGTTGGTGTGAAAGGTTTGGTATTTCAGAGCCAAGTCCGTGAAATGATAAATAACGTTGCCACTTTTATGCAAGACGAAGCTGAACGGGGATTTCATATACCGCTGAAACATAATATGTAGAACAAACTGGTAACGTGCACTGATGTAAATAAACGCTCTATTTTGTGTGTTTTTTACCTTACCCTGACATTTCGTCCCACACGCCAAATGTTGGTTTACCTGTTGGTAATGTACATTGTACGACACTGACGTGACGTCAGCACTTCGCGCATCTTTGTGACGTAGGTGGCCTTTTCTCTAAGTGAATGAACCCTACTTGTAATGTCATTTAGCACTTGTCATGTAGTGCGTAATGTATAGCCGGCTTTAACGAACTACATAGACGTAGATAAGAATAATAAATAAATTGACAAAAATAAAGGTTTGTCTACTGAATTATTTTTATTTCGTTAGATTTTTAACTATTAGTAAAGTATTTTGTAAGATAGGCATGAGCAAACCGCATAGTAACATAAAATAACGTTTTACTCACAAATCGTTTGGTGATAAAATCTAAAATTCCATTTATTCAAAACTATGAAAATGTGATTTGTTATATTGCTGGCGAGGTCTGATACAACTGTGTCTTTTCCAATGAGAGATAATAATAATTATAAGTTTCACAATTCAAGCCTTGGGGTCATTTTTATAAACAAGAAAGGCTTTATCATTAACAAATATGCAGATAACAGAACACATATTATCATTCAAATAAATAAAACATTGCATATAGGTAGTTGAGAACGAGTATAAATTTAAGAATAAATAATGATTTTCAGTTTCAACCAAACTCGTTCTTTGAAAATAAGACAACTAGTAAAATGTGTTCAAATAATTGGATGTAGAAGATACCACAGCGAGAATGTGTTTGGTTTTAAAAGACGAAATCAGACAGCGTTTGAATGTAAGTATTAATTACTTAGCCTTAAAATGGCCAGAGGCGTGCCAGGAATTATTTAACCAAATTAAACTCTACCACAAACTCTGAAAACAGTACTATTTATTTCAATCAAATCCATAATAAGGCGTTCCAAAAATGCAATAAATAGTTAATATTTTCTATTTTTGTTCTAGTACCTGAAAAAGTATTGGAAATACGAAACAAAGAGAGCAATTTCTACAGATTGGTCACCGCATATAGACAACATGGTCACAAATCATCCGATATCAACCCAGTCTCATTATCAAGATACTATGATAATATACCAGAGTTAGATTTTAAACATTACGGTCTCAAATATGATGATAAGGTAACATTTGAAGGAATTATTAATTGTAATCAAGAATGTGGAACATTAGAAGAGGCTGTTGATTTCCTGAAAGATGCATACAGGAAGCATATTGCCACCGAATTTGCACATCTCGAGGTACAGTTTAAATTTATACACGGTGTGGTAATAATATGCGAATGTTCAAATGGTAGTTATAATTAAATTTTGCATTCCAAAAATTTTACACTGCCATGAAGATACAATTTTGGTATCTTATATTTTCAACACGTTTTTATTATTTCCACTTGCATGTACCTATCAATAAATGTAAGGAAATCTTCATTCCATGAAATTTCTAACCACCTGTCTAATAAGTTAAATAGTGACATCTCTGAGATGAAAACTGAACTAGTCGTAATCCAGTCAGAGGCGTGCACGTAGGCATTTTATTGGGTATATGCTTTGCTTTGACTCCTAAAGATCTACTATTTAATTAAGACAAAGATAATGGAACTCTTGAGTTCCATTATCTTTGATTAAGATGAATGATAAAATAAAAAAAGAAATGTTTTTCAGAGTGAAGAAGAAATTGAGTGGTTCTCTAAACATTTAGAAACTCTACCAAATATCAAGTTCGATAGGGATACAAAAATATCTTTGTTAACTGAACTGTTGAAATCACAATGTTTCGACAACTTTCTAGCAAAAAAGTTTTCAAGTGTCAAGCGATATGGGGCTGAAGGAGCAGAAAGTATGGTATCATTTTTTATGAAAATGTTCCAACTCTCAGCTGATGGTAAGTGACTTTGATGCTAAATAAATGGAAATAAAAATGGAACAGAAATTTTCTTGTTGATTTTAGATGGTATTGAGCAAATAGTATTAGCAATGCCGCATAGGGGTCGATTGAATATTCTGGTAAACTTGCTGAACTATCAGCCGATGAGAATCTTTTCGAAACTCAAGGGCTTACCGGAATTTCCAGAGAAATACAAAGCAACAGGAGATGTTCTGAGTCACACTAGTAAGTTTTTATATAGGTATCAAAATGTATTCTATTGTATTATAGCTGTTATTTAAAAAATTACAGTTGCCTCAACAGATTTGAATTATAATAACAATAAATCTGTACATGTATCTCTACTGTATAACCCATCGCATCTGGAGGCTGTTAATCCAGTGTCGATGGGCAAAACCCGTGCTAAGCAAATGATGAGCAGCGATGGGGATTATAGCAGCGACGATGCCAAATGGTCTGATAAAATCCTCAACATACAGGTATAATAAATAATAACATAGTTTTCTTGACATTATTATGGAAGTAAAAAAATTACTCCAGGTCCACGGAGATGCAGCCTTGATGGGCCAAGGTGTCAATCAGGAATGCTTGGTCATGTGTGGAACGCCGCACTTTGAAATCGGCGGTTCTGTTCATTTGGTGGTTAATAATCAATTGGGATTCACCACGCCTGCGGATAGAGGGAGATCTTCCCGATACTGTACTGACCTGGCGAAAATTATTGCAGCACCTGTATTACATGTGAATGGCGACTATCCAGAGGTAAGGAAAAAGGAAATCAATCTTCCACTTGTTTTTTTCCCATTTTAGAATATTGTGAAAGCAAAAACATCTGATATGAATTATAAGTAATATTTACCAATACTAAATTATTACCTCTGGCCTAAAACTGACCCAATATCTCATAGACGAACATACCAAAATGTACCTATCTGTTTTATTTCCACAGGAAGTTTTGAAAGTAACAAAAGTCGCTTTCGATTACCAACGTAAATTCAGGAAAGAAATTTTCATCGATCTAAACTGTTATAGACAATGGGGCCATAATGAGTTAGACGATCCAACATTTACAAATCCATCTTTGTACAGCATCATCAAATCCAGAGGGTGAGTAATACTACAATAATAAAGAACAAATCAAATAATGGAATTTTTATCTTTTTTCGCCAGAACAGTGCCAGATACGTACGCACAAAAATTGATAGATGAAGGAATTATTACGGCAGATGAGTGTGAAAAAATTGTCAACGATTATAAAAGTTGGTTGGATGAACAACTGAGAGCTGCAGAAAATTATACACCTGAGGTAAGTATTTTCTTTCTATAGTATTGCTAGACAGCGCTCTAGTATGGCAACTGCAACGATTTATGAATTTTCAATCAATAAAATCACCTTTGAAATTTGATTCAACATCTAGGGATATAATATGATATTTTCCAAAAACTATAGATAGTTTCGTTTATGTTCCAAAATCTCCAAATTGAAATCATTCATGTAATGGTTTTGGTCAAATTTTTAGGTTAAAAATGAAAATATGTCCAAACATAACCTTAAAAAATTGAACAAGGTGTAAGGTGTTGGAGCATTTTTTTAATTCAACAATGGAAATAATTTTCGACACCTTTTATTTTTTCAGGATACTTATTTCAAGAAACAGTGGCAAGGCTATGTACAACCAGAAGAGGCCATCACAACCTGGGACACTGGCATTGATTTAGACCTGATGACTTTTGTTGGAAGTAAATCTGTCAAGTGTCCAGAAAATTTTGTAAGTTTTTAATAATAATGCATATATATTATTCAAATGATGGTATTGTAATAAAATACAATTTCTGATCATAGGAAATACATCCAACACTGAAAAGAACCTTCATAAAGAACAGACTAAGCAAAATTTCAGAAGGACTGAATATTGATTGGGCCACAGCAGAGGCATTGGCTGTTGGATCTCTTCTATTTGAAGGTAATGGAATTTTAAGTTTTGCTAAAAACAATAAAAACAAAATAATTTTGCTTTCTTATATTTAGCTTTGAATATTTTAAAAAATAATGAATTTATCATTACGCAGAGAGGGTAATTATTCACATAGAGCATTAGATAATTGAAAATTTATATCAAAATGGCAATTCCGCCAGTGGCTTAGAATTAAGGGACAGTCAATCTCTCCCTTGTCCCTATCGTACGCCTATGATTATTGCCAGAAGTCAATGTAGTAGAGTGCTCAAAAAAGGCCGTAGTGTAACTATCATCAAAAATAATTTTGAGTTACAGGTATAATCAGAACCTACAACTTTTGTTCGAAGCAGTTTTTCATAAAATGCATAGAAAAAATAAGAAATATTGATAAAACATGAAAACTCAATATAAATCTGATGTAATTGTACATTTTCTGGAGATCTTGGTATAGAACCTGATTAAAAAAATATGTAGTATATTTATTGAAAAGAAATAGGCGAAAAAAAATCTGCCTTGAAGTGGAACGCGAACTCTGCCTGCTTTATATTCAACAGCCAAAACCACAACCTCTAACCGCAAGGCCATGATACATATGGTTAAAAATAGGCAATTTGCATGTAATTACATGTAGGTATACCAATGAAAAGCTTGTTAAAATTTCGAATTTTGAGAAATTTACCTTTCCGCTGGCAACAGGCCATCGGGATTTTTTGTGAGATTCTTTTTTTCCGAGATATAACCTGAAGTTATTCAATTTTGTGCATATTTGATGTATGCCTATATATCTTATTCATTTATGAAGTTATCAAAAATGTATTTTGACTTCTTCACAATGTTTAGAGTAGAATCCAGTGGCGTAGCTGGATTTGAAATATCTTCTTAAGTATCAAATTAGTTTAAGAGCATCGAAATTTGCCCATTCTGTACAACTTCCACTTCCTGTCAAATATGTTAGGGTTACGACAAATAGTTTGAATGAACTGGGCACAAATAATTTTTAAATTTTATCTCAGTAATTTTCTCATGTGATTTGTGTTAATCTTCATATCTTGAGCCCAAGAAGATTTTCCATTTGAAATATTTCCATTTTTATTAACAAAACATCCTGCTGTATATATATATACAGGTTACAATGTTCGGATAAGTGGAGAAGATGTCGGCAGAGGTACATTCTCTCAACGTCACTGCATGTTGGTGGATCAGCAAACAAACAGCACCTACACACCATTCAATCATATGCATCCCAAGCAGACAGCATTTCTGGAAGTGGCCAACAGCATTTTATCAGAGGAGGCAGTGTTGGGCTTCGAGTATGGCATGAGTATTGAGGACCCGAGAAATTTGATTGTGTGGGAGGCGCAGTTTGGAGACTTTTTCAATGGGGCACAAATCATTCTCGATACATTTGTGACAAATGGCGAAGGTATGAAAGATATATCAAGTAAAAATGTTCATTATGTACTGAGTGGATTGATACGCCGATACTCTGGCTTTGAGTAAAAAGAAATAGGCCTCATCTGAGCAGCGAAAATAACGATTAACTTTTTCGATTTTACGCATGTTTGAACAGCAAAATGGCTGTGGCAGAGTGGCCTTACCATTCTTTTGCCACATGGTTTCGATGGCGCCGGTCCAGATCACAGTTCTTGTCGATTGGAGAGATTTCTACAATTAACCGATTCCAAAGAGGATAGAGTAGATGGTGATGATGTTAATATGCAAGTCTGTCAACCGTCGACTCCTGCTCAGTATTTTCACCTTCTAAGGAGACAGGTAATTTTACATAGTTTTGATGACAAGGTACTTATAATCATAATATGAAGAGAATATTTCAAATAAATGTGTTGCTAGTAATAATTTTGATATGTATTAGACATAAATTTTATCGTAACGAGTAATGATGTAATTTGACATAAATTAAACTAAGTAATCAATAGTAAACCTTCTGAAAAAAATGAGTTCCACGCCTATGGTTGGTTCTATGAATATTTGTTAGATTTTCGTAATCACTATTAAAAAAATTTATTATCACCCTGTATTCTATAAAAATATTATCACTGGTAATGTTTGGAATATATTAGGTAGTTCCAAAAAAACGAGATTAAGGAGTATCAATTACTGAATGTTTTTTTTATAACAGATGGTCAGAAACTTTAGGAAGCCTCTCATTATTGTAACACCAAAAACACTACTGAGAAGTTCAATGTGCATATCCAGTTTTTCTGACATGGCCCCCGGAACATGTTTCAAACCAGTGTTGGGTAATAAATCTAAAAAGATTTTTTTATTGAATCGTAAGATTAATTATTGTACTATTACAATTGCAGAAGATACGGAAGCTGTCCCATCACGAGTGAACAAAATATTGTTAACATCCGGAAAACATTATTATTCCCTCATGGAGAAGAAGGAATCTCTGGGCATCAAGGATGTGGCCATTGTGCGTGTTGAATCATTTTGTCCGTATCCCACATTGGAATTGAGGCATGAAATCTCAAAGTATCCTAATGCCAAAGGTAAACTTTGAAACTTTCAAGTTTTTGCAAGAAAGCACCGATATAGTTTATAATCTCAGAAATATTATTTGAGATGACACTGGATATTATTTGTTTTCTGTTATAGTAATACTTTGGTGTCAGGAGGAACCCAGGAATATGGGTGCATGGACTTTCTTCAAACCAAGATTTGAAAATCTAGTCGGTAGAATGGTAAAAGTTACTATTGTGAATAATACCGTGTTTTTTTCAATTCCACTATAATATGATGTTGGATTTTTTAAATGAAAAAATATTTTTTTCTTTTTACAGATACACTATGTGGGTCGAGAAGCTTCAGCAGCTCCAGCTGTTGGTATTGGTAGATGGCATCAAATGGAAGCAGCTGATACAGTTATGAAACCCTTTCTATACGGATCTGAATAGAACACAAACCAAAATAAAATGCTATAATGCTTGGGATTCTAATGTACTTCAATTTAAAGACAATAAATTAATATAAAATCTACATTTAAAATAAAGATTGTTAAGTAACAGTGAAGCAACTAATAAATTCTTCCAATTTTTACTAATAAATAATTATTTCGGACTTTTGAGAGTAACATTAGCCATGAAAATCGTTGAACGTTCACTAATACCGAGGAAGATAGTACTTATCCTATTACCCATGTAAATTCTTTGCTTGTACTTGTTATTATTCAGATATACCAAAATATCACAGTGGAAATACAGATTTCACTGCTGTAAATAGAAAACCGTAACTTTTTTTCAAAAATGTTCAATTTGAATGCAGTTGGGATAAATAAGACGTGTGACATCGTGTTCCTGAATTCAAACTATTAGCCTTCCACGGTCGTATAATAAGGTCTTGCATCTCCAGTTAAAAAAAAAGTGACAATTAGTGAAGGCGTTTTTTGTAATTCTAGGTTTGGCCACGCAAGTCGCTGTAATCTAGTACCGTTGCTAATTTCTTAAATATGATTCTTGATTTGTACTGTACTGAATTCCAATTAATTTCAGAACCGGTAAACGAATTATTTATTATATACTATATGCGATTAAACGAATGATTGTTATTTTAAACAGATAACAGCCACTGACACTACCGACACACCCAAAATGGCTATAATACAAACTAAAAATATCTTAAATATCCATGACAATTTGGCCTACCCAAAATTCATGCAAGACCCTATATTATACGACCGTGGACTGGCCAGACTTAAATTACGTCATCTGTCAATGTCATATTCCTATATTTGTGAATCGGCATATCTGTCCATTTTCCACGGTCAACGGTCGTATAAGGCCCTGCATCTCCACTTAAAAACGTGTCACACTTATTGAAGGCGTTTTTCGTAGTTCTAGGTTTGACCGCACAAGTCACTGTAATCTAGTATCGTTGCCAATTTCTTAAATATGATTATTTATTTGTACTGTACTCTGTAATGAATTCATATTAATTTCACAAACGGTAAGCGAATTATTTAATCTGGCGTTGCTAATGCAAAACTTTCTTTTTGACAATCTATTTGATGATGATCGGAATTTCTCAATTCAATATAATCTATTTGCTGCTGATTTTAAATTATTGGTTGATCATTTGTCGAATATCAAAGTATACCCAAGATCAGGATCAGATATACCAAGGCTATAAATAATGTATAATATAAAAGGCAGGATACTGTTGATATTTTTCTATAATAGTTGACAGGGTTAAACTGCTATCTATGTCCATTTCTTTTTGAATTTGTTTATCAGAAATTCTGCTGTGCTTGTTTGTCTATAACATTATCTGTACTCGGTATGATATCATCAAAAATAGTTGGAATAGCGAAGCCGGTCAATCGAGGACGCTGGAAAAGAGCCTGCAAGAAATTATTTATTGGAGTGTAATGAATATTGAACAGCTACATACATGTAATCTTTTGGCACTTGTAAAATCTAAACTTTCCTCACACCACAACAACTGGTTTTGCACTTCTGAATAACACACAATCTTTCCATGTTGTTAGTCTTAATATAATAATTTAATAACGTTACTACAAAAAACAAGGTTATATACTAAAAGCGATTAAACGAACAATATCCATGACAATTTTCCTTCCCAAACTCCGTGGTGATGAAAGACCTTATACGACTGTGCTGGCCAGGGTAATGGCACAGTATAATCTTTCCTATTCTAAGGTATAAATACAGTTCTTTATACTGTGCTAATGGTTTGTATTTGGGAACACGGTGATAATCTCTTAATTTGGCCGTATCATATTTTCAATTTCGCGGAAATACACATACTTCTTCAGTCTTTACCATTGCTGTAACTCTTTGAAAAAGAATGTTCAATTTAAGCGCTTCCTGATATGATCTTATCTATAATTCTGCAGATTTAAAAAAAAGGCCCCTCCACCCCTTTTGTGGGCGGTCTTTGGATTCCGATTCAAGTTTTTCTAAATATGGGGCTATTTCTCTACTATCCTCGTTCAAATGAATCAAAAATCATCAAAATCGGAGCACATTTACAATGCAAAACGCGCAAACAGCCATAAAATTAGAAAAACATACAACCTAATTGCATACCTCCTCCGTCCTTTTTTGAAGTCGGACAAAAACAGGCGATAGACAATAAGCTTCCGATATTCCTATAGTCTCAGTCAAGAACATACAAAGTCTTGGTCTCGAGATTATTACAACTTATTTCGAGAGACGCCTTTAAATTTATACTCACAACGAACTGAGATATCAGCGAAATAGATTAATCTTAATTGATATTAAATTCTAGCCTTGTTATCTAAAAATAAGTTGCTCAGGTTCACAATAAAACCAGATAGAATTTTCAATGTTTATTCAAAGAAATAAATATTATAATGGATATTTTCGCGTTCAATAAAATAGATCTGCAGTATTCTTGGATGAATATAAAAATATATGTAATTAGAAAATAAGTATAGTTGCATAATATATCGCCTAACGAAGATTTATTATTGTTTATCATTAGAATAGGCGATCCGCATATATATATTCCTAAATATTATATTCAATGACTTTGAAATGAAAAATCTCATAAGGACAGATAAACAATCATTAATTCTTAGATTACTCACCGCGAATACTTCTTTTTGTGGCCTCATCTATATTTGAAGGTGATCTTTCACACATAACCAATGTCGATCAAACCATTTTCAATTTTTTATATCCTGCAATATAGCATACAATACGCAATCAAGACATTATATGATCACTCAATGTGACGTCTAATAAATAATTGGGAAAAAATGCAATATGCATCGAACAACTCATATAGGTAACCATATTATGTTTCGTATCTCTCAATTTTTTGAATAACACTAGAAACATCGGAAGAAATATACCTGGTTTGGCAATCTTTGGGTCAATATTCATAGTTCCGAAATTCATATCTTAGAAATATGCTAAATTAGGTTCACATCTATAAGTATAAAAAGTAAAAAATGGAGGGAGGATTTTATTCAAAATCGGCTTGGAAAATTTACATATCTTAAAAATTCTACAATAGCGGTCTGAGCACCGAACCTTGTGGGACACCCTTCGTTACTGAGCAATAACTAAGAGACATGATTATTTTATCATTTTTTAAATATTTCACCAGATTTTAGACAGAGGGAGGGGAGGACATTCGATTTTAAAACATTTCAATATATCTTGTACAATTTTTGTCACAAATGTGGACCCAGATCTTAAAATGCGCTCATTGAATGCCTATCACATATTAATATTGAAGATTTATGGAATGATAAAGGAGTTAAGCAATGCGTAAAACTAATATAAATAGATAATATAATCGAAAAAAAAACATTATCAAATGACATTTCCTAGATTTCTCTTACTCTTTGTGGGAATTTCCGTAACACCTACTCTGTGCCCTTGTGAGGATCTCCATTTATCCTGGAGGCCCTGCACAAAGAGATAAATACATATATATCTAAATGACTGATGCAAAACCTTTTTTTGTTAAATCAACATGAAGAATATTTCACTCATGTATCTAATATAATATATATTATTCCATAAAATTCGAGTTAGTATAGTATGTAAATATCAAGATGGCGAAAATATAAATATCCAACAGATGTTATGTGTATAATAGAAAATATCTCCATAGAGTAAAATGGTTATAAGAAATGTTCAAAGTATCATATTTCCACTTCGTAATGATGAATCAAAGAATCCATAATAGTAGTATGCTATAATCTCAATAAAAACCATAATAGATTAGAACCAAATGAACCCAGAAACACTAAGCTGGGCCTTTTGATTCACTTGTTATCAATTTTCAACGAAAATCACTGTTTCATTATAATAAAAATAACAACAAGATATGTAAGAACCGATAGAATATTATTTTTTAGCAAAAAAAAATAGTAAATAGCATTGGATAAAATCTCAAATGTATTGGTAAAACAAAGAATTTCCCAATAATCTTAATCAGTTCTACACTTACCTCAGTTCTACAATGACTCAACTTTTATATTTATCTCAATCATAGTAAAATATCAATCTCATCGATAAATTACCACCAGTTTACAAAACCTATTAAATATCAATGTTATCATAAAAGAAAACGTTTCATGTAAAATAAATAGCGAAATTATGACACAACGAAAACTGGAACAATTTTGCAGTAAGAATTTCAGACAAGGAACCAACTTCTGGATGGATCTGGCTCATATTCTCTATGAAGTTGAAAATAATGAAAATTAAACTTTGCTTTATCCATCAGAGATACAGCAGATATTGCAATCCTCGATACAGGGCGGCCCATAGTCTTAGGAATTTGAAGTCATTAAAAGATTTGGTTATGAATACGGTTGTAAGGTTTTCCATAGTGAAGATTGTTTTTTCTATATTACTGAGAGTATAATTTCGATTCATTTACAGCGGACGTAGACGAAGACTGACTTCTGCTATGCTGACCTTGTGGGGATTAATACACTGTTCAGATTTTTCATCCTAGTAGATCAATAATACATAAATAAAGTTATTTAAATAGTCAATAATGTGTTAGATGAACGCTGTTTCATTCTTTAGACTCTCGGACCTTAAGCTTTCAAGTTGTGGAATATTTTTCACAGTGTAAGGGTGCCATATGTTTCTTTCCTTACGATTTATTTTAAAATTTAGATGAGGATTCTACCTTATTTCAACTTCATCTTTACCTGATATCTGTGTCTAAAGTATTTTGTGCCATTGACTTACGCAAGTTCAGTGGATCTTCTTTCTAAATGGTGAATGATCATATTGAGACGTGGCGAAATTCCGAAGGGTTTTCAAGTTTCTACAGCTCATTTCAGTCATTTTTTCTCCAAAAAATTAAACTGTTTCGAATATGAATTTTTCTCTCTAAATTCTCATCATCATCATACACAATTTATTTTGCCTAAAATATTCATGGAAAGCATTTCCATTTCCCAACTGTTAAAAACGAGCGAATAACATTTGCATTCACGTTATAAAATTTGATATTCAAATTTCTTAAAACGTATGGACAAGCCCTTAAAATTCGAGGAGAATAAATACAGCATGAAGTTTAGAGAAATTGCTGATAAATATACAAAGAAAAAGCAAACATACAACCAAATTTTATACCTCCTCCTTTCTTTTAGAAATCGGTCAAAAATATATTACACCTGCATGGTTCTCGATAAATTAAAAGTTAAAAGGTGTTAGTATGTTTTGAAGATGCCTAGGAAATATCACCACATATAAAAAATCTTCGGAATTTAGTACGGATCAATCCCCCATCAAAATTTGAAAGCACAATAAAATTATCTGCATCAAATCTCAATAGAAAATAAAATAAAATTTTAATATATATATATATAAGACTCCAGGCATCAATGTTTATGAGTTCAGCGGTCAAGAATATCATATCACAGTATCAATATATAAACTATATATTATTATAGAAATGCAGTATTTAATTTTTCCCAATTAGCATTCAATCTTACTGTTTCTTTTGTGTCGATCCTCGACCCGCAATCAGACAGGGAAGAGGGGGGGGAAGGATCTCCACTATTATACAATCAATATCTGTGTGTGCAGTCCTTGGAGTTTCGGAAGAGTCACCGCCCCCTGCATAAAATATCATAAAATAATAAATCCAAAATACCCCGACCACAAGCAACAAAAAAATAGTAAGTATATTGGGCCATCATATCAATCAAATTCAGAATATTCCAAAATGGATCAATCAATTGCAGGAAACGTAATATATAGGATATAAGAAACTATAAATTTATAAATATTTATATATTGTAGGTAAATGAAACGAAATGATGTTGTCCTTTGAAACTGTTGGTAACCTGGAAATAGATAATAGAAAAAAACAACAACACCAGTAATAATGTTTTTTTTTCTTCAATTACATTTAATATTTCAGATCAGATACACTGTACATCATATTAATTAGTTTTAGACTAAAATTAGAACACCTAAACACAAGCTGTGTATATGCGAAAGAAAGAAACCTATTTTGTATAAGCTGACTGAAATCAGAGAGACTTTAGATTAATTAATTAATCCTGCTAGCAGGGACCAAATAATTTTCGTGAATGTCTATAACTCATATTTTTTTAGGAAAAGCTAATTCTTATCCATTTAATGATGGTATCTGAATTAGATGTTTTACACACATTTCAGTGTTCCATTTGATAATATTTCAGCAAAAAATTTAATACAGTAAAGTAACGTTAATCCAAAACAAAATCGGATCCTTTTATCTGACGGAACCCTAAAAAGGAGAGTGTTTTTGGTCCGTACATTTGTCATTGAAATCGTGGTTATCGTTATAAGTAGTCGGCGCAGTAGCGATCTGTCACGCCGTTATGTTTATTAAGCATAACGGCCGTGATTATAGAGGATTAGCGGTATCTTTATATGGAGTGCTTATCGTTATTTGACAATTTTGACATTGACATCTCTGTTCATGTTTTTCTTTGGTAAACAATTTTTTGAACTTTTCAGTTATTTTCTTACAAGTTAGTGGAGTTTTTCCAGTACAAACCTAGGTACGCATTTTTTGAATCTTATTAAGATCAAATAAACAAACTTTTACAATTGTGACAGTTACTTAAAATTGTGCGACCAAAAACTCTGTGGTTTGCAAAGAAAGTTATGGTTAATACTATAACGAAATTGACGTTTAAAGTGACTGACCAGAAACACTCTAATGTGATAAGAAATCCTCTGCCTCTACACTACTCAATGAAGCAAATGTCCCCCGATGTTTGACGACAATTTTCTCAATAGCGTAAAATCCCGAAAGCTTTTAAATACATTCAAATAAAGCATTCAACAACTAGGTTAGGTTGTTTCGAAATTAAACGACAGACGGACGAACATTATTTATTTCAACAATGTAGAAATTATCAAGCTCTAAATTTGGTATGTATTTCTACCGTCATTTTTTTACTTTCGTACAGCTACTGTAACATAATAAGTATTGGTGCGAAATTTCCATGTCCGGTTTTCAAGAGATGTTAGTCATAGTTTCTTCAATTAATGTCTTTCTGTACCAAGATTATTTCGGAAACGGATGTGCCAATTTTGTTCTTTGCATTTGTGTACCGATACCGCTCGCGAGTGACACAGATTAATATTCGATAAAATTGAGCAGTGACAAAGTCGTTTATTATCGGAAGCATTATATTTGATTCAGATCAACGAAACGTATACTGTATTGCATAATATAAGTAGCAGAGCATACCAGATCGCAATGTAGGGCAAGTTGAAAGGTGGATACGTAAATAAAAATAAATTCCAATCATTGTTTGTATATTTTCTTACCAAACTGATGCTCCCAACAATCTGTGAGTGTGTATATGGAGTTTGAAGTTTTGGCCTCATAAAATCACACACAAACACACCTATAAATAAACAATAAAAACTCCAAAAAAAAGAAATACTTTCTCCATTACGAGATTGAGATGCCATGAAAATTATTGTCATTCAACTTATACAAAGGTTAAATATAGTAATAAAATATAATAATTAAATACTCAATTCAGAATGTATTTTATTATTCGAACACTCAGTGTAGGTAGGTTTTTTCATTGGCTTTGTTTTACCAATAATAAAAATGTGTTTCTTATATATGAATTATAATTAATAATAAACAGCAGAGCATAATGATAATATTATGTGTAATATAAGATGAAAACCTTAAAATACTATATTTTACTATTTAAATGGGCGCAGCAATCTTCGATCATTTGTAATATTTATTTTTTTGTATTAAGCTTGCGTGTTGCGTACAGATGCTTTTGCACACATACTAATGAGAGACCTGTATGTAAGAAATCTAGATACACAACAACAGTGTCTTACAGCTGCTTCACATCATCTGATTTTGGGAGGGGGGAGATTGATTGAGCTAGACAGACTGACACACGATAGACAGGCCTCAATATTTATCTGGAAATATATCAAAAAAATGCGATTCCTTTTATTTTTCTAATTACCTGAAATACAAAAACAAAGGTAAGCTGTCCACAAACATTTTCTATCAAATCGTTTAGAAAAAAGGAGGTATCAAAATTTTTCCAACTACATTTTTTTGTCAAGACCCATCCGTATATACAGGGTGTGATTTTGTTCTGTAATCGGAAGATAACGGCTTTATGGATAAAGATATCAAAAATATATTTTATATATTGTACCTGGTGCACACAAATAGTCGGAATTACACATAACTTCATTTTTTCTTATGGAACATGTATATTTTTATTGATAAATTATATTCGCCATAAAATTTTGATGTCAGTTGTATAACTAAATTTTTTGACTTAGATTTCGAAATATAAATTTTTTTCCAAAATTTTTGACAGAACAAAGGCACTTTATAAAAATTAATATCTCAGAACACGTAGAAGAGTAGAGAATGAAATTTTTATCGTCACACTTTATATTGGATATTATTACGAGGTGTGAGCAAAAATAGTTTTCTGAAAGGTTAGAAAAAGTGATTTTTTTTAAATGTATTGGTATATTTTTTGTCTCACTGGAAATAGGAGAAAATTCTACACATGATCTACTAAAAATATTTTGAAGTTTCATAAGCAATTTTTTTTATTTTTCTTATGAAACGGCAAATTATTTTTGGTAGATCACATGTAGAATTTTCTCCTCTTTCCAGTGAGACAATAAAATACATACCAATCCATTTGAAAAAAATCACTTTTTCAACTTTTTTTAACCTTTCAGAAAATTACTTTTTGTTTACGCCTCGTATATATATATATATATATATATATATATATATATATATATATATATATATATATATATATATATATATATATATATATATATATATATATATATATATATAGGGAATTTCACCAATTCATAATTATCTCCAATATTATGTGTAACTCTGATAAAAATTTCTTTCTCTGCTCTTCTACGTGTTCTGAGATTAATTTTTATAAAGTGCCTTTGTTCTGTCAAAATTTTTAGAAAAACATTTATATTTCGAAAGCTATTAACAATAGTCAAAAAATTTAGTTATACAACTGACATCAAAATTTTATGGCGAATATAATTAATCAATAAAAATAAACATGTTCCATTAGAAAAAAGAAGTTATGTGCAATACCGACTATTTGTGCGCACTTGGTACAATTGAAAATATTTTTAATATATTTATCCATAAAGCCGTAATCTTCCGATTACAGAACAAAATCACACTCACACTATTGTGTTTTGTTCAAGTTCAAAATATAAAATATAGGAAAGGAATTCTTCTAAACAAAAAGTAGTATTTTGAATGACTTTGGTAACGAAATTACTCCACAGCTTATTTGAAAAATAGGGTGGCTTTTTTGAAGTATGGAACCATAAAAATGGTTCTCCATTCTCAAAATGTGGACAACTTACCAAAATAATAAAATGGGAGGAGAGGAATATATAATGTGATATAAAAAAATATGCAAACAATATTTAACGATTCACCTGAAATATATAGAAATAATAATCCCAATAACAACAATAGATAATCAATATAAAAAGACAAATAGATAGAGAAAAAATTCACACAAATAATTAATATCATATTATGTAATATATAATATATACTTAAAATAGAAATATTATACGCAGGCAGAAAAATATTGTTCCAAATTCGAGAAAAATAAAAAAGGCAAGGCAATAAGAATCAATGTGGGTGGGGGGCGGATCGTCATAAATATATAAAAATATGAAAGAAAAAATATGCTTTAGTAGCATTTCAACAATTATTATCATCAATACTCACATGTTTACCTTTCAATACGAAGATAATGCGTTGGGATTGTTGATGGAGGGGTGTGGGTGGTTTTACTGCTGATCTTGAGCATTTGATGGAGTACCTGCTTGTTGGGCACCATAATTGTAACCAGGAAAACTGTATCCACCTTGTGGAACGCCAGCAGGTGCTCCTTGTGGCTGACCGCCATAGTAACCGGCTGTAAGAAACATTAATAATAAAGACACACTCTGATATTTTTCTTTCACACAAAAAATGACACGTTGAAAAAAAATCAAAAGGTGTTTCCTGGTAAGTGTGGCCTATTAGAAGAAAAAAAATTACTTAACCTATTTTAGTTTATTTCAAATTTTATTGAATTGATTGTTTCACCAATTATCGTTCTAATGTTTTTTGATACCAAGATTATTTGATGATTGTGTAGATCACTATTAACTCAAAAAATTAAATTCGAATGTTTCAAAATATTTTTGACAAGTTAAATGAATATAAAAATTTTTTAATTCATGTGACATATCAAATAAACTCATCGGTTTCTATAAATTAACTGTAGCTTATTTATAATTCAGTTTGAATATGGATTTTATAACTTTATAATAAAAAAAATCAAAAGGAGGGTTTCAGTAATTTTTTTTATCCGGACCCCAAACACAAGTAAATATTAACTTCGAATATATTAAAGAAAATTATATTAATTTCAGATATTTCAAAGGTAATTAATTAGCTTCTTATTTTAAAAAGAATTGCAATTATTGGAGCTATCTGTTTTATAGATTTTTCAATATGTTTTAATTATGACAGATTTTCATTTATGAACAGTCCAAGCAATTTTACAGTAGATGAGTATTTGATCCGAAGATATTTTCTTCCTGACTATAAACATGAAAGATGATTTTTCATAATTCAGTGGTAGCTTATGACAATTTAAGGAATTGTAGATTTTGCTGGGACCATTTGCCAACAAATTCATATGCCGGAGAAATAGAACGGGTCCCAGGATAGAACTTTGTGGAACACCAAATAATCCAGATTTTTTTCCAGTTCTTTTTCCTTTGCATACAAACTATTTTCTATTAAACAAATAATTTTTTTGGGTCTAGATCCAGACAAACTGAGTTATGATATACAAAACAGCTGTCACTATACTTTCGAAATCCGTTATTTAATAATTTTGATGTATCAAAGCCAAGAATCTTGAATGTACCTTTTTATACTTAAGGTTCAGCTATTACCTGACCAATGAATTGTAAGATCCAAAAAAAGAAGAGTAATATAAAAGAAAGAGTTCACGGTTGTGTTGTTTGTTTTTAATAAACTACATACGTATTCATTTGAATCACCAAACTGGAACCTTATATAGTAAATAACATACTTCATTATCAACATCATTTATAAAACATACAAAAAAACATAACAGAACTAAAATATGTTGAGTAGTTTTATCAAAATGTTTATGCGGACACTTACCTTGAAACACCTTCTACAATCATTTTTCTATAACTTATTAAAAAAAAGATATTTTCAACTACAAAATTTGTATATATTGTCTAATAATATAATGGAAGCGAAGCAGCGTCATAAAATAATAAACACACATAAAAAAATCAAAATAAAAAATAAAACGCACCAGCTGGAGGTTGATAACCGCCATAAGGTTGTTGCTGTTGGTAAGTACCTGTGGGAGCTTGTCCTGGTCCAGCAGCACCCGCTCCCGCAGCCGTTCCTTGAGGCATACCGGTCTAAACAAAATAAAATGAAGATAGATAAAAGATTTCTAAAAACACCCGCACCTTGAAAGGTCTATAATTTGGTAACAAATTTAGTTAATAATCTAAGATAGAATTGGTAACCAAAAAGATGATTACTCAACAATAATAAACTAAGCATGGTCGTGTCCAAGGCAGTGTCTACCAATTGCTAAGTAATCAGAAAGTTGACGTCTTTCATATGACAGCTGACAGAAAACAATAGTGTAACATAAACTATCTTTTCTTTCTGCTAATTCCCAATTCTATTGTGGATATTTATCGTTTCGTTTAAATGAATAGTAGAACTTGTTACTGAAATATGAGTTCTTTAAAATAAAGTTCCAAAACGCATTGAAGTTTTATTAAATCAACAACTCCGAAATTCTGACTTATGAAGTAGGAAAAAAATCATTTTCAATTAGATTACTCCAGTACATACCTTACTCTTCATTTGAGCCTCAATAGCTTCAGCTTCTTTATGTTTACCAATACTTCTGTAATATTCAGCCCATTGGGCACTGTAGTCGGCCTGACCTGCGGCAGCAGCGGCCGCTGCCCCAGCTGCAGCTGCCGCCGAGGCAGCAGGATTGGGCATCACTGCTGCTGCGGCTACAGCAGGAGCACCCGGCTGCACGCCAGGCCCCGCCCCGACTGGATTGCCAGTCTTGGATTTGGCCTGTTGCTCGATCATCTCGGCTTCGCGATGCATACCTGCATTAAGGGGAAGGAGGGATAATATGTGGTATTATTTCCAAATTTAAAAACAAATAGACTAAATAAATCCAAAACAACGACATTGTGTATAAATTAATATTGAAAGAAATGTTTTGTTAACAATGACGAACACCCTGTATATGAATTTTGTCTTGTGCTTACCTAGAGATCGATAGTATTCAGCCCACTGGAGGGAATAATCAGCTTGTCCGGCAGCTGCCCCGACTGGGGCTTGCGGTTGTTGAGGGACCGAAGTATCGCTCATCGACTGCGATTGCTGGCCCCACTGTTGTTGTTGATAACCACCCGGTGCACACCAATTACCTTGTGGATTGTAAGACTGAGGTGCCATACCTGGATAAGCCTGTAAAAATAATAACGAAAAAAAAAAGTTAGTTGAAGTGGGATAATTTTTATTGATACTTTCAAATGTCTCATCCAAACACTTACCGTAGGTATATTATTGGACATACTAGGTCCACCGGCAGGTACAAAATTGAGGGGCATTTGTATTTTTTCACTAATTATCCTCTTAGCAGCCTCAATTTGTTCTGGATCACCTTTGATTGTGAAGGTTTTCTCGGTGGCATTTGGATTTGGATTTCTTCGATCTAATTCACAATAGGCACCAGATTGTTGATTTATTTGTTTTATAGTTTCTCCACCTACAAAACAAGTGAAAAAAAACCTTTGTATTTGTACATCAAGTTGCATTTCAAATGTCAAGTAGTCAAGCAGTTTTGTATTAAATGGGTTACTTTCCAATAGAAAAATTATCTCGCTTCAGTAATCCGAACTATCGACGTCACACGGTATATTTATTACGGGAAGATTGAGAAAAGATAACAATTCAAATGCTTTTTAGTTTGCAAATAGTCAAATACTGATCGGTTTCCATACTTAATGATATTAAAAATAAATAATAAAGTGTATCAACAGTGCTAGATGGTGATAGTTTGCTGCTCATAAAACCTTACTAACAGGTACATTAACTTGGTTGGCTTACCTCTACCAATAATAACACCACATTTGTTGGCAGGTACATTGAATGTAACGACATCTTGATGTTGATGATGTGATGGGCCTCGTCTATCATCACCGCCACCACCACCCCATGGGGCTCCACCCCCATAGCCGCCACCGCCGCCATTTCGATCATTTCTGCCACCGAAGCGATCTCCACCGCCTCCGCGTCCACCTCGACCGCCCCCACGTCCGCCACCGCGACCACCATTGAAGCCGCCACCGCCACCTCCACTGCCGTCTCCATCTCTCTGTTGCACGCTGTCGATCAACTCTTCTATCCTCATACGTGCCTGAAATAATGTATTTAACAATATGAATTTCGAAAAATAGCGCGACAATTGTATATAAAATTATCGCAGTTAAAACTATAGTTTTGTGTAAATAAACCATGAATTGAATAATAAACTCACTGTACCTATTGGTACAGTTAATCATCTATAAAAAAAACAACAAACACTCACCATATCAACCTGTTTCGGGTTACCAGATAGAAAACAGCTTCTATCACCTGGCCCCTCATCGCGAGCCTGTTGAAACTGAACTCGGGCTCCAGTTTCAGCTTGAATTTTCTTTATCATCTCACCACCTTTCCCGATAACAACACCGACAGCAGCGCGTGGAACCAAAACTTCCGTTTCATTGCCACCCCCACTACCATTACCGCCTCCAAAATCACCACCGCCACCCCCACCGAATTGGTCGTGGGGTGGCCTGCCGCCACCGCCGACTCCACCATCGTTTCGTCGTCGATTCATGCTCTTCATCTCCTTTTCGGCAATCAGATCGTATACCAGCTGTTTGGCATATTCGACTTTGTGAGTTTCGCCAGATATCATGAGTGGTTTTTCGTGTTCTTGATTCGGTCCTTCTTGTATGACCACCATTTTGGCACCGCTCTTTTCTTGTAGCTGTTTAATGGTTTCGCCACCCTTGCCAATGATCAGACCCACTTTTGGGCCGGGGATCATGATTTCGACTGTGTTACGGCCTCCGCCACCTTGACCACCACCACCACCGCCGCCACCAGGGACTCCAGGACCGCTCATGTTCATATTGTTCATGCCTAGGTATTGGGGAAACAAAAAAAGATTTGGTAATATTTTGGTGAGAGCCATAGAATCAAAAAATATCAATAAAACTTCCAAATTCTCAAAAGGACCCTTATCTACCCATGTTGGAGGGAGTTTTGAGAGGAAGTACATGTAGAAGAAACGGTGCACTTTTACAATGTAAGCCCACGAAGAAATATCAAATAAAAGCAAAAAAATCAACAATTTATTATTTCGATAAACTTTAGGTTACTTTGAACCTTTATACAATGACGGTATAGGTAAATTCTAGACCGTTTGTTTAACTCCATCGAATATAAAAATCATCTTATCAGATAGCATATGACTATTTATTTATTTTAGCATGCCAAGACAAAAAAAACAATAGTAGAATAAGATTAAAACGTTGCTACTTAGGGTACTAGTAGGAAAGTAAAAACTGTATTTAAAAAAAGGTAAAACAAGGCTTTTTGAAAAAGCAAAATCGTTGGCAGTTGATAACTGATACATGTTTATTAGACTTCGTCACACCACATTTTGATAAGCGAACAAAGCTATTCAATTAGAGGCCAATGTTACAAATTTACCTGTGTAATTATAATATTTAACCTTTACGATAGAAAATAGCATACTCAGATTACTTAGCCTATTCCTTAAAGAGACCTTATAACAGTTTACACAGAATCAAAATCTCTTGAAATCTCTGTTACTGAACATCAGATATGAACTATGAACGCTATAGGAATACAATTTTATCGCAAAGACAACAATAATTATAAGATAATTTGTTTTACTTACGCATTCCACCCATTTTGTCGGGACTTTTATCATCATTGTAAGATGGTCCGCCACCCATACCAGGACCACCCATTCCTTGGTTTTGAGGTCTACCTACCGGAGGAGGGCCTTGAGACTGAGGTGGTCCAAGTGATCCAGGACCTTTCTTCGCCTCGGGTTCTATGTTAAAAAGAATAATATCTAATTACATATAACAAACAATTCAATCTCAAATAACATCTATTGAAAATGTTACAATTAAATTATAGAGAATTCCGTTCAAATCATTATAAAATTAAATAACTGAGTTCAAGTCGGAAGGACAATAATAACGATACGATAATGGTCTACAGCTTACCTGAAATATCTTCAAGAGGTCGTTTGGGTCTATTATCAAGTGGTCCTGCTGCTGTAGAACCGGGATTAATTTTGGCGGCGATCTAGAATAACAAAAAAATCAAAACAACATTTCCAGATCATCAAGATATTTCCCAAACTATTAATACGTATTGAATTTTGCCAATATAGACTAAATATTTGTAAATATAATGTATTAATATCTTACCTGTTTAGCACGCTGTAGAGCCGCTGCAAAGGCTGTAGATTGATTAAAATTCTGTTGTGGTGGAGCGACAGCTGAATAATCACTCATTTTCTCAACTAAAGCTGTTTACCAACATAAATGAAATCTTGTAAGCATAAATGATACAAATAGCACGATATAAACAAATTATTCCAAAATAAAGGGATATTTAAGATGTTTTCTCTGGGTGGCAAAACGAATGGCCGACACAAAAGAGACATGTAACAATGGACGCATGCGCCAAATCCGCGTCTCTTGGTAATAATTGCCAACTCACACATCACAAAATGCAAAATGTCACTGATAAGACCGTTTTAGTCACAGAATACTAATACATTTTAAGTTCAGTGACAACAGCTGCACCAACAATAAAAAGGCTGTTCGAGCAGTAGTTTGGGACGGTTTGATAACAGTTTAAAATGCGCATGTGCGGTTTGAAACAGTTTCCAAGTGGTTTGGGATTTTGTTGCTCGAACACCAAACTGCAGTTTGCAAACTACCCCTTCCACTTTCTTACAATTTTGTCGCCATAGAACAAATGACTATGCCGACAGATATGTTTTATGACCAAAGATAAGAGAGAACATCAATGAAAGACTGATGGACTAAAAACAAAACCAGGGTTTAGTTTAGGACTGTGGTGGTGTTCTCTGAAAGGGATTTCTCCAACAGCAACAACAGAGAACACTATACTCTAAGAAGAAGTAGACGCTTCAACTGCGCCTGTCTCAAACTGAGTTTGGAAATCGTCAAACTACTGCTCGAACATCATACTAGTAGTTGGGAATAAATTATTTCATCGTAAAGTGAAGTGCGCAGGCGTCTGACGGTTTGGGACTGGTTTGAACCGCTGCTCGAACACCCTTAAAATGTAAGCTCTGTTTTGTGATCCAGACCAGAGAACACTACCACCAAAATATGACTGGATTACGGTCATACAGAACGGTCTTGAAACACTTAAAAAAGTGGTTCGGTTTCTGCCACTTGGATCGCAGTTGAAGAGGGATGTTGCTTAAAACATAAAATACCAATTCGAGGTTTGCTGCAAAATTGTAAGACATATTTTCATCTCCGTAGGTCTTGACATTATTCATCATAGTATTCTACGCTCATAAACACATAATCTATTAATAAGATTATGTTATTTTAAGTTTTAAGTAACATCCCCTTTATACAATGGTCAAGTCCACAGCAGAGTCTGATCGATTAGTAATCAGTAATCAAAAATGTGTATCTTGGGGACACGACTGATAACTGGTTAGTTCATTTGTCAAACTGACAGTTGTCAAAAGATTTGATAATTCACTTCTACAATTACACATATTAGATGAATTGAAAATGGAAGAAGAAAAAGTATTTTCCATTCAATATGTTTATAATGAAAAAGATTTTGTGGTAGATGGAACGATAGATGTGCATAATAGAATTGGGAAATATCTGAAACAAATGTAGGTTATGTTACACTATGATTGGTAATCAGACACTGCCATAGAACAATATAAACCTTACACGGGGACACTGCTGTGGACACCACCAATTTCACAGTACCACCGTTGACTTTGACGTTTGAACAAGACGCTAAAAGCAACCTACTAGCTACCTACGTAATTCGACCTTCGATTCCAGACCTGTTTGTACGACCGTGAAAAGGATCAAGTCAGAGAACAGTGATTGATATAAACCACTGTTCTCTGGACTGCATTTATGTCAGTTCAGATTAGAGAACACATAGAATTGGAGGAGTACTAATTCTATGAGAGAACACTTACCTCCAATGCAAGAAGACTATACACAGGAGGACTATCTCGCGAGTGGTGACATAGTGACATCACAGCTCACCAAGCTGTGGTGACATGCCGTATAGTATAGCATTAATCGGGGGTGAGGCATGGGGCGGTGAAATCGAGACCTACTAATGCGCAAGATACGAGGAAGCTAAGAAGCTCTGTAGACAGGAGATATAACACCTGAGGAGGGGGTGACGCTGTGACCGACAACAGGGTCGTGGCCTAAGATCGGGTCTGCGCATAACGAAAGTGCGCACCAACATGTGTCTTCTCTGTCTCCGTATCTATAAGGGTGTTCGAGCAGCGGTTCAAACCAGTCCCAAACCGTCAGACACCTGCGCACTTCACTTTACGATGAAATAATTTATTCCCAACTACTAGTAAGATGTTCGAGCAGTAGTTTGACGATTCCCAAACTAGTCCGGATACAGTTTGAGACAGGCGCAGTTGAGGCGTCTTCTTCTTCTCAGAGTATAGTGTTCTCTGTTGTTGGAGAAATCTCTTTCAGAGAACACCACCACAGTCCTAAACTAAACCCTGGTTTTGTGTTTTGTCCATCAGTCTTTCATTGATGTTCTCTCTTATCTTTGGTCATAAAACATATCTATCGGCATAGTCATTTGTTCTATGACGAAAAAATTGTAAGAAAGTGGAAGGGGTAGTTTGCAAACTGCAGTTTGGTGTTCGAGCAACAAAATCCCAAACCACTTGGAAACTGTTTCAAACCGCACATGCGCATTTTAAACAGTTATCAAACCATCCCAAACTACTGCTCGAACAGCCTTTATATATTTTATTTACGTTCTCTGTCTCCTCTCTTTGTGAAGTGAAATAGTGAAATTCAAATAAGGTTAGAGAATTGAGATATTAAAATGCGTGAAGATCAACTTTTAGAAAATTACATTCCTCATTGTCTATTGATGATCATTTATAAAGCATGCTATATTTGAAACTAGACGCTTGAGTGTACATGAAACAAGGCGCGCTGAACTGCCATATAAAACGGGCTCCAGAAAACTTTTAAAATTGTCATTGAAAAGTGGGCGACTTTTTTGTCTATGGAGTGACTTGAAATGTGGTACAGCGGTAATTATGCTGAATACATAGTGTAAATAGGTTAGGTTAGGTTAGGGCGGAAAATGAAAATATTGCAAATGACCTTCTTGTATTTATGTGAAAATCGTTTGGAAAGCATCACGCATATGACGAAAATTGTTATAGAAATAAGAACTGCTTTAATTATCTATTCTCATAAAAGTAGTTTCGTTGGATAGGATATTGAATAAGTAAGTATATTTAAGTAGTGTTTCTTGTCTTTATGGGAATCCGAATTTAAAAAAACTATCCAAATGTATTCATTGCGCATTTCATAACAGGTTCTAAACTAGTATTGTAGTTCTCGCTCAATTAGCCCTTAATCTCTTTCCCTTCAACACCGTCTCTCAATATTGTTATAGAATTATTTGGATCAAAGCATCTGTCCTCGATATGCAGATCTCAAATAAATATTTTTTTCGTAGCCGCTCTACCTTTTTTGACATGTTTGAAATGATGACCGACAGCATCAAACCACGTAAGATATTTTTGAGAATTCTGCAGGTAAATATTACAATAAACAAAAATACTGATATAAAGTTGAAAACTAATAAACACCGAAACATCAAACAATAAGATTTGCCTTGATATGAATTTCAATTTAAAAATACATCAAAGACAAACGACACGTGCGCACTAACGTAGCGCGCAGACCCGATTTTACTAGGCCACGACCGTGCCGTCGCTTGCAGAGTCAGCGCGTCACATGGTTTTGTATAGACAGTTGAATCTCCTGTCTACAGAGCTTCTTAGAAGGAGCACATTGCGTGACTGTTGGACCTGTCTCAGAACTAGAAGTTGAAAGTCAGAATATAACTAATCTTGTTGAGTTCTAATGTATTCTGACTTTCAACTTTTAGTTCTGAGACTTATGCAAATGTACAGAATACACCTACTGGTTTGACAAAGAATATATAAAGGGAAGATGACTAAAGCCCGCTGCAGACGGAGTATGTTTTGCTGCATGATTGCTTGCTTGTTTTGCTGCACGGTTTGATAAATGTTGCCGCGCATGGTGTGTTGATGGCTCCCTTGCTTGTGTTGGCTTCACACGATGCAGGCCATCATGTATGTAAAATGACAGTACAGAGAAATATGACTGTGACAAATGATACAAAATATTGAACATTCTAATCAAGCTCTATTTCTAACCATTGTTACAATACAGAAAATGTCCCAACAATCAAAAATAACAGTTATCATGTGCAAAATAACTTTTGTGTACGACTCGACTAGTTCCGAGTGCTCCGACAATGCACGATGCAAGAAAACAATCACCGAAAATAGCACCGGTTCTATCATCAAATCATGCACGAGTTCAAGCAACCAACCGAGTACGCGATGTCATTTTCTTACACGGAAGCATGCACAGCACCAAGCCTAGCTCCCATCAAGGAAATATGCAGCAAAACATACTCCGTCTGCAGCGGGCATAACCCTGTATCCCGTTCTATTAGCAGAAGTGGCTTAAATAACGTCCCGTGATAAGTTGTCAATTTGGAATGTTGCGCAGTATTTCACTCAATGTCTATTGTTGTATTCAAGCTTCCTTTGCCCCTACTACATAAAGACGCGCTGCGTGATTTTGTGCAACACACCGAAATGACATACGATAACGCTATCTATTTTGTGCTACTCCCACTACTCGTGTTACTCGTGCTCCCTATATTTGTTCATGGGTTGGACCACAGAATACTAATAAATAGGTTGGACCGTCATCTCAAAGAGAGTATATAGCGTGTCAAGAAATCTGCTTGATTCGTGTGCAATGCGAAGTGAGTGCAAGAAATGTCAAAAACTGTATTTTAAATAAACTTTTTCTTCCTGATGTTGGAGAAGTGCAAGATTAGTAGAGTAACCTTGGGAGAAGGCTGTATTGTAAATAATGTCGGGATTGAAAAACATAAATAATCACTCGAGATATTAAAAATTTTTCCTTCTACCTCGGTCAAAATATTGCTTTTTAATTCTGGCTTCATTTTGTGAAGAAAAATAGGAATTTATATTATCATTTTCTCCTGTTGCTATTATCTGAATATTTTTTATAGATTCGACAACATTAACTCAAAGATAATGGATGTAAGTCCATTATCCTTGACTAAGTGAATAAAGTTGGAGTTCTGTCAACAATATAATACAAATACATATATAGAGAGATAAGAAATTAAACAGAAGCAAAATAAAGGTGCTCTAAAAAGTTTAATTTATATTTCTTGTACATACTTTGACGGGAGAAGCGAAAAAATAACCATGATTTTCAATGCCATCCAAATTTCCTGATTTGTTGCACACTGGTCCATGTAACATGAAACAAATGTTTCGTCAATTCGAGCTGTTATTAGTCTCTGCTGCTATTTACTTGATGTCTCTATGAAATCAATCACAATCACTTCTTATTAATAGTTATTAAGTTATTGACACTTTGAGAAATTAGGATTTAAACAAGAAGTATCACATTGACATACACAAAGATGCGCAGTGGCTCCTTTGCGCATTTACCGTCGTCTCCCCTGCAAACGCTATATGGCACTCAAGAAATCTGTACTCGGAGTCGTGAGATGCTCCTCCTGCGTATAGTCTTCTTGCTCCAATGTCAGAGATCTGAGTAAACCATGTCATATGTCATGTCACCTGTCATTGCAAAATGAGAATTTGATTTTTGCTTTACACAATAAATATAGAAAATTTTAGGACTTATTAGAGAATACAGGTTCTCGATAAACTTGTGGAATTTTATAATCGGAAGGTATTTTTCCCAATTTTATAAGAATGATTACTTCTATTGCTAAAAACTTATGGCTCATGAAATTTGTTACGTAACCCATAAATATCACTTGCAGGTATCATAATGGTTTTGTCACCTTGGCTGAAATCACCATTAACAGATTTAACACAAACCTTAGTAAGTCATCAATGGTATGGCAAGTGTGCCGATTTGGAATTAAAAGTGTTGGATTGTTTAGAGGCCTACGGCCTTGATAAGGGTCTCGTAAAATGTGATCTACTTATACAAGACTTCAGAGAATGTGCTTCGAAGAGTAAACAATTTGCTAGAATTTTTGCAATGCGAGAGGAGAGAGAGAGACAGTACTCTGCTGGAGAAAGGAGCAAGGATAATCGTTATGCCGAAGCTCCTCCTGTCGACGCCTACTAGTCCTTATAGTCATTAATGTGCTAGTGAAATTTGAATACTTAGTTGTCTGTTAAATATATGAACACTTATTTCCCAAATATTGCAGTTCAATAATAATTTCTTTTGTCTATATAATTAATAAAACAAAAAATGTCAAATATGTTGTTATGTCAGTGTAGTGGAGCCCGCTTCACTTTTTATATTTTTCACTAGCATTTACTAATTTATGAGAAAGCGTCGAAAGATGAAATAAATATATCTGATCGAGAATAACCACTGGTATTGATGGTCTCGCGTACTCATCTGTGTGCGTTGATAGAAATGCGTACACATTTTGATGAACCCTATTACATGTACAATTCTACCCGTCTGAAGAAAAATTTAAAAAGTAGGTTTTTCTCTGAATAATAAAGGAAAAATCTAAATGTATACACTGTAGTCTACACTAAAATTTCTAGGAGATCAGAAAATCAAATTAGGTATCGATAACGATCCAAGAAAAAGACGTTCGAAGTAGGCAACTGAAAAATATTTCTCAGCATGTCTTTGCTAGAGTCAGATGCGAATTCGTTGTCATCCAAAGTCAACAAGTTTAGTTGTATTAGGTAGTATTCTGACTTTCAACTTTTAGTTCTGAGACTTAACGCAAATGTACATAATACGCCTACATACCTTTGAAAATAACCAATTCTATGTCATATAAAAAAGAGTACAGTTAGAAAGAATGATGATGACAAAAATCTCGAAGCAATCTGCTGGTATAAATTATCATTTTAAATACCCCATTTGAAAAAAGGCACTGTTCTGTTGAAAAGCGCTTCTATTTGGAGATTGTTTTCTGGCTTCTATCAACTGCCTTCTCTTGTCATACGTCATTAGTCATTAAAGAAAGTGTCACGGTTGTTCTGTCATTACATTTTCAATGTTTGAAAATTTAATTATCAACGTATCTTTCACTTTAACGTGTTGTTCTTGTTTTCTTTAAATAAGGCTGTAGTGAAAATGAAAAGATCCCTCAGTAATTCAAACATTCCTTGTCCTCAAAATTCGAGACCAAGTACATCTAGTCTTCCTCGTCCATCGAGATCCCGTTCTTTTACTCGGTATGTTTTTGTTAACAAATAAACAATAATATCATTTTATAAAGCCTAATATTGTACAGGGAAATGTAAGCAACTCCATAAATATCTCTCTTATTTTTATCAATTCATGAATCTGAAAGGATTTCCATTTGCAAATTTTGAATTCATATTTCAGATTCTCACGAGATAACCAAATTTCTCATGGCAGACGTAATTCATCACAAGATAGAAAAAGCTCTATCTCAAAATTTACTACTCCTCTCAATAAAGTGCGTTTAAATGTACCTACATCAGGATCATGTACAAGAGTAAGAAGTTCTGAGTTTATTACTTGAGTATATAAATATTAATATATCGTCAATTTATTATAGACGTCCCCCGGATCCGCTTTTAAAGATAAAATTAATGTTCAAAAGTTGGTCAGTGATAAAAGTTGGGTAGCAAGACAGTATGCAAAGGTGCAAATCATATTTAATTTTTATTCAAATAATTTGACATTGTTATATGTTTACAGGTTCAGAATTTTATTGAGTCTAGTGGTTTGTTTGACCTATCAGTCGTTAATGCGAATAACATTAAACCACCTTCAATTAAAGGTTTTGTATATGTTAGTAAAGTTTTGTTGGAACAATTTTTCAACGATCTGAAAATGGAAATAGCAAATTACAAAGAGGTTATAATAAATAAAATGAAAGTGCTGCAATATCCAGCCAATGTGCCGAATTCTGCATTAAAAACAGGTAGATATCCTGTATTAGCACATTTAAGATTAATAATACTTACTTATTCAGTTATATAATTTCAGTGAATACCATGCATTCTTGGCCCCAAATAATTGCATTGTGGGCATGGCTGATCGATAAAATCATTTTGATTTCGACTGATGACGATGCAAATGTCTCACTAACACATATGAATGATGAAGAACGGGAAAACTATTTAAAAACTGAAGTAAGAATTCCTAGCTTATCTTTTCTAATTTGGTACTCTTACACAGTCTGAAGAATTAAACAAATTAATATATTTATATTTCAGCTTTGTCGAGACTATCTTTTAAAAAAGTACGATATGTTCAATCGTCACCAATGTGATCCTGATGTTGATACAAATTTCTATCAAGCCTTATGTGATATAATGCATGTGGATGTTGAAGAAGCTAAGAAACTTGAAGCTGAACTAGAGGAAAAAGAAAAATACAGAGAGAAACAAGAGGCTGAACTGGTGGAATTGAAAAGAATTAATTATGTAAGTTTCATTGGTATACATAATCTGCTGAAACTCTTTTTCGGTTTGACCTTAAATATTTCCAAACAACTTTAGGAGAAAAAAGAGAAGATTAGACGTTTGAAAGAGAAAATCGAGGCTGCTCGATCTCAAGATGCTTCGACAATTTCACACCTAAGCGAATCAGTATCAAAACTCAAAGAACGCAAACAAAAAATACTGGACAAAATTGAATCGGTAAATGCTGAAAACAAACAACGAAAAGCTGATATTCAAAAACAATCTTGCACATCTGAAATGAAGCGTCAGCTTTTGAGGCAAGTCGACGAATTAAAGAGGGATGTTAAAGCAAAAGAAGATCGCATCAAGATTGGTCAGGAGATGAAAAGGAATTTTGATGAGCAAATTGATAGAGAAACTGAACAGGTGAGTGTGTTGAAAAATCTGATACATTCTCATTATCTATGCGAAAAATACACTGACCGTCAGTAACAGAAGAATCATCTAAATCGGAACACGTATGTGATGCTGACATTTTCTGTTCTGTTTTGGCTATATTCTTGCTTAATTTTCATAATAAAAAGTATTTTTACATCATTTATAGATATACGAACTAGTTCATCAATGGAATTGTCAAATTTTACCAGTATCCATTAAAGAACCACGCTTCAAGAAGCTTTTGCTACGAGAAAAAGCTTTTCATCGTACGGAATTCTTGCAAGAAATCAAAGCAGTCGTACGTAACAAGAAGGCAATTGATGACGTCGTCAATTCAGAAGTAGCATCTACAGGCAGGGAAATTGACAAATTAAAAGATGATATTTGTGAAAAAGAAGCTCTAATAAAAGCAAATGAAGCTAAATTATCAGATGTCGAAGAGAAGGTGAGAGATCTAATGGAGCGAACTACAAATCTGAGGAAAGATATGAGAGACGTAAGTATAAATTATTGTTGAGAAGTTTTTATCTGAAATTAAATTACTTACAAGATGATCAGTACATGGACAAAGGAAGAAAATGAGCTGCTGAGGGAACAGGAAAGCCTTCAAAATTCCAAAAATGTTGATGAATTACACCAACAACTTGTCTCTATACAAGAAAAAGTTGATGCAAGTGTCAAGGAATTGGAGAAGCTGAAATATAAATCGTTGGCATTTTGTATTGAACAATATAAGGAGGCTAAAACCGTTAGCAAACATCTATCGGGCATTGTCGATACTGTTGAGAACAAATTGAAAGTTTTGGCTCGCAAGGAGATTGAGAATCAAAAGAAGGTAATTGAAGCCTTGGAGAAATTGCCACGATTGGAAGAAGAAGTGAGAAAAGAAGGAAATACCCAAGAAAATAACATCACATAGATTTTTATTTAATTTTCAGTTAATTATATTATTAATCTTTTGTATTTTCACATGTTTTCTTAAGAATAAATAATACTAAGTTACAAGACGCTTATAAATTATTTAAATCCACAGATTAAAAAACGCAAAGAGTCATATATCAAGATTAGAAAAAAAATTATCCTCAGTATGCTGTTGAATATGAGAACATATATATCATCAAGTTCAAGTGATACATTTACGTTGTTATGCAATTCAGATGATTCAAGTAAAGACTTATGTTCTCAAATTCCATGGCACACTACTGCCGATGCGATTATTTCTTTTGGCTTGCTGGACATTAGTAGTATCAAACAAAGACTGGGGAGCATTAACATTTCTAAGGCAGTGTAAGTTGTGAAGGCACAAATTATTTGGCTTATTATCAACAGTTAACGGAACTCTAGTTCCTAATTAACGACTATATATATATCAACGAATTCTGGATATCTTCTTTCCTTTATCGACACAAGATGGCGGGACAGGTGGCTTGCTTGTTAACAATCGACTGTACAAGCTGTAAAAAAAGTTGATGCATCTTTATCACATAATTATATAAATCTATATATGAGTTAGGTAAGTAATGATATTTATCTTATTTAAAATCGTTCTACGAATATAGATGTTTAATAATAATTTATACTGACCTACAAAGAAAAGTACTCGGACCAATCGACCAATAAAATATTCAATAAACTGAAGCTGTAGATAATCAATGTAGACAACTGATTTATGAAATTAAAGGCAAATTTAGATGGCGCCTGAATTTGTATAAGAGCCTTTTAGTAGACAATTTGCAGACGTCTTGTATGAGAGCGCTTCATAACCTATACTAAATACATTACAATTTTCTACTTACACTCTGTACGTTTCGCTACGTAAATAATCAGCCAAATGTGATATGCCGACTTGCAGTTGATCAGCAATCGGTGTCACCCATTCATTGCCTTCGAATTTGAAGGCAGACTTGTCGGAGGCCATATCCAACTGTCCAATTTCCGGTGGTAGCATTGTCAAACGATTGCCCTGCAGATGTAGCTCACGCAACCTTGTCAGTTCGCCCAGCTCCCTGGGCAGTTCGATGAGATCGTTTTCTCGCAAAACCAACTGTAAAATTTACACATAATTGAAAGAAAATTACCATTAGAAAAAGTCCTGGCTTGCTACTGCCAGTGTTCTCAGAGCATTTTTGGATGCTGGTGAGTAAAAAAAACAACTCACAATTTGCAAATTTTTTAGATTCTTTATATCAGGCGGTAGATATTCGAAATCATTATCGCCCAAGTACAATGCTCTTAAAGTTTCTGAAAGAGAAAAAACAACCAACTTATTGAAACATCTGTTAAGTTTAATGTTTACAAATCTTTTTACCTAGCATGAAAAAGTTTCCTGGCAAGGAGTCCTCTTTTAGGTTATTGTATGTGAGATCAAGCACCTCCAGAACTGGGAATGCCCCAAAACCTCTAGGTAAGGTATACAAACGATTGATGGCCAAGTTGAGGATTCTTAATTTTGGCATCGAAGACAATGACAATGGTAGTTCATCGATGTGATTATTCGCCAAATTTAAAATTTCCAAATTTATCAAATTGGCCAGACCAGGTGGTACAGCTTGTTTTGAACAAAAATAAGAATTAAATAGGAGTCGAATAAAAAGAAGAAATTTTATTTTAGATGCAAAAGGTCTTACTTTTTAGTTTGTTATGGCTTAGTGTTATTCTTGTAACGTAGGTCATATTAACTGGAACAGAAAAAAAATCATTAAGGACATAATAGCAAAGGAAATTTTACTGTCCAAGGCACAAACACACGCACTATTATTCAGTAGCATCATCAAAAAATCATGATGGCATTTATTGAGAATTGAAAGTATTGTGAGTAAAATTTTTTCAAATATAATTATTCGTTTGTTTGGAAATATTTTCAGTATCAACATTTCATTCAATCTCATCATAATGAGTCCTATTGTTGCTGCCTTGATTTTATATATTAATTTGTTAATTAAATGTGGCAGATTACTTCGATAATTTGACCACAATTAAGTGGTAAATAGAGGTGATAAAATAAACCTAGTAGGAACTTCTCATAAAGCTCATATTTTATAGATATCAAATATTAATGTAAATCTCGAATGTTTACATATATTGATATTGCTAAAATAATAGATGAAACTAATTTTTCGAAGTAATTTCGAAGCATATTTTAATTTTTTTTCATTGCATTTAAAGTAAATATATATATCATTGCGTTGGCAACAGCGCATACCGAAAAAGGTAAAGAGGTGAAATAATCATCGCTCAGAGCCACTCCTTTGTATGGACGACAACATTCCTAATTAGGTAAAAACAACTTTCGATAATGTAATTAGGGGCCAGAGTACTCACGTAATCCAGGCATCTCCTCGAAATTGACAATGCCCCTATCACACAAATCCAATTCGGGATTTTGATTTTCCCGGGAATCTTCGAGTACTTTTTTGGCTTTCGACATTTTCACGTTTGTCGGTAGACAAGAAACTGTTGGTTGATGTTGAGAAGCGGCACCAGTGTTTTGTTCTATGTTAGCGCGCGGTGTTGCCATGGTTAGTGATGATTGTTCCATGCTGGGAAATAATTTTACAGGTCTTTAGCGCTCAAGAATCGTGAATAAACTGATGACTGATGCAGACTGCAAACTAGATTACTTGCTTGACTCTACCAGAACGGCTTACCTGTTAGTTGGCGTGAAAGCACAGGTAAAATGTTTTCTCTGGCAGCTAGACTGAAGAAAGACTTGCCCGGAACATAGAGATAATAATACAATAGAGAAGAAGTGTAATCGTCAATATTGTAGCAGAAATGCCGTGAGTGAGGTGGGGCGGGTGGAGCTTCTAATTCAATAACAACCTCGATAAATCTTCTGTTTCTTTTCGAAGACTCCTCAATTTATCTCATGCCATTCCTTTTCTACTTGTATTAACTGTAAGGATTGGAATCGCTTATAGCTAGCTGTCATTCTGTCATCACAATTCAAAAATGTAATAAGACAGTGGCGCATTATTTGATTTCTGTACTTGGCACATATACATAGATCGAATTTATTGGGTTATATCCCGACAAAATATGCATTCAGGAATTCAGGCAAATAAAGAAGTCATAGGCGGACGGATACAATATTGACAATTTTATATTGTAGGTAAAAGATTACGCAATATTTATTGCACGTCTAGGGGGCCTTTTACAAATGTTATTTTTTCTCTCTTTTCATTTTCATGGTACATGCGATCCTTCGCATATCCGAATACCTATGTCATAATCTTACGTTTTTATGTGGAGACCTTTCATTTTATTTAACCTGAAATAACTTCACTAAATTATTGTTACTATAATAATGTATTTTTTTATTTATTTTGTCACGATTTGGCGCAATCGGTTTTCTTATCAGTTATATTGAAATTTTAATCTAACATCTAAATCGATGTTTTTTTTATCACGCTTCTATTTTCTAGTTTTTTTAACGAGATAAGCTATCGACCACTTGATAATTTGAATATGTTTTGTTTGATATTATATAAGTAGAATGTTTATTTAGATATACCTATATAACTAGTGATAAAATTTTTATTCAATTCAAGTATCTACATAATGCGATAAGAAAAGATGTTTTTTTTAACTTCAAATTTTGATGGTACATTGAAAAATATAAAATAATATTGTTGGTACTAATGATACTACAATTGCAAACTATAAGGAAAGCTGTATAATTCAAATAAAATATAACATACTAAAAGCTCTCTATTTATGACGTACCAACTCAATCTCCTTCATTTCATGCACAACTTCAAAATGTTTATGATCTTCACAATAGATAATCGATGTTAGTATGTATGGTTAGTATGTACCAATGTACCATGGTCATACAGAAAGGCCTTGAAACGAGCGTAAAAAAGTGATTCGCAGCGTCCAGTCTTTTGCAGCTTACAATTTCTGCCGCGTGGTTCGCAGTTGCAGGGGGATGCTGCTTAAAACGTAAAAATACCAGACCAAAAGATGCTGCAAAGATGTAAGAAGATTCACCCTGTCTCCGTTAACATATTTCCATCTCGATAGGTGTTGATATTATTCATCATAGTATTTTGCATTCATAAACTCATAAATCTTAATAAGATTAAGGTATTTTATGTTCTAAGTAACATACCCTTTTCTCAATTTCGCAGTGCCATCGTTGACTTTAACATTTAAACAAGACGCTTAGCGACCCACTTGCTACTCAAGGTCCCTTTATATATAATATATGAAAATAAGCTGTAAACACCAAGGAGCCTGTAGGAACCTCGCTTAGAATTTTAATGGCGGCCGACAAAAAATTGGCTTCACTTTCGTGTCACGGCGGCTATACAGAGCCCTCCTGTCGTGAACGCACGACTTTTCCATACACTAGTAACTCTGTAAAACTGTATTATTCAAACTGCTAAATTTGAAAAAAATCTCTGTATACATTATCTAAGCAATAATCAATGTAAAATGATGTTGGATTTCCAGATTTTTGTAAAAAAATATTAATCCAAAAATTAAAGAAAAAAGTACCTAGATACGTTCAATATAATTTAAATATACCTAAATTTTTCAAATTAGTTTTTTCGTAATAATAAAAATAATGGTTATTTTCTCATATATGTATGAGGATTTATGAAATCGTAATATCCCAGAGTACCACTACACGTTTTATTTTATTCATTATAGTGAACCATGCTAAGAGCAAAGATTAAGGTGTTTCCAATCTTTGCTAAGAGTGCATCTGATTGAAGTTTTCAAGGGCGTTATTTTATTATGCTCATAAATTAAATATCAAAATAAACTTTGCACAGATATCGGTGACGAGATTATAACATGTATCAAATGAAAATGCATCACATTATCATCGTTCCATACTGTGGTAATGATTTTTGTTCCAAATGGCTCTATCAAGGCATCTTTATTTTAAATCTATATTTATCTTCCAAAAACAGTCAATAGCTGAAAAGCTATTATTTATAAACAAGTCCAAGTATTGGTTCGCTATTCGCTGTCGAATTTTGGAGATAGTGTTCTCCGACTCTGGTAGAATCATCATGCGCCTTATGTGTCGCATATATCTTCCGGTTATTTATTCGTTTTGGTATCTACCTACCTTATTTGGTTATAGTTGTTTCATGTATATAGTTTATTAATTAATTCTGTAATGAGAGGACTTATTCTCGAACCTTCTAGAAACTATATTATGTGAAGTACACTGTTTCACAGTATTGTCAGTTTGACAAGCGTCTAGAATAATCTCGAATGATGTAATGTCAAATTCAACTATATAAAGTCATTCGGAGTGATCAGTCAGCAGTAGTTAATTCGATACAGACGGTGACAGATGATTGTCACAGTGACAAGTCGTGACAAAAGTACTACTACGGACTACGGAATCTGCGAACTCTGGAGTTGGAGGAGGTAGTGTTCTCTGAGTTGGAGTGAATTATCCAAGTGAACTCCCCACAACTTTTAGCACAGGGTTAAACATTCCCTGTGTCCAACATACATCTAGCTGCAACATTTTTGATAGATTTTGGTATGAAACTCTTGCGCTTTTTAAGCTGCAGCATCAGAAATACCCCAACAGTTATTTTTAAAAGCTTCTTTATAAACCAGCTTAAGAGCGCAAGATGTCTAACAGCAAATCCTGTCAAACATGTTGCAGCGCTTACTTAGCTAGATGTGTGTTGGACACAGGGATTACAGTGTTGTAACTAGTGCAAGTTAATAAAATACTCTTAGAAATATTATTAATTATTCATTTCTAATAAACTAGATAGGCCAAGTTTTTTGGAAGTTCCTAAAATCATAACACCTAACATGCATAACGGCATAACGTTCTTCAGTTGCTTTAAAGGAACATTATTTGTCATATTATTTGCTATACTAAATAAAGGCAGGTATGTTTTCTCTGAAAGGGATTTGACTGAGTTCTTCCGCAACTGGAAAAATACATTTTTTTGGTAAAAACTTGCCAGCTCACACTATATTATTGAGTGGCAAAGAAAATGACTTTTCCTTTGAAGCGATGAAGAAAATTTCATTTTGTAAAACCATAATGCGTATTTGAGAGATTTTCAAGTATAGCTACTTACGTATTTGAAATGATACATAATCATGAAAGATTATGAAAAAGATTGAATGTGACAGATAAGAATCAAGAATACTATAAAAAGATGAACTCGAGTCAATCTAAACATCAGTTACTTAGTTACCTGCTAAAATGAAAATTTGTATATTTGCACTGATTGTGCTATTTGGTAAGAAAATATTAAAATTGCACAATACATAATAAATAAATCACTTATTCGGGGTAATTAAAAGTTTTTCTCGTTGTCTTTTATTTATTTTTCCTATTTCTTCTGGTTTTAATTAATTTTAATCATCTTTCTGATTCATTATATTTTAGTTACCTTATTCTTTATAATATTAAAAAATAAGCAAAATATTATCTCTTACTAAGAAATATAAGACAGCAGTCGTAATTTTTGAATCAATAATAATCCGTATCGGTATTTTCTAAACATTGTTTTTTTATTATCAAAATCTATCCATAACTAATGTATCCTATATAAGTACGAGCATAAATTAAAAATCTTTTAAAATTTTACATTCCTACAGATTTTCAGCAAATATTTCGGTTTCAGAGTTTCCTCAGTAAAAAAACTGAAGCGAGTTAGTCTATTGAAATAAAACTGATCTTCATCTTATCAAGACGATTCTCGAAATGCTCTAACAAAATCTTATTTTCCTATTTAGCCTCTTCTTCGACATTGGCAGAAGAAGATTATTCTTCGCACGAGATTATTCCAGTCTTGAATGGCATATCTGGTAGAGGCCACACCACCCACTATTGGGATTGCTGTAAACCAGCCTGTGGCTGGAGCTCGTTGCTGCCCAACAAAAGCAGACCTCCAGTGAAGGCTTGTGCCATCGATGGTGTCACCCATTTGGACAATAATGCACCGACGGCATGTAGTGGTGGAAATGCGTACGCCTGTATCAATCAATCAGCATGGATGGTGAACAGAACACTGTCGTACGGTTTTGCAGGTTTTTCCTTCAATGGTGGTAGCGATACGAAAAAGTGTTGCTCTTGCATGCTTCTGAAGTTTGAAGGTAATTTGTTTGATTTTATATTTACACATGTGAAATGTATAATTACACACATATAGGTACCTATCTGTGTTATTATGGAGGTGGAGATTGTGATCACGTCTTCCTTCTCATACATTTCTACCCAAAGTTAGAGGATTATCATTCTTTTTTGGTTCAACTGTTTTTCTATTCAGTTCTAAGTTGGTTGCTTTACCATTTCACAGTTCCTCTTTAATTACTATGTTTTCATTTATATCCCGATATTCCTAGACTTGCACCTACATAATCCATTTGGACTGCTTCAAGTCATTCCCGTTTATCCACATGCGTGTGTTATTGGCAAGGCTAGATGGTAATCGTATCATCCATTTTAAAGTTGTTCCTAAAAAGGAGGAGGACCTCCTCATCTTTACGTTTCTCATATCTTCGTCAGTTTTTTTGAATGCCAAAATTACTGGATTTTTAATCCAGTTCACAGTCACACTTTCATATAATTTGACCTTCAAATACTACTTCTATAATCATGGACAACTTCCATTACGTACATGATCTCTGTTTTCGAGATCAGTTTGATAAACTTTTATTGCATACCAGAGCCGCTATCGCGCCAACTGAATTGAGTGTAGCCTCCTATCCCCAATCTATTTTTCTTTCTGATTATATGCAAGTTCTCTGACAAATCTTTTTCTCAATTTTCCGTATGTGTCAAGCTCTTCCGGCGAGGAAGTATCTAATACAATTTTCTCATTTTTATAGGACAACTACGTGGTAAATCTATGGTCGTGCAAGTGATCAATGAGGGCAGCGATTACTCGAAAAACCAGTTCGATCTCGCCACACCAGGAGGTGGAGTGGGTATTTTCAATGCTTGCACCAAACAATGGCATGCTCCCGCCGATGGTTGGGGTCGCCGCTACGGTGGAGTGCGCACCAGACAAGAGTGCGACAAACTACCCCATGCTTTGGCTGGCAGATGCAAATGGCGATTTGATTTCTTTGGTGATCATATTGACAATCCAACAGTGGAGTTTGTGGAAGTTAAATGTCCCAAACAGATTACTGACATAAGTGGCTGTTATCCATAAATTAATTAATAAATAAATAAAAAATCATTTGACTTTATTTTATTTACACTAAAGCTCCATATCTCCACTATTTGAATTGCATATTTTTGATTTTCAGAGGTATGACGTTCATGTGACGAGAATTTGATAAAAAATGTTCCACAATATCAAAAAATAGCAGATATTCTCAACAAAACAACAAGATATCAAGTGGTCGATAGCATTATCTCATACAAGCAAAAATAAATCTGGTATTTCCAAGCACACGACTTTCCTATCACTCTCAAAGGAATTCTATCGAATATGAGAATCGTCTGATCCAGTCGTGCGACAATTTTTTTTTTTTTCATTTTACCAAGATAACTATTTAAACTGAGCTTCACTCTTTTAGTGAGATTCATTTTGTTCATGTACTTGCAAAGAAAAATCTGCGGAAAGAATGCGACCTCCCTAACTTTTTTTGTTGAATTCTTCTTGTTGCTTGAAGAATTTGTCAGTTGAAACTGTGATATCTTTATGCTAATTCCCTTAGAATTATTTGCATAAATCGAGTAATTTGAAGCTGCGGGTGAAGATTGAGAATATTAGGTCTGTTTCTGCCATATAGAATTGAGTATCCACTGGTGAAAAAAAAAACAGTTCCACACCAGATATTGCACAATAGTTCGATAGGTCTAAGTTGTTACCAAACTCGAAGATTATATTTGGTGGATAGTGGGTAAAAATTTGCCAAGTCGCACCATTAAAAAGAACATGACAATTTTTTTAAGGCTGTGATTCAAACAACTGCGAAATAAATTTTAACTTGACAGGTGACCTTGAAGTAAGAAAAACTTTTGATGAGTCAGTCAGTGATTGAAAATAGTTATTTTCGGAGGTCATTTTCTCGTGAACGGTGAGAGGTTTTCCTGAGATTTGGTAATAAGAAAAGATGATCTTCCTAGAAAAAAAAAAATTTCTAGGTCAAGAACATTCTAAGTTATGGAGAGAGCAAAGGAACCAGAAATGGTTCGCGTACTTTAACCCACTATGTTCCTGTGTCACCATATTGCTATGAGAACTTGGCTAAAGCTTGACACACTCTAGAGTATCTAGATGTTGTTGTTTAAAGGTACTCTTTTTTTTATTTCTACAGAAATTATGACATGAGCACCTGATATTTATTTGAGGACTCTTGAAGTGATTTTAAAGTAGATACGCGAACATCTATTTATGAATTGAAAAATAAATAAACACGAAAGATCATGGAAAAGATCGGATGAGATCGATAAGTCTCAAAATACTATAAAAGGATGATCTTGAGTCAACCTAAACATCAGTTAGATATCTGCCAAAATGAAACACTGTATTTTTGCACTGATTGTGCTAGTTGGTAAGTAAAATTAAAAATTGTACAAGATAATTACTTATAGTTAAAAAGCATTAGAGTCGAGAATGCTATCTGTTTGCTCTATTCATTTTTGGCTGGGTCTTCTGATTTATTTCCGATATGCAATAACAAAATCTTATTTTCCTATTTAGCCTCCTCTTCGACATTGGCAGAAGAAGATTATTCTTCTTCACCCGAGATTATTCCAGTCTTGAATGGCATATCTGGTAGAGGCACCACCACCCACTATTGGGATTGCTGTAAACCAGCCTGTGGCTGGAGCTCGTTGCTGCCGAACAAAAGCAGGCCACCAGTGAAGGCTTGTGCCATCGATGGAGTCACCCACTTGGACAATAATGCACCGACGGCATGCAGTGGTGGTGGAAATGCATACGCTTGTACCAATCAATCAGCATGGATGGTGAATAGAACGCTGTCGTACGGTTTTGCAGGTTACTCCCTTAAGGGTGGTGGCGGTACGGAAAAGTGTTGCTCTTGCATGCATCTGAAGTTCCAAGGTAATTTGATATATTACATTTTCATATAGGTACATATAACTCGTATAAATAAAACGAACTGTGTTATTGAATGGTCAAGATTGTGTTCATGCCTTCCGTCTCAAACGTCCCTACTCATAGTAGAAGGATTATCAATATTTTTTGGTTTCCTTTTGAGTTCTAAGTTAGCGACTCAACCATTTTACTGTTTTTCTTCAACTACTTACCTTATTTTCATTTATATCACGATATTTCGAGACTTCCGTACCTCCATAATTCATTTGGGCTGCTCCTCAAGTCATTCCCGTTAACTCTAAATGGTAATCGGAGGTTGCCCTCTTTACATTACTTATATCTTCCTCATTTTCATTTATATGCCAAAATTATAGGACTATTTTGGACAGTTCATCTATCTTGTTTGTAGTCACATTTTCATCTAATTTGACCTTCAAATAATTCTTTTATACTCATGAACAGTTGTCCATTACGTACGATCTTTGTTTTCAAGATTAGATTAATAAACTTTCATTGCAGATCAGATCCTATCAATTGAATTCTTCAATGAAATGTATTTTTCTTTCTGATTATTTGCAAGTTCTTTGACAAATCTGTTTCTCAGTTTATCGTATGTGTCTTCATCTCTCTCAAGCTCTCCCTGATAGGCGGTATCTAATACAATTTTCTCATTTCTATATATAGGACCACTTCTTGGTAAATCTATGGTGGTGCAAGTTATCAATGCTGGCAGCGATTACCATCCAAACCAGTTCGATCTCGCGACACCAGGGGGTGGGGTGGGCATTTACAATGCTTGCACAAAACAATGGCATGCTCCCGCCGATGGTTGGGGTCGCCGCTACGGTGGAGTGCGTACCAGACAAGAGTGCGACAAACTACCCCATGCTTTGGCTGGCAGATGCAAATGGCGATTTGATTTCTTTGGTGATCATATTGACAATCCAACAGTGGAGTTTGTGGAAGTTCAATGTCCCAAACAGATTACTGACATAAGTGGCTGTTATCCATAAATTAATTAATAAATAAGTAAAAAATAATTTGACTTTGTTTCATTTACACTAAAGCTCCATATCTCCACTAATTGAATTGAATATTTTTGATTTTCAGAGGTATGACGTTCATGTGACGAGAATTTGATAAAAATTGTTCCACAATATCAAAAAAAGTAGCAGATATTCTTAACAAAACAACAAGATATCAAGTGGCCGATAGCATTATCTCATAGTAAGCAATAATAAATGTGGTGGGTCTATTCACATGACTTTTCTACTGCTCTCAAATGAATATAAAAATCATCTAGTTTCATTATTTTTTTTCAAACATGCCAAAACAAACATTACAATGGTCATCATATTCATTTCCTTCTATTCTTGAATAAAAATAATTAGTAAATGTAGTATATAGAAGAGATGATCTTACTTCTCACAAAAAATTATAGGTTTCTAGATCAGGTACATTTAAAGTTATGAGGAGGCGTTGAAAGTAACCTGAAATGGTTCGCGTAATTCAACCCACTCTCATTGTATTTTTGAAGGAATTCTATTTTATTTCAACAAAAATCATGACTTGAACACCTGATACGTATATGATGGTTCTTAAAATGATTTCTAAGTACCTATGCACATCTATTAATGAATTGAATAATAAATAAAAACGAATGATTATGAAAAAGATCAGGTGAGAAAGATAAGTCTCAAGCCTATACGATAAAAGGACGAACCCGAATCAAACTAAACATCAGTTAAATATCTGCCATCTGCCAGAATGAAATATTGTATTTTTGCATTGATTGTACTATTTGGTACGTAGAAATTAAAATTGCACAATTCAACATAAATAATACTTAAATTTAAGTATTAGTAGAGTTAAGAGTTTCTTGTTCTTTTTATAGCTTTATCAGATCGTTTTATCTACCTAGTCACCTAATCGCGGATCCTATTCTTACCAGTAAACAAGTGCCGTAATTTTTCATGACATGACGAGAAAATTAATCTCCTTTAATGCTATCTGTATGCTATATCCATTTTCGGCTGGGTCTTTCACGTTATTTAGTATTTCTACTATTATTTGCTTCTTTTTAATTATCTGCCTGATTATTTTTTTTTAACCACACTTTCTACCAATGATTCCAAAAATCAGAAATACTGTCTCTCACTAACAAGAAGATCAGGAGAACTAATTTTTGAATCAGCATTCAGCATATCGATATCTTCTAAAATTAATTTTTAAATAGTTTTTATACTTTCGGACGCAGGGCACTGGAACTACGCACGAGCATGGATCATATAACTTCTAAATATAAGGGTGTTCGAGCAGTAGTTTGTACCAGTTTCCAACTGAGTTCCATGATTGTGGAGCATGCGCATATTAATTTCCGTCTTCTTAAAATTAAAATGCGCATGCCTCTGACGGTTTGAGTTTGATTTGAAATCCTGCTCGAACACCCTTTATATCTACACGATCTTCCGTCAAACCAAGAATATATAAAGGGAGGATGACTAACTCTGTATCCTGTTCTATCAGCAGAAGTGGCTGAAATAACGACCCGTGATAAGTTGTCAATTTGGTATGTTGCGCAGTATTCCACTGAGTGTCTATTGTTGTATTTAAGTTTCCTTCGACCATACTACATAAGGATGCGCAGCGTGATTTCACGCAACCTACCGAAATGATATATGATATATATGATAACCCAATGTTTTTTGTGCTACTCCCACTACTCGTGTTACTCGTCCTCCCTATATTTGTTCATGCGTCAAACGTTGATAATTGATGAAAGTAATGCGCCAATAGGTGGCGTTAAATAGACGTGAATAACTAAAGTCCCTAAATAGAATTCTATTTAGTGACTTTAGTGAACAACAAATAAATTCGTGGTTAGGAAACGCGCCAACAGCTACAAAGTTAAATCTACTAATACTATTTGAAAATCGTGAAGATATATGCGAGAAAATATTAAATGAGAAATTTGCTTTTGCTTGTTTGTTACTTGGGATACCAAAAAGAAGACGGGTGTGAGTGAATATGAAATGTAATTAGATTAACAATTAACGGGTAAAACATATATGATGTTTTCATGAGCCGCCACTGATTTGAGTACTGTCTAATGATGGCGTACACTTCGTTCGTTCGAGATCGCGAATACTAATTTAAAATTTAATTTTGTGTTGTAGTTGTGGTCTCCTTATTCCTTATATTTAAATTGCATACGGTTTTATAACTTGCTGATGGATCTTGTTTTAAATAGTACTCCTAAGTTCTTGAGTGAATCCCTGAATAAACAACCGGAAAAAAAATCACGCCCAAATGGAATCTTTTTATCCTTAATCTGGATAAACCGTTCGCCTAGCGAGAATATTTAACAGGAGCATTTTTTTATAAAAGATATGATTTAATCGTACGATTTTCATATTCGATAGCATTTAGCATTTGCTTGAGAAAGATAGAAAAGTCACGAGAGAAGAACACACTAGATTTGTTAAATTGTTTTATCTACTTGTCGCACCTAGGAATTATAGTTAAAGTAGAATAAATGTTTTTCTGTGTTTTGTACAACGTATCTTATATTAAACGTATTTTCATCTTATCAAGGCGCTTCTCATAATTACAAAATCTGTTTTCCTTTGTATAGCCTCTGCTTCGACATTGGCGGAAGAAGATTATTCTTCTTCACCCGAGATTATTCCAGTCGAGAATGGATTATCTGGCAAAGGTACCACCACCCATTATTGGGATTGCTGCAAACCAGCCTGTGGCTCTAGCTCGTTGCTGCCCAACAAAAGCAAACCACCAGTGAAAGCTTGTGCCATCGATGGTGTCACCCATGTAAGCAATGATGCCCAATCCGGATGTGAAAAGGGTGGAAATGCATTCGCTTGTATCAATCAGTCATCATGGATGGTGAATAGAACTCTGTCTTACGGTTTTGCAGGTTTTTCCTTTAATGGTGGTAGCGATACGAAAAAGTGTTGCTCTTGCATGCTTCTGAAGTTCCAAGGTAATTTGATTTTATATTTTCACATGTGACATGTATAATTACACACATATAGATACCTATATCTGTGTTATTGGAGGTCGAGATTGTGATGACGACTCCCTTTTCATACATCTCTACGCAAAGTTGGAGAATTATCATTCTTTTTTGGTTCAACTGTTTTCCTATTCAGTTCTAAGTTAGTTGCTTTACCATTTCACAGTTCCTCTTTAACTACTTTGTTTTCATTTATATCCCGATATTCCTAGACTTGCACCTACATAATCCATTTGGACTGCTTCAAGTCATTCCCGTTTATCCACATGCGTGTATTATTGGCAAGTCTAGATGATAATCCTATCATCCAATTCAAAGTTGTACATAAAAAGGAGGAGGACCTCCTATTTACATTGCTCAGATCTTTTATATGCAAAAATTACAGGATTTTTTATCCAGTTCACAGTCACACATAATTTGACCTTCAAATACTATACTTCTATAGTCAAGGACAACTTCCATTACGTATAGGTCAGAGAAAACATACCTCCAAGTATAGGTACATGATCTCTGTTTTCGAGATTTTGATAAACTTTGTGTGTCAATTGAATTGTCTGTAAACTCCTATCTTCATTGAAATGTGTTTTTCTCTCTGAATATTAAAAAAAATCTTTTTCTCAATTTTCCGTATGTGTCAAGCTCTTCCTGCGAGGAAGTATCTAATACAATTTTCACATTTTCATATATAGGAGAACTGCTTGGTAAGTCTATGGTTGTGCAAGTGATCAATAAAGGCAGCGATTACCATAAATACCAATTTGATCTCGCCACACCTGGAGGTGGAGTAGGCATTAACAACGCTTGCACAAAACAATGGCATGCTCCCGCCGATGGTTGGGGTCGCCGCTACGGTGGAGTGCGCACCAGACAAGAGTGCGACAAACTACCCCAAGTTTTGGTCAACAAATGCAAATGGCGATTTGATTTCTTTGGTGATAATATAGACAATCCAACAGTGGAGTTTGTGGAAGTTCAGTGTCCCAAACAGTTGACTGATTTAACAGGCTGTTATCCATAGGATGAATTAACAAATAAATAACTAAAAATCATTTAACTTTATTTCATTTACACTAAAGCGCCATATATTCTATAATTGAATATTTGATTTTCAGTTGCATGAAGTCGTAAGTGACGAGAATTTGATAAGAAATATTCTAGAATATCAAAAAAACAACTGATAACCTTAGCAAAACAAGATATCAAGTGGACGATATCATTATCTCATAGTAAGTAAAAATAGATCTGATGGGTCTATTCAAGTAACTTTCCTACCGCTCTCATATGAATTCTATTGATTAATTCAAGATTATCCTGTACGTCATATTATGATATTTCTGAATATGAATTCATTTGATATGAATATAAAAAATCCCGATGGCCTGTAGTCAGCGGAAAGGTAAATTTTTCAAAATTCATTGAATTGAAATTTGAACAACCTTTTCATTGGTAAACCTACATGTTATTACATAAAATTGTCGTATGTGTCATAGCCTTGCGGTTAGAGGTTTTTGTTTTGGCTGTGGAATATAAAGCAGACAGGGTTCGAGTCCACTTCAAGGCAGAATTTTTTTTTCGCCTATTTTTTTTTCAATAAATATATTATATATTTTTTTAATCAGGGTCTATATTAAGATCTCCAGAAAATGTACAATTACATCAAATTTATATTGAGTGTTCATGTTTTATCAATATTTGTTATTTTTCTTTATTAATTTTTATTTTTTTACCTGTGTATTTTTTGAAAAATTACTTTGAACAAAAGTTGTAGGTACTGATTATATCTATAACCTAAAATTGTTTTTGATGATATTTCACTACGGCTCTGTTTTGATAATTTTTTTAAATGTTTGAATGGTCATCATTTTGAAATTACTTTCCCGATATTGCCCAATAACGAACTCGACCGAGATATTTGAGAGATTGATTTTTGTAGCAAATTTGAACTTGATACCTTCAAAACTGCGACCTCTATATATATATATATATATATATATATATATATATATATATATATATATATATATAAACTTTTGAACCAAATGTAACTGTGCGACCATAATTTTTTTCAACTTGCCAAGAGAAACAACAATACGGTTATCATTTTCACCAGTGGTCGAAATTCATTATTTTTTAATTTCAAACTTTATTGAGGTTTTTTCTTGTCAAAGATATAATACCTGCATATAATTTGTGACCACCGAACCCCAAACGGAGGAGGTATACAATCCGACTGTCTACTTTTTTTTGTTCGTGCGCCTGTTTTATATAGTAAACATACTCGGATTTTGATTTACCTGAAAGAAGAGACTTGAGAAATGGTTCCATATTCGCAAAAGTTTAAATCCGAAATCACCTTCTCTGGAGGAGGCAAATTTCCTCGAAAATCGAAAATCCAAGAGGACAGAATGAAAGATAATAAAATATCTGGAAATGTTTAAATTGAACATTTTTCCAAAGGAGCTAAGGTTTTCGAGTTTATGCGATGTTAAAATTTGAAATAGATATATGTGTATTTTCGATATGTGGAAGAGGCAATTTCTTTCAAAATTGACAATCTGAGAATGGAAAATTAATGACCAGATTATTTGTAGCAAAACATTTACATTGAACATTTTTTCCACAGAAATACGGTTTTCGAATAATAGCAGAGGTAAAAAGTTTATAATATGCGTATTTCCACGACGATGTTTTCAAATTTTTGAATAAGCAAATACAAACAAAGCCTACATGGATAATGGTGAACGTTCAACGATTTTCGTGACAAATGTAACACTTAAAAGTATGAAATAAATATTTTTTTTTACAAAAAAATGGACCGACGTTGTCAGTTGGTGCACTGAAAAGTACAACATAATAGTTTTTAAATTGTCACAGAGTATATTTGTCACCATTTTATATTATCATGATTTATCACGGTCATACATATTTGTCAACAGTAAGTACCCCAAATTAAAATTCTGGTTACGCCAGTGGGTTCAACCGGAAAAAAATTATGTGCAAAAAATTTACGTTATCAATAAATTAAATTTCCACAATATTAATGCCGATGTAATGAACTCTTAGAGTACATAAAAATATATCGGGCACCACGTGCCGTATAATTCCCATAACCCTTTTAACCTCTAACTCCGCAGTTCTCTTAGTTTTCTTTTTCTAGCACTGCCATCTCACGGTAGCGGACCGGTAGCTTCCGATTACGCTGGGGTCGAGGAGGAATGCCCGTTACAAAACATAAAATTATATATTTGAATTATTTTATGTGACTTTTTAACAATAATATATGAAACATGATTTTAACAATGAATCAATGATAATGATTATCCAAGTGAAGTAAATGGTAAATGTCTAGTTTAGCGGCTTTTGTTATACAAGCCTTAAAAAATCAAATTTTTGAAAAAATAGATGTACTTAGGTATATGTTAGTATAACTTTTAATAAAATAGGACTTACGACTTTTGGTTGGAATTTTCGATTTGAAAGCATCTTTTCAATCCCAAATAGTCTATATCTAATCATCCTTGTATTATATTAGACGGTAAAATCCTTCAAAATTAGCAAAAAGTTGCCAGAAAATACTAAACATTCGCCAAAAAGTGAAGTTGAACGAGTTGATGATTGACCTATGCAGTATATTTAACATGCTGTTAATATCAATGTTGCCAACGCTGCCAGTATAACTTTCGCAGCATCAGATTATTTTGTGAATTCCATTTCCAAGAAAAAAAAAACAACGACAAAATCATCTAGTAAAGCTATCACTGAATTCATATTATCGAAAGCCTGAAGATAAGTTCGTCACCTTAGTCATCAACAGTTGCCATAATATCGTATTTTTGTTATAAAGGAAGTATTTGTAGAAAATTATTTTTTAGTAATTTTTAAACATGCAACTATTTAGACATTAGATTATATCTGACTACTTGGTTTATGCTTTCGTTATCGAATATTAGAAAAAAAAAACAATATCGCAAACGTGATATTGGTAATTTCGGCAACATTGGAGCTGACAGTTCCTAAATGTCAAATACACTGCACAAGTCAATCATCAATTTGTTTAAAATTACTTTTTTGCGAACTTATATTTACTATTTGTACTTGTTAATTTTGAAGGATGTTAGTGTTTAATAGAATGCAAAGATGATTATATACTATTTGGGTAATTCCTCAAACACCATTTTCCCTTTTTCATTACCAAATCATTAAAAATAGCAACTTACGCCACAATTTTATTAAAATTTATGCTAACATACATCTATTTTTGCAAACATTTGATTTTTTAGGGCTTCTATAGCAAAATCCGGTTAACTATACTATTACCAAAAAACTACTGAAAAATGTATTCAGGTATACATAGGTACTTGCATTTTTATTGCCCAATTGCCATCCTGCCATTCGGTGGGGTAAGAGATTCCTGGATTTATAGACACACAATAAACACAAAACACAAACACCAGAGAGAACAATAAATAATAATGTTCTTTCTAACAAACACGTTGTGACCCGTCACTATATCTAAAGCGCGTCCGACCGCATTTACATCTCCGAACAAAATGATAAAAATGCATTTTTGCTCAAATATATCCAAACAATAACAACATCCGTCACAGTCATGGGTAAGTAGAAAAAAAGAGTTTTTTGTTTGCCATATGTTGATGTGATTATAAAGCAGCAGAGGAACATTTGGTCTTTTCCAAAAAAAGACAAGGCCGTTGTAAATTCCTACTGCGCTTCGATGATATATACAGGGTGGCCAATCGAAAACGAAACAGAGCCATTTTCAGAAAGTGAGTCATTACTTTAGGAAAAAGCAGGGGCCCGTCGCCTTTTGATTCAAGGGTCAAAGGGAGTCAAAAATACAAAAAAGGTGTCCCCCTTGAATCAAAAAGCGACGGGTCCCTGCTTTTTCCTAAAATAATGACACATTTCCTGAAAATGGCACTGTTTCTTTTTCGATTGGCCACCCTGTATATACAGGATGACTAAGATCGAAGTAAACTCAAGTTAATAATTTTGAATTTAGATAACAAATATGGACTTTACTTGATTTATAATTGATAAGGATTGTAACATAAATTCTTTTAAGTAGAGGATATTCAAATTAATGCCCTCTTTTCAATCAAAAATATTAGTTTTATTTGTATGTATGAATTATATTTGGAAGTTCCAGCGATGATTTGCAAAAAGTTGCAATGATCGAAAATAATTGGAATCACGCTCTATATAAATTAAACGGAAGCCAGTTCAGTTAAATTATGAGGAAGCTTTGAAACAATGCAAAATGAGAATTCAAATTTGGAGACTTTTTCGATTATTTTGCGGATTCAGAAAGCAGGACCGGCTCCGGGATACTGGAAGCCAATATTTGGAATTTTGAAGAATACTTAAATATTTTTCATAAAAAAATGGACCGACTTTATTGATTGGTGCACTGAAAAATAGAAAATAATATTAATTCTATCAGTAGAGGTAGTTTTGAAGTTGTGCAGTTATAGGTAAAAGTGTTTTGACACAAACTTCAAAAGTACCAGCACCAATAGAATAAATATTATTCTGCATTTCAAGTCAACAAAATGATTGAACGTTTTTTTACTTTAGTGATTTAAAAATATAGTGACAGCAATCATGAGCAATCAGAGTGTTCTAACTTGGCAACCGATGATTTTTTTTAGAAAATGTCCTATTTCAATGTTGCCAGCAATGATCACCTTTTTAATTCCTGTCAGTTTAAAATAAAAATTCCTTTCCCTCTTTGGTGGAAGTTTAGAGGTGTAACACTAGACTAGGAAATAGCCTAGTCCAAGGTGTAACATGAAAGTTGCAACGAGCTTAGGGCGATCAAAAAGATGTTCTCTGACGCTTCTTTCAGGTAGGCACCTATAATATGGAACATTAAAAATCTTCCAAATATCTTTCGGCGCAGACTCATTTATTTGCTGAAATACTTTGATGAATGTTTTGATCTCATTTTAACAATTAAAAATATAAGTGCAAGACGTATTAGTATGATATTACTGGACAAATTGTAACAGAATAAAAAATAATATATATATATATATACATAATTAAGTCACATAATTTTGGAAAAATTTCTCGGCCACATGTTCTGCAATGGCCATGGATGAAGTGGCTGCTGGACTTGGCATGAATAGACAATTAATAATGCGTTTTTGGATATTGTCACCTTCGAAGAATTTGATAACAAAATCATCAGTGAAACTGCCATCTTGACGTACCAGTTGAGCTTGAACAGCTGTTGGTCCTTGTCGTACATTTTTATCAGAAAAGAGACACAGTTTTTGCACTTCCTTGATCTGATCATCCATGCATAGGTGGCGTTTGACTTCATTCACACATTTGGGGAAATATCTGGAAATAATAAAGCAGTTATACACAAAAATATATAGTTACTTATTTAGAATAATAATATCAATAAATTATTCACAATATATTTCTCACTGCCTTGAGAGATGAGGAGTAAATAAAGTGACAGTTAGGGATTTGCAAGCGCGCCCAGCTCATCACCGGTCACTCATCTAAATCGCTTTGCACAGTTTAAATTTGATAATCAAAGTTAGCCAGTGTTCCTTTGCACACAATTGCAGCATAAATTAGTATCATTTTTTTAAAATGAATTGTGTTTTCTCACCTTTTGGTCATATTGAGAAACGCCTTCGAGCTCAATGTCGAACGCATGTAACTCAAATTGACTTCACTCTCTTCATAACCTTCGACTTTGTATGCGGGAATAGCTGTTGGACCTAAAAGCGTTCCACCCCATATACGAGGACTAAGATGACATCCCAAAAATGGTAGATCCAGATCTGGGACATGGTACACATTTGTAGCAATGTGTTCATTCTCCAACAGCTGATAGTTCACTTTGAAGGAAACAAAAATGGAGCCATCTTTATTGCCTGTGGACAAATTACATTTATGCGTGTTATTGAAATCAGAGATTTGAAAATTTTGGCATATAAAGATATTTAAATGGAAGGCATACAATGTCAAAGAAGATAGATACTGGTGATTGCCGTTGAGAGAGAGACTGTGTTTATTAGGGTTTGTTGGTACTACTCTACTGTATCTTCTAGAATTCTAAACGCTTACGTTGCGTCAGAGAAAACATCGATGCGTTGTCTACTAGGAATACCGAATTGACGGAGTTATGACGTCATGACGTGATGTTGACCAGTGTTTTGTGTTTTATGATTTATGAGCAAACTATGGCCAAACTGCCGCCAAACAATGAAAGACTACATACAATTATACTCCGACATATTTATGATAGTTACATTTTGATCACTATATTATTTATCGAGGTTTGGATCTAATAAATAAATAAATATAGATGTTGCACTTACTAACTTTGTTACTGTCGCCTTCAATAAATTGTGAAAGATTTCCATTTTGAAGACCACCACATACAATTAGATATTTGGATTTTATGAACAAATTGTCATTGCATTTAATCAAAATCGGATAGTCACAATTACCAGAACTCTTTATTCTGTTCACTTGATTGTTGAAGAGTATATGACCACCGTATTTTTGAAAATCTTTGCCAAAATGCTCGGTGACAATTTTCCAATCGACGTTGCCAGTGCTTGGAGACCATAAAGCTTGAAATCCTATAGGGAAAATATCAGGTAGTATTATGTTGTTTTCGACCGAATTCAAAAACGGAGGAAGTATAAACCTACATTGGTTTTATTGGTCGAAAGCAATACCTATACCTACCTTTACATTTTGGTTCAATTTCTTGCATCTCTTCCATTGTCCCCAATATTTTCAAACCTTTCAGACCATTTTCAACACCGCGTTGATACAATTTTTTTACTGTTTCTATTTCCGCACAATCAGTTGCCACAATCAACTTGCCACATGATTTGTATGGGATTTTCTTATCATCAAGGTATTTCAAAATCATATCTAAGCCTGAAAAATTCATAAACATCCTTTTACACACTGTAAATGTGTTCCTGTAGAGGTGTTACGCAAGGCGCTGTTTTATCCCCAGAACTGTTCACTGTCATCTTGGGTTTTAAACGTATCTAAGTTTACAGAACCAAGAATTAACACTGTTATGAACATGAAAACTGGACCCAGAAGGTAAGGGTAGCAGAAAAAAGCAAGAAGACGAAGAAGAAGTAATTTGTTGATCTTACCCCTAACACACAGCTTTGCTTTCATTGAGCCAGGCTTGTAATATACTCCGCTATGTACAACTCCACTATTATGGCTACTCTGGTGTTTACCCAGCGAACCTTCTTTCTCAACAATAATTGTTCTAATATCAGCAGATTTTTTCTTAATTTCCCGTCCAATAGCTGTACCGACAATACCACCTCCAATGATTATCAGATCATAGCATATGCCTTCCTAATAAGATAAATGATAATGACTAATTTCTAATTATTATTATCATAACACCTACTTGCACATTGAGGTTCTTGGTTCCATTTGTGAAAGTGATTTTCGATAGAGGACGTCTGAAATTTTTCCCTAGCAGATGGATTTGTCTGAGCATTGCAGTAGAGGACTTTTAGGTCAATAATTGCGCCAAAATGTTTGACAATCATTGATTTGACAGGAACTTTTGAGTTTATTTTTGTTGTCAAAGTTGTCATGAATATTATTTTAGTCATAGAGTAATTTTAGTCTCAAAACATGCTTACTGTTTTTAACATCCTCCAAAAAAATACGGGAGCAGGGTTTCTGAGTTTCTGGTATGTAGGACTTACAATATCCCAATTAATCGAAAATTCAGTAGCTCAGAATTAGGTAATTTTGTAACCAGAAGCCTTGTCGATTAAAAAAACACTTTGTTATATGCACTTTCATCATCAAAACTGTATAATTACATGTTTTCTATCACCGAGTCTATCACCCTAACTCAAATTCTAAATTATATGATTCAGCAAACAAGTACGTTAGAACCATTTTATCTTGAATCGTATCGATCGTGTTGAGTTTTGTCAGGATTACAATTTTGGGAACTCAAATAACGTCCATCTGAGGAGTTATTGATAAATTAGAAATAAAACATTCAAGTTAAATTGTTGTTATATAAACATATATTATCGTCAAATAGACGTACAGTAATAAAACGGAGTTATTTTGATTTTGTAGCTTTTTTTGGTGAATCCTCTACTATGTATAATTTAGGAGCACTGATTTTATCCCATATCTGAAAAAAAGCGAAACATTCTCATCAAAACAAGTGGACACAAGAAAAATTCAAAGTAGGGTAGAGTGGGGCAGGTTCGGATATAGGGCACCTCAGGACAGTTCAAATTTACCGCTAAAACAAAGCCCGCCAAGAGAGAGAAGTATCATCCAAATCGTTATCTCTGAATTTTTGTGTCTGAATCTGCCCCACTCCACCGTATAGCACCAAAGACTTACCTCCTCCTCCTTTTCATCCCCATGACTGTGTTCATCCTTTCTTCGCACAATAACTTGATTGAATCGAAAATCTTCAGCTCTAACAACTCTGGTACATGTAACCAACAACTGTGCCAACCATAGAACAGCTACCAAGGTATATGAGTATTTACACAGTTCATGATCGAGGAAGAAATGCCGAAGACCGCCCATCTGTTGAACGGTGAAATGATCCATCAAGGTGGTACATCTGAAATGATATAGCATCTTTTTATTCAAGTTGACTGCCGTCCATGACACACCTAGGTATAATAACTATTTGTGATAATGAAAACGCAAAAACAGTTCAATGGATGTAAGATCCGATGACCTAGTGTGCTGATCAGGCAAGAACGGTAAGACGCGGGAGTCGCGAAGAAAAGTGATATTGACTGCTGCTGTATGAGGTCTAGCATTATCCTGATGGAAAATTTAGTTGTATAGTTGGCATAGCATTGGCATATTTCTGTCAAAGACTACTAATGGAGGTCTATAATTCCATATGAAATTGCAGCCCATACACTCTAGGTAGGATTGCATTTCCTGCTTTTCTCCACGTCTTTGGTAACCTCTTCTTATTCCATCATGACCCTATTACGACTTGTCACTGCACACACTGGATACCGCTGCAATCTCACTCCTGTGCATCTTTGAGTTAAAGGTAAGATGAAGCGTTCTTCACGGTATGTAGTTCTTTGCACATCATCATTACCTCTACGACAATAATGTCTGTTTTGTGTGGTCTATGGTCATTCCCAACACGATATACCCTGGATGCACTTCTGCTAATCCTATCATCAATTTCCTGGATTGGGCTTTCGAAGCCCCATAATCCTAACCCATTCAAAAGCTCTTAATTGATTAGATTATCTTCTAACTGGACGCATCAATGTTTTTTAATCGAATAAAGCCATAAAATTTTGCCTCTATCTTAGATAGACAGATAGACAGAAGCGTCTCAACAGAGGATGCGAAAAAAACCTGGTGTTCTAAATGTCATTGTTATTTTTGTCTATCAGCTATCAGAAATAAAATACTTACCTGCTTTTTCCGGTATAATGTTCGAATTGCTGACAGAATGTATAGAGGCCTTTGGAAACCAGATTCATTACGATGAAGCTCAAAATAGTCATAATTCCAGAAGCAATTATGATTGGGTAAACATAGATCCAAGAACTCCTTATTCTGAAATCAGAAATAGATTGGAAAATTTAGTACGAAAGAGATTTTTTTTCACGTTCTGATTTTCGAATAAGTAGCCCTTTAATTTTGTTATATTCAAAAATCCAATTCCAGGTAATGCTATCTTCACAGATCTCAAATGAAGATTTGGTAAGTTTGCATCATAGATTACTAAGGAAAGCTCTGCAGTCTTACATAACCAAGTTTAAGTACCTTGGAGAGACAATCAAGAGTTTGATAGTGGCATACATGGAAACTAAGATCCTCAGAAGCCTGGTCAAGAAAAATATAAAGCGATGGACGAAGCAGGGGGCATTGTAATATACCCTGGGAGAATCTACAGAAGTAGATGAAGGCTGATGACAACCTTCTTGTAGACCATGGAGAAGATCGCAATGTCAAGCTTGCCATGGTAGATGTAAGCAAGAAAAAAATGCCAAGACACTGCCCAGGTATCAAAGCTCATCGACAAGGTCAATATATCTACATAGTAAGTAAACTCACGTATCTGTTGGATAGCCTCGACCGCCTCTGCCACATACCAAGGCTACAGCCCCTAATACAGCAGCCACAACCAGTGACAGCAGTGGTACAAACAACACCAAATCGCACATCATAACTGGAGCAAATACAGTGCCAGTAATACGCATACAAACTAGTCCACAAATTGAATGGTTCAGCACCCAGACTTGATCCTCATAGATAAAAATGCCAGGTTTATCTGATATAAGAATTATTTTTTATGATGATATTCATATTATATCTTTAACATAGATATAAGTATTTGATAAAGGCGAAGAATATGTACAAAGATGAAAAAAGGGTTTCAATACTATGAAGATGGAAGAACTTTATCAAACTAGAGTACTATAAGCTGCATATGTAGTACTGTAGTTTGTTGGTAATTTAGTAAGCGAAAATATAGGCACCAGACTAAAAATCAAGCCAGTAAAACTTCAAGCAAGCCTTTGAATTTCAGTTACGTACTTGGTATAGGAACAGCATTATCCCAATCAGTTCCATTATAGGGTGATTTGCTCTTCATTCGGAAAGCAGCACCTAATGCATAAATAGAAGTAATTTTGTCCATTTGTCATCTTTTTAGGGATTTTAAAATGTTTTTCTGTGAACTTTGAAACTACATTGATTCATCTGTTCAGTGATACCAGCTCATCACTGGTGTAGATCAAAGCTGTTTTATTCTTTGGATACACGTTTTGTAGATAGATTTTTTTATTTACCTAGTTCATAGGTCTTGTTGCAGTTGGTTAGAAAAAATTCTGGTTTTCCATACAGGATGCAACGATAATTGAAGATATCAAAAAGATCAGCGAATCCATACGAAGCTACCAAAGAGCATAAGGCTGTCAATATGAAAATTAACACATGAAGAACTGGAAAAAACAGATAAATAATATATAACGTTAATCATTTTTTGATAAGATGTTACGAACCCTTCCAAATAACACTAATTTCGCTGGCTTCTCTTTCTACAAACTGAAAATATCTTCTTGGTTTCATATTGTCAAAGTATTCTCAAACTTATTGCATTATTTTGTCTGGAATAGAAAGTGTTTTGAAGATTTCTTTGGTGTTGAGAATTTGTTACCCAAATTTTAACAAGTTTGAAGTTTACTAATGTCATTGGAGCTGATATAGAAAAATGCTGAGCAACAGCGAGTTTGTGTTATTATCAGTAGTTGTGATTGGATTGGACGAAAACAATAGAAGAACTGTACAAAATATCAAGCCTTATTAGCCATCAAATTCATAAGTCTCGTCAAGCCCAAAAAAAAATCCAAAAAATAGATGACAGTTAGCATAACTTTCAATAAAATTGAGATGGAAGACGGTATTTTTAATGATTTATAAATAAAAAAAGGAAAAATTGTGTTCTTACGACTTTTAGCTGGAAATTTCGATTTGGAACTATCTTTTGAATCCTAAATAGTACTTAATCATCCTTGCAGTCTATTGAACAGTAACATCCTTCACAACAAATCAGCAAAAATATGCGTAAAAATAGTAAATATACGTTCGCGAAAAAGTAAGGTTAAACGAATTGATGATTGACTTGTGCGGTATACTCAACGTTCAAGTGCCGTTAATGTCAATGTTGCCAACGCTGCCAGTATAACTTTCGCATATGGAGTTTAGAGGGGTGTTTAAAAAAATGGCCCCGAAAAAGAATTAAATTATAAGAGGGCTCTGGTGTACCAGAGTACTATTTTTCAAAGAGAGCGCCCAAAGTTATGGGAGTAGACAGTAACATTGAAAAACAAAAGTTACGTGCCATTTTCAAGATGGATAATACAGACACAATATATATCGAAAAATACTGTATATATTTTTACCATTATTATTCATCACTATTCACTTTTAAGAGCTTTTCACAATCAAGATCAGAAAATAATCAAATACTAATGTCAAGTGTCAAGATAAGATTTCAGATAAAGTTTAAGAACAGATACAAAAATATTTTACACCTTCTACTACTCTAGCACCATTCTGGACATTTTCTGAAACGTTATTTAATGCTTTTTTGTGGGCACTTTTCAAGCGAACAACAAAACAGCCTCTACACTCTATACTTTCGCAGCATTAGATTTAGATTATTTTATGAATTTAATTTATAAGAATATTTGCTTTAGAAAAAAATTAACGACAATAACAACTGAGATTAACATAAACAAATTTATAGTTAAACTTTTTTCTAAATGACATTTTACTTTTTTAAGTGAAAATGAAGACTCAAACTATTGGATTTTTTAAATGATATAGTGTTCTAGTGAATTCCAAAAATTGTTAAGAATTGTGGTCATAACATGACATTATCTGAGAATGGCACTATATATGGCGCTGTCAGAAATCTGTTTTGCTCTAAAGCAAGTAAAACAAATTTTAAACATGAAACTATACCTTAACAGATTTATACCAATTGGTATATGCTTTCGTCATTGAATGTTTTTTTTAAATGTTCAATATCGCAAACGTTATATGGGCAGTTTTGGCAACATTGGAATTGACAGTTCTTAAACGTCAAACTCACTGCACAAGTCAATCAATTCATCAATTCGTTCAACCTCACTTTTTCGTGAACTTATATTTACTATTTTCACGCATATTTTTGCAGGATGTTAGCGTTTAATAGAATGCAAGGATGATTAAGTACTTATATACTATTTGGGATTGAAAAGATAATTCCAAATCGAAAATTTCGGCTAAAAGTCATATAAGAACACAGTTTATCCCTTTTTTTATTAACAAATCTTTAAAAATAGAGCCTTCCACCTCAATTTATATTACCTCTATTTGATCTTACAGTTTTTTACCATTAACTCATTAACTTCAACAGCCAAGAATAATATGTTCATATGAACTTTTTCCAACTTGATTTAAAAACCTGCTACTGCTACTGTCGAAAATCCTGCTATAAAATGGATCAACCTGTATATTATTATAGATATATCGAACTGATTCGAATATAACAGCGCTTTGTCCTGCCGCGCGCGCGCAATCTTGTTATATCCTGCTACAGCCCAGCAGGAGAGTCCACAGTATTCGTGGTGTGGAATGTTTTCTTGTTAGTCGTGTTTTCCAATAAAATTTATACCTACCAGACACCCCTCTTGAAAATCGTTGCGTCTTGTGTATGACCATTCGCGATTCGCGACGGACGGCCCATAACATATTACTATTACGTTGCATTGTCATGATGTATGTTTGAAAGAGAAATAAGTTATACCGAGCGGTGAAATAATATTTGTGAGTGAAAATAACGATATATATATATATATAATAGAACGAACAGTGTGAAGGATTTTGTATTAAACTACGTATTTAACATGATAGTTTTTAAAAGCAAAGTGTAAAAAACAATGGTCATAACATCTGAAAACAGCTACATCAAGGGTGAGTGTGGTATTTTTCAAATCATCTGCTTTTTGTCGTTTACAAAAGTATAATTACTTTGTTGAAATCATTTTTATGTTCTGGAATATATGTGCCACATATATATATATATATATATAGACGTTTCTGGAAATGTAGATCAAAGAGACATATATCAGCTGACTCTGGATTTACGATTCTCCGCATGGGCGTCGGCATGGAATAAAACATGGGAATATACATATACCTATCCCATTTGCCTGTGTTTTTTGTTTTTTTTTTGATAAACACAGTTTGATAAATTATGTTTAACATCAACTGGATTAACGGGATCTTTATGATGTAAGAATTATACTTTAAAGTCGTGTATAATTTGATGAAATCAAGCTAAGAATCTATTTGATTCGATAAATTGGATTTTACTGTTCTCATGGAAATTATAAGAGTCAAAACCGCTGATACAAGTATCAAAAATAATCATCACATATCAAAATAAAAATGATTTGAACTTTTATAACATGAATACACAAATAAACATGTTTTAGTACAATGTTATTGTTATTAGGAATATGGTAGGTTTCAATGTAGATAAGTTTCAAATGAGAGAGTAGGTACTTATTGTAATTTGATTAGCAATTTTGAGAAAGAACAAGTTCTTTAGCTGACCTACAGCCGCATCAGGAAGAACAAGGCTTAGTGATTTAAAAGAATTTGAAAAGTTCTTACGAAAAATCAAAACTTAGCCAACGTCCAACGTTTATCGCTATCAATCAGTAGAAGATGAACATTTTAAGCAAGATTTTTACAACTGATTCCTTTAAATTTAAACTGTGATTTAAATTAAAGGGTGCTGGTTATCGAATTAAGTATGATTTTTCTTTACAAATATTAGCCAAAATGGAAATTGAAACTTAAATAATTAATAATTACACCGTATTTTATGGAATAATTCACATGACTATTTAAATGGTAAAATGAATAATCAAAATTAGAGGCCTCAGCTTTTTATATATTTATACTTTTTGATCGACATCAAAAGAAGAAGGATAGGTATACAACTCGACTGTTTGCTTTTTTTGGTTCGTACGCGAGTTGTTAGTATATATCTAGGAAACGTACTCCGATTTTGATGATTTTTGATACATTTGAAAGTGTAGATTTGAGAAATGGTTCCATATTCGTAAAAACTCAAATCCGAAATCTTCTTCTCTTAAAAAAACAGCCCCAAAGGAAATGAAAAAGGCAATTTTTCTCGAAAATCGAAAATCTGAAATGGCAGAATTAAACATGAGAAAATATCTGGAAACGTTTAAATTGACCATTTTTTCAAGAGCGCTACGGTTTTCGAGTTACATTCACATTAAAATCTTACATATTTGTATTTTCGCTATGTGGAGGGGGTGATTTCTTTCGAGAACTGAAAATCTTTGGGTAGCACATATGAAAGACAATAATATTTGTAGCAATATTTATAATGAACATTTTTTCCTTAGAGTTACGGTTTTCAAGTAAAATTTAAAATACTTAAGCGTATTTCCGCAGCGATGTTTTGAGATCTTAACGATTTTCGTGACTAAAGTTACACTCAAAAGTGTGAAATAAATATTTCTTTCAAAAAAATATATCGACTTTATTAGTTGGTGCATCGAAAAATATAAAATAATATAAATTCTATTGGTGCTGTTACTTTTTAAGTTGGTGCAAAAGGTCTTCTATTTAACTACAATTGCACAACTTCAAAAGTACCAGCACCAATAGAATTAATATTATTTTGTATTTTTCGGTGCACCGACTAATAAAAAGTCGGTCCAATTTTTAGTAAAAAATATTTCGTATTTAGATAAAAGATATTAGATCTCTATCAAATATTTTTGTCTATAAACGCAAATACATTTTATGAGAAAATCTAAATTTTGAAGAAATGAACCTTTACTGTAAATATAATCAAAAGCATTTCCCGAGGCATTTTTCCATTAATACAACCTCAATCCCAAAGACCTTGTGTCTTCATTCCAATGTTCAGGGCACACAATATTAGGTTCAGGGATGTCGTATTTTGTTGTTGATAGGAATACCTTTACATAGGGATTGCGTGTTTAGATAAATGGAAGTGAAGGTCGTCAGCTGGCGACATCGACAGACATGCGCAGAGACAAGAAGGCGAGAATCAAACAACAACAACCACTTGCTAGATCGAAATGTTCTCTATGTATATATAGTCAGGGCAGAAGGGCCGATGGCGGAAATTGTAGTCTAGTCAGTTTATCTCAAAAATAAGAATATTTTACGGATCCTGCTAAATTACATGCTATATCGTTAAATCGCCATCGTCATTGATTAACTAATAGAAGGTCTCAAAAGGATCGTTAAATCATAAGTCATTGGCATTGATGGGAAAGCAATTACTTGATGTTCATAGTTTTGATAATGATAGACAATATTTTGCCAATATTTTGAATTACAACCACATATTTCCGAAAAGAGAATTACATTATTTTTTTTTTCATTCTCAGAGCCCTAACTATAAATCCTTGAGAAAGTACAAATAATAAATCTCAGTCCAGTTATATATTTTCCTCTTTTTGTTTAGTCGGTCGGAAAAAAACCTTGAGCTTGCTCATTTTAAATACAACTGGCAATGCTGCTACCTAGTAGCAGTGTTTTATAAAATTGGATAATATCTTCGAAGAATAATGTTTCAATAGTCTAGTCAATAGTGTTTTTTTTTTCGAAATGATTGACTCGACCATCATATAGTATGAAAGCACGTGGTGATGGCGTCTTCCCCCCAGACATGATGGTCGCACACAAAAGTGAGTCTTTCCTTCCCCCCACCGTGCGACAACAACACAGATACGCTTCCCATATCGATCCTCCAGGAAAGGAATATACCTATACCTACCTTTTGCCCAACATCCGCATTGACCTCGTCGCTCTCTTTCCATATTATTATTTGTCTCACAATAAACTCGATCACGGGCAGCTTATTATCAATCTTAATTATCATCACATTTACCACCTGTATAACTAAACAAGAAATAAGGATTTGATGCCCAACTATGCTTTGTAAACTTGGTGAAGCAAAAGTGTCAAATGAAAAAAAGTTGTCATTCTATATCTAGGTAGTCTTTCTTTGAAGTGTCTACTGCATGTCAAGGAAATTCCCAGGAACAGGAAGAAAACATATTTTAAAATGCTTATTTCGGATTTCTCAACTGACAATTAACAATATGAACTGATCAGAAAATTATTGTCCAAAATCGCACACATTTTTAATATTCATAGATGCTGTTTCTTTGAAAATTTATTGATACTACAATGAATCATATCCATATAAAAGGCTTTAAATCTTCTTATATCAATAATTGAATGAAACTCATAAGATTAGAGGTAGAATTTATATTTAAAAATTGAATCAACAGCCGTCCAAATTTATTTAAAATTTTGGCGGATGCGCTCCACTATTATTTAGTTTCCATTTAAAGTTGGAAATAAAGCAAAGTCATGAAACAGGCAATTGAAACATAAATTCTTTGTTAATTTGGTTTGAATCTTTCGCACATTTTTACTTTCCTACCGCAACTACTAAGGAAAGTATTGTAATCATGTAAAATTCTCGGCGTTCGGTTCTCAACAGATTTATCTATTCATTTCAGAAGTTTCAGTGACATAGATTCACCATCCTGCTTGCACTGGTTGCTAGACTCTAGCTGAAAAACGTGCTTCACTCAAGACTGTGGTGCTAAGACGGCTATAACGATTTTGATGAAACATTCTGCATCAAAAACTTTACCACCTGCTATAACTCTTTACTCTGAGAAATTGTAGAAAATAAAGCTATAGGTATGCTCAAATGCGGCACTGTCAAATTTTCAATGCTTTTTTATCAACATTTAATACAACCGTGGCTGTTTATGTCAAGACACGTTGAAAAAAATTAAAGACCTGATCAGACGATTCTTATGTTCGATGAAATTCGTCTGAGGGCGCTAGGAAATTCGTGTGAGAGGACTAGATTAAGCTATAGGATAAGGATATTTAACCACAAAAGAAGGATTTGCTGTTATACAGCTTTATAACATGTTTCCTTAAGAAGATAATTGAAAATGCAAGGAACTACTCCTATATACAGAATTACAAGCTGTGTCATTATCACTTTCCTATATTTAGGGCACAATTAAAATTTAAAATTTGGAGCTCCGCCGCCAAAAGATTAATTTCAAATTTTGGCGAATGCGCCCGATGATTGATTTATCTACTTTTAAATCAATACTCTTTGTTGCACATATTTTAATTTCCAATCAAAGAATAACGAATTTTAATGGCATTTAATGTGATTTCATTATCATCAACAAGGACTTTTTAGTATTCCGGGAGACGGCGTTGCACATTTTCTGATGACAGTTACAGTTCTGAAGAAATGCAAAATATTTTTATTGCGTTCATGTTTGTTTGTTGTTTTTTTTGAGCTAGCTTTCCGATTATTTATTTCAAAGTTATACATAGAAGATTCTTGGCACCAATTTCAAAATCATCAGTACTTTTGTATTTTTCGCTCGTATAATAAACTTGGTCTTAGTTTTTTGACAATGTTAATGATTTCACGTTTTTGAGTGTGCAAAAACTATAACACAAAATTACCAACACATATGTAAAATAATTCATACACAGAAAAAATCGAATTGTATACCTTCTTTTTTTAAGTAGTTCAAAAAGCAGAAAATAATTCAAAACACGTTTTTAAAACTGACTAGAAAGCATGTTTCTTGTTTTGAAGTTGTAAATGTATTGTTTTTTTATTTCAATAATTATTCCTCATAACGTTACGTTATGTTATACTTCAGGAACAGATGGCGGTACGATGCTGGGTGCATTTGCGGGCATCGGCGTCATTGTATTGGTGTTCCTTGTCTACATCAAAAACAAGGGTTGGTGGTGGAATCAGGCACCGAGTGAGAATTGCTGCGAAGAGGGTTGTCCCCCATTGTCGCCACCATCATCCCCACTACCAGCATCCACATCAACATCGACATTAACGAATCGATCCACTGGACAATTGCCAACAAAAGTGCCTACAAGCAGTTCCGTGTCCAGCATATTACCTCCAAAGAATAAACTTTGTAAGTACTTATCTATACTCGAAGAACAGGTACCCACTCAAATTCATTTCTGCTCGAAATGATTCATCTAGTTGTTGTCGCACCCAACACCCCTCGGCCGTGTCGTTGACTCCTCCTCATTTTTTTAGCAAAACTGACTGATGTATTTCTTTCTAGTGAAGACAAATTCATTCCACGGCTTGGGCACCTCAAGCAACAGCGTTATCGGGGGCAGCGGTGGCCTCAGCAACAACCTCCACCACCACCACCATCATCACCATAACAATCAATCTCACTCCCAAAACCATCATCAACACCACAACTCCGATTCGGTGGCCCATAGTGATTTGGGTTATGGCTGGCGAGGTTCCAACAACCATCAACAAAACAGCAGCAGCAGTACGGGCAGTGGTGGCTCCCTCTTTGCCATCCGCCTGCCCCCATACGAGCTGGTCTCCATGGTGGAGAAGGGCCGATGTGTCATCGGCAAGGGTAGTAGCAATAGTTCCTGCTGCAGCTCAGAGACCAGCAGTTCTGCAGCTCTTGCAGCAGGAGGAGTTGTGCAGCCCATTCATCACTTTGATGATTTCATCATGCAAAGGTATCTAGATGTCTATCATTTTTGACCACACAATGTCCCAATTTAAGGGTAGCAAGATAAAAATGACATGTCCATCATCGCCTTTTTTTCACTTCCATTTAACGGAAGGGTCCCCTTCTTCTCGAATCTTCAACAGAAATCTTCCAACGCTACGCGAATTTGCTCAAACTCACTAGATGCTTCGTGGTATCATCTTGACCCGGGCATGCATCGCTGACCAATAGCAGCATGCCCCACACTCAACCACCCGGGCCCCACCAACGTCCGTACTCCGCCCTCTGACGAATAGCACACGCCTCGATAATGGCGTCAGTCAACCCAAGTTCGTTACAATAAAGAATGTTCTTGAGAACTGAAAATTGTCAATAAAATGAGAATTGTACCAAAGGCGTAGAGTCAACCTTAGTTATTATTTGTTTTGTAACATGACATTGTGAAAGTATCCAACTAGATTTGATTTTCGGAAATACTTACCCATGTAAATATTTCGTTATCTAGAACTATCTAGATATAGTAGAACCTGCCTTTAATAGAATGGAGTCCATACTTTATAACAGTTATATAGGTACCGTGAAATTCTTAAATTAAACTTAATTTTTTTCAGATGTATGGCTGACCTGAGAGAGACTCGAATTGACAATCAAACTGCTGATTATCAAACAGTAGATTCATTCTCGCAAATTGATTTGGATAGCAATGGAAATAGGGATGTAAGTATACAAAAATATATCATTTTTCATTTTATAGCTAGAAAAAGCTCAAACAATAAATAACAGCATAATAATTCTCTTGATTAGATTAAAAAAAACGACCAAAAACTAGCTTAAACAACTATCATCAATCAATCGTTTTCGGAACCACAATGCCACAGACATCTTCACAGATACACATCTCACATATACCTACCAACTTATTTTGATTCCCATTTTCGCAGTGTATTGTGGTGATGAATCCCGACAGCGAAGACAAACAGGACGGTAACGAGGTGTTGACGCATTCCATCCAATCCAACGATCCGGCAGCCAACGAAATCACCAATCAACAGGACGATCAGCAGCAGCAAATACAGCAGCAGCACGATCATAATGTGGCGACGACGACGCCAAGAACTTGCGGCCTGCTGGAGATTGCCCTGCTGTACGATGCCCCCGTGCGCAAGATGACTGTGCACGTGCTGCAGGCCCGACTCGAACAACCGCCACCTGACAGAGAACAGCCTACGCACACCCAGGTATATAAATATATTTATTTAATCGATAGGTATTAAAAATACACGACTAATTTGTTAAAAATATGTATCCAATCACAAACTAATTACCAAACATATCTATAATGAATAACTAATATATTTTAATTAAAATAAACTTGAACATCGATTGCCCTGCTTTGTTGAGAGAATGAAACTTCCAATTGAATATCGGAAAGTAAGGGGAAGTGCTGTGTTCCAAATTGTTCAGTAATTTTGGAGATTACCGCAAACAAACATAATTAAGAGGTGTCATAAGTGTTTCTTGCTTTTCGCGCATACTTCCTAGTAGCGGAGTAGCAGCAATGTATTTGTTCAACTGCTCCAGTGATGTAGCTACCATTTTTCACACGGAACTTTATAAGACGGAGCACCGGAGCATTCATGTTGATATCCAATTTTTCTACCAGTTACAGCGAATGAATTTAACATCAGATCTTATTTGTTGCAGGTGCGGCTGATACTTTTACCGAGCAAAAAACAGAAACACAAAACTAAAATACGTTATGGAGAAAATCCTCATTACATGGAGAGCTTTGTACTGCATCGTATCAATCCAGGTATGCAAAAATTAATTTAAATAATATATTAGATTTTTTTTTAAACCCTAGCTAATAGCACTCGCAATCAAGGCGCCTTTCAAACAAAACAATGGAAGAAGTAACTCTATGTTCTTTTCAATGCTTTTATAACGAATACATTCATTACATTCGGGAAATAGCAGAAACAAGAGATAGGTTATGTTGCAATATTGTTACTGACTGTCATTATGGAAAGTGCTGTCATATTAAAGACGTCACTTTCTGATTTGGTAATCAGGACACTGCTGTGCTGTAGGTACCACCCAAGATTTTTACAGAAACCTTGGGTACGAACCACGGTCATACAGGAAGGTCTTGAAACAAGCGTAAAAAAGGGGTTCGCTTAGCGTCCAGCATCAAGTCTTTATCAGCTTCAAATTTCTATCGCTTGGTTCGCAGTTGAAGGGAGATGTTGTTAAAACATAAAAATACCAATTCAAAGGATGCTGCAGAGTTGTAAGAAGAATCACATTGTCTCCGTTAACATGTTTCCATATCGATAGGTCTTGATCATGTTGTTTTTTGTGTATTTTTGCAGAAGATGTCAACTCCATGGGAGTCCGTCTACGTTTGTATGGCTGTGAGAGAATGCGACGCGAACGCATCATTGGTGAAGCTATTGTCAGCTTTGCCAAAATCAATTTGGAATTGGAAAATCACTTTTGGTTGAATCTGCTACCAAGGGCAAACACTTCGGTAAGAGCTGTTGATTCTTTTTAATAAAGGGTATTCGAACAGCAGTTTGCATCAGTTTCAAACTGTGTTCTGTGATTGTGAGTCATGCGCATTTCAATTTCGGTTTGAATTTGGTTTGAATCAGAGAATACTACCTTCGTTTGAAGTGCTGCTCGAACACCTTTATAGTTTCTTACAGAAATATACGTTAAATTCTTGGGTATATAATTAAGTATCGTTTTGTTAAGTACCCATTGCGTTTATTTCTAAATTCAATCCTGTGCACTGACCAGTTTCAAGCATATATGGAAACAAGTATGTCACATCATACTGGTCAGTATCTGAAGCTAGTTTTTTTAGAGCTTGATATCGAATCATCTTAAACATAACTTGTCCACATTTTTTCTCAAATTTCCTTTTTTTGTGCAACAGCTTCTTGGGTGTACTGGTGATATGATGAGTTTAACTCGATCGGACAGTACCGGATCGAGGCAATCGATGCAACATGGCGGTGTTCCGGAATTACTGCTCGGACTGAGTTACAATGCCACCACTGGTAGACTCAGTGTGGAAGTTGTTAAGGGCTCCCACTTTAGGTAAGTACCTACAATACAGTACAATTTTTTTTATTTTGACGCAGTGGAAGAAAACAAGTCTGACGTTTACAAATTATATTAATAAATTTGTTTACTTCCAGCTATCTTCTGAGAAATGTCGGAGGGATTAGCCGTGCTCCTGATACTTATGTAAAATTGAACTTGGTAAGCAGTACTGGTCAGGAACTGGCACATGGTAAGACTACAATCAGAAGGGGTCAACCAAATCCACTTTTCAAGGAAACATTCATATTCCAGGTAAGTGTTTAGTCGTAACCACTAATAACATATTTAAATATAATGAGTCTAACTCAATTCTAAGAGGATATGTGCCTACTTAAATAATAAGGATGGTTAACATAAATAAATAAAAAAAACAATAATATAAACTAATTAATTACTCATATATTCGTTCTTTTGGCTATGCACGATTTGTATATTATCACAGGTTGCCCTCTTTCAACTGGCCGATGTTACGCTTATGGTGGTAGTCTACAACCGGAAAGGTGTCACAAAGAAAAAGGAAATGCTCGGCTGGTTTAGTCTCGGCCTGAACTCGAGTGGCGCTGAGGAGCTGGCTCATTGGATGGACATGAAGGAGTACCAACAGGAACAGCTGTTTCGTTGGCATGTCCTAGTGCAATCATAGCTCATGTCTTGGCACATGGACCAACAACAATTTCTGATGTAAAATATTCCAATTTCTACCCGAAAACAAAAATGATTTATCCTTCTGGTAGGGGTAATACATTGTCCTACTAGGAGGCGCTTCTGCAGAGTTTGAGAAACTCTTGAAAATCTTTAATGTGCAAGCACGGTGCTTACATTACCTAATGGTACGGTTTATTGTTACTCCTTAATCATGAAGGGCTAGATTAAGATGGAGGCAATTAGAAAACTATCAACCACCACTTTATGTTTTTGAGTTGTCGTGGCACTAGGACTAGGACAGACAAGAGATGCTCAGTTGGTGAAGGCATTTTAGACCGCTACGTTCATGTCGTCAGTCCATGACAAAACGGTAAAATCGAACATAAATATCGACATATTCTGGCAAATTAAATTTATATTTCACTAGATCTTGGTTCATTATTTCCTCACGATCCACGACATTGTATTGCAGAAGCCACAAATATCATAAACTAATTATTTGATTAAAGAAAACCTAAATTGACGCAACCCAAAATGCAAATGAGCACAAAATATAAGACTATCGTTATGATACCTTCTTTTCATAGAATTAGTACTCCAATTCTATGATTCTTTTCGTGGTATCATCGTAGAACAAAGAACGACAAGAGGTCTTCTTGTACCATGGTCTCTGGTATCATGGTTAGCATAATGATGAAATCAAAAATCTAATTCACCACTAGGTGGTGCTAGCTTAGATTCACAACAAAATTGGTTAGCCTACTGCAAAAATTGAAATAAAGCAAACTCTTTGATAAGTGGAGCCAGAATGGATGGAGCTATGCTTTCACTTGTACTAAAACTAATGAGCAAGAAACCTGCAACAAATTTCTATGCGAGTAAATAGTAGATAGACATGGCATTCCAAAATGAATTAAAGTAATTTTTTTGTTTTAATACAAATGTGTTCTTCTAACAGTTCAGATAATTCTGAAGGTTATTTTATCCAATCTAGTTTAATCGTTGATTTACTTTGTGCACTTTAAGAAGTGTGTATGACGTCATAGGATAAGAGATTCATCAGGACTAGTTTATTATGGGAATAAAAGAAAATTAGGCAGTCAGGCTATTAATAACTGTCTTAAGTTCCTAATATTCGTGCTCGAAGTCCATTTACTATTTCTTTAGTGTCATTTTACCACGATATTACTTGATTTCGAAGGCAGTGACGGTTTTTATACAGAAAATAATGTCAAGGTAACAAACTAGTTCTCAAGAAACTGTGGAATGAATAGAAGCTTGATATTTGAGTAACTTTATAAATGAATATGGAACCTTGAAAGTTTAAGTAGATGCTTACTTGAAGAAACTTGTAAGTATGAATAGCAGACTTGGGTATTGTTAAAAAAATTAAATTATTTATTGATGCAATCTTATCTGTTCAGAAATAGACAAAAAATGAAAGTAACCAATGTAAATATTTCCTAAGTAGGTATATGTATAGCCAAAAGCTTTTATTACTGTTATAAAATAGAAAAAATAAACTCGTTAGATTTTATAATGTTTCATAAATAAATACATATATAGTCTATCTTGACTCTTAAGTGTACCTGTCTCTATATAATATATTCGCAAAACCATTTTCATCTATTTAAAGCACTATTAACTGTTATAGAGAAAATAATATGTATAATAACCCTAACGGTATTTGTAGAGACACTGAAACAATAACGAAGAAGCTGATAAGTGGACTCAAAACCGAAAAGTCGAACGTATTATGCTGACCAATAACTTTTTTAATAGCTAAATGGAGTCTAAGTCGCTAAGAAACGTCATGTATTCTATAGAGAATTCAAAAAAAAAATCAATCTGTGTCTGTGGTAGGCTTTTTGGCGTATCTCTGTCATTCTGGAGTCTCTAATGGTCATGTCTTTATTATTTTAGTGCCTCTATAGTTGTAGGTAGATGAAAATCTATTGTGGATGATGAAAAAAATGTTGATGATATTGTGTATTTCTGGATAGAAAACATATATAAATATATATAAATGGTGTGATAATTATTGATGTAAGAAAATAATTAAATAAATTAATAAACATAATTTCAAATTACAATTTGCCAAATAAAATGTAATAAGTAATTGATATAGGTATGATGGTGATGATGATGATGATAATATGAAATGCACAAAATAAAAATTTAAGGGAGTTTCTTACAAATTAAAATAAATATATACTGAACAATGTTTTTTGATAAATTTTGCAAAATATTTTCTAATTAGGTTTATTAAAATATTCATATTTGGTCCTATAGATAATAAATTGAAGAGAAAACAATTTCTTGTTTTTTTTCTTCCCTATAAATATTTTTTTAACTTCAATAGATGCTGTCTGAAGACCGTGTATCTGAAGCACTAAAGTCAAGGAAGCGCCCCATTTCCCAGAAAATTTCACTATGAAATAGTTGTCCTACTTAACATAATGAAGGGATATACGAGAGCGGTTTCGATGACTATCAATAGGATATCATCACGTCAGTAGATTGACAATAGTAGAAGGGATCATTTTAATCCGTTAAACAATCACTATTCATCTGACTACAATTTCCCAAACCTATAATACTTTCTACTCGCTCTTTATAATCCGAATACTTTTTCATTCAAATTTCGCGCGGATTGTTTACGCAGGGCTAGATTCAAGGCAGGATGACTAACTCTGTATCCTGTTCTATAAGCAGCAGTGGCAGAAATAACGTCCTGTGATAAGTTGTCATTTAGGGGTTTCACACGAGTAGTGGGAGTTAACACAAAAAAAAATTGGAGAGTTAACCATCCTCCCTTTATATATTCCCAGCTAGTCCAGCTAGATGCAAGAAGCCCGGAAACTCGCCCTAAAAATCGTGTAAAATTTTATACGCATATCTTTTGTAAATACGTTTTTGCGCATCATGCCATGCGCAACAGGCGGCTCTCGAAAAAAAAACAGCAGATCATAATCACGAAGATAATCAAAGAGATCAAATATTTAAGATGACTGTCAAAATGTTCGTCGTACACGAGGCTATGCTATGATATACAACTTCTGTAATCTCATGTGGGTACGTAGAGAAGCATAGGAATTTGACTCTCCTTCTTTCCAGTCTTCTTGGCTAGATGTATCATTGCCAAGCTGTATATGACTTATAGAACGTGAATATTCTGTTAGTCAGTAGCGGAGGTCTTTTAGAATTAACAGGACGTAATCAGCTTTAAAAATAATAGAACAGAAATGCAAATCTACAATCTTCCTCTAGCGTAAACAAACCAGTGCAATTCATGCTACGCGACCTTTATATTTGTCTATGGACTATGGACGCAACGTCCAATTAATCTTTTCGTTTGACTTGTTAGGATTATTTAAAAAAAAACGACCACATATACAAGATTTTTTTTTCTCAAAAAATACATTATCTACAAATGACAGCACTCCTCGGAATTTCTCACTTTTTTCTCATGAAAAATCACCAATTCATTATCGGACAAAGAATGCGATTTGAAAAAAATATCCGACAGTAAAAGATTCTCTGTTTCCATGGTTCTTTTGGATTGTGTAAAAGATAATCGTTTGGTGGTATCAGAGTCGCCAGTTGTAAGTAAACTTGAGCTGAAATAGTAAAAAATCAATTAAAGCTGTAACAATATTTTAAATGTAGTAACGAGCTTAGGTTAATCCCTAATTTAGTGATAAACACAACATCGAAAGTAAAACAGTTTACGTTTATCCTGGAATATAAAACTCTTCTTGTCACCATGAAAGTATGTACATGTAATAAGTATATTTATGTGGCTGAATGAGGTTTTTATTCCCTCCAATTTATCTCAACTCGCCAGTAGATGGCGCTGCTCTGCATTAAGTTTAAAACCGTTTAATGGGACGCCAAGAAAAATGTCATTTTTTATACAAAAGTGAATAAATTTTTTTGAGTCTGTGGTATCTAAGTACTACCAGAGAATCAGAGAACACGTCTCTGTTCTCTAGTACTACCTAAACCAAGGACAGTCTGATAAGCATAGAATTCTATGCTGATAAGTTCCGTAGTTCCGCTAGTAAGAGTAGAAACAGGTATGTTTTCTCCTCTGGTAGAAACTTACTATTGGGATATTTCTATATAGTAAAGAGAACCTTTTTTAATTCTATTTATTATATTTTTGTACTTCATTTTGATGAGATTGTGACGATGTCGATTGATTTGAGATTTAACTAATTGAATCAATACTTATAGGTTGTAATTTTTTCTATAAACAAGTCGAGATGAAAGAATTTGAGCTTTGGAAAATCAGATGCACTATAATAACTTTCTATTAATAGAAAGCAGGAAAAAAATCTCTTACCTTCTGCCATTGTCCGTTTGAGTCTCCACCTGACAAGTCTTTGGTCTAGCCGTACACTCTATCAATATATTGTTAAGTTGATTAATAATTTTTATGGCAAATCTTAATTTGTTTTTATACTTGCTTGATTTCTCAGCATTATCATTATTTTGTGCATTCAATGTTTTACAGTTCAGTTGCATTGATTTCAATTCTTTTTTAATTTTTGTTATTTCTTCAGTTAATTGTTTTTCTTTCTTGGTCTTTTCTTGTTTCAACGACTCGTTTTCAGCTTTAAGTTGTTTTATCTAAAGATAGTTGGTCAATTTAATTATTAAAACCACGACAGTCGACATTAAGCTAACTATAGCAAAATCATTTTTTATTAAGCACTTTTAGCAGTGGTTTAAACTTGAAACAAAAGCTAAGAGAATTATAATATTTGCGTACCTCTTGAATATGTTGCTTCTGCTGTTGAATACATTTTCTATTATTCTCAATCAAAATAGACTCGTTATTCTTAATATCCAGTCTGAGTTTATTAATCTCGTCGTCAAATCTGGCTCTTTCTGACTCAGCAAACTTGACAATATTCTCATTTTCTTTACGTAGTTCAGCAATTTGCCTCTTCAATGAAGAATTTTCCACGTCTAATTTGAATTTATCATTCATTATAGATTGTAATTCTGATAGAGGTGGATTTTTAGTGGCGATTGTATGTTTGAATCTGTCAACTACTGCAGCAGTGCTGCTAGTTTTGTCGGCATTTTTGCTTGAATGACTTCTTTTCTCCAATGGGGTCCCTCTCAACCAGACTGGAGGAGACATATTTTATTGGTAATTTTGTCAGTGGCAGTTGAAAAGAAAGAAAAGTCACATTTTTGTGACATGCTTTTTTTTCATGGAGTGTTGGTGGTAAATTTGCAAGGTTCACAACCAAGTACATCCAAACCTTAAGGCTGTTCACCTCATAGGTCAAGGCCATGGAGATAAAATAATTTGAAATCTCATATGCTCAACGTTGGCCGTTGCAACCATTGAAATTTAGTTAAATGATGATGAAGTTCTTCCTTCCTTGTTTGGCACATATTCTAATAAAATGATATATATATATATATCCCTGTTTCTTTTCAAAAAGGCTTCCATTTTCACATGTCATTCCCTGCCTGTCTATTGTATTATCTCTGCGGTCACATTCTGAATTTAGATCAGAGGACACGTTTTAGATTTTATTATTATTCCAATCTTGCGACGCAAACAAACGCACCTTTATGTAAGGACAGTCTTACACTCTTGAAAAGTATTAATCACAACGCACCTTAGACAAGGGATTTCCTAATCTAAGCAACGCACAAATTATCCTTTATAAATGAAAACAACACGGGTGATCGCTTATAAACAACTTTTGTAAAGTAAAATTAATTTATGGACTGTGGAGTGATATTATTTTGTATAACCAACTAGATACTTGACAAGTAGTGTGCTGCTGTCTTAAGTTCCATGAAACAAATATTTAGGTCTCTCTCCCACTTTTCTGTCCATTGATAGTCCCTGTGCCCTGTGCAATGGCAGTGACATAGAGGTAATACACATAGAGTATACGAAAATGCATTTTAAAGTTCTTAGTTGTACCAATAGTAGATGATAAACATAAAATAATAAGATAATATTAGGTTTTAATTTATTTTTATCGGGCTTGATACAATTTGCCATACATCAGCGTTATTTACATAAGAGCTGCATGCGCCTACTCTATGGTTATGGTGCATTTGCATCAAATGTTTTCTCTGATTTGCAGCAGCATTGGTAGCAGCGGTCCTAAGAAATATCCCTAGCATTCGTGTTCTGGTAACCAGCTGCTGAGTTGTCACATCGCCAACCAATCAGCGCAATGGCCGATCAGTAGAGAAAATCAAGTAGTAACCTCTCGTGTCTGTGTGCGTGTCATGTTTTTGATCGACAAAAATGGTTCAAGCCGGGTCGTCGAAAAAGTCAACATCTCCAAAAGTAAATAGTAAAGCGGGAATTAGCAGCTTGATAATATTTGTAGTATTACTGCTAGCATGGATTGCCGGTTTTTCATCACGTCTATTTGCTGTTATCAGATTCGAGAGTATCATTCATGAATTTGATCCATGGTAAGTGTACACATATCAGTTACATGTTGGATATAATATAAAGAAGCTAATTCTTGATTAATTTGATCTTTTTGAATGAAACTTGTTAGCTTATAGTTGTGCAATTACATATATCATAACTGTAATAGATTTGCAATCCAATACCAAAATGACAGACAGTAGGTAAATTGGATTAAAGATTAGTAGAAGTACATCATATTACTTTTAGGTTTAACTACCGAGCTACGGCTTATATGGTAAAACATGGATTCTACAATTTCTTGAATTGGTTCGATGAAAGAGCATGGTATCCATTGGGGCGAATAGTTGGGGGTACTGTTTACCCTGGTCTTATGTTAACATCGGGCAGTATACATTACATACTGCACTCTCTCAACATAAATGTTCATATTCGAGACATTTGCGTCTTCTTAGCACCTATTTTTAGGTAGGTAAAGTTAATACTCCTCGAAAAAATAAACTGCTACCACAGTAAACTCTTTTTTTATCAGATAAATAAATATCTTATCTATTTATTGATTCTTGGAGTGTGATTATTAAGTAAATATTTATTTTTCTTTTCAACACAGTGGCCTTACAGCTATTTCGACGTATTTTCTCACAAAAGAATTATGGTCTTCGGGAGCAGGTCTGTTTGCTGCCTGTTTTATTGCCATTGTGCCAGGTTACATTAGTCGATCAGTAGCTGGAAGTTATGATAATGAAGGTATTGCCATTTTTGCCCTTCAATTCACCTATTTCCTTTGGATCAAATCCGTCAAGACTGGATCAGTGGGATGGGCTGTTGGAGCTGCCCTATCCTACTTTTACATGGTATGTATGTGTGGTTTATTTTATTTATTAAATTGCTTGTAGGTATATTATAATATTAAGCAATCCATTTGAAAAATTACTCGTCACTTTTTGGAGCAGAAATATTTTATTTAAAATAGCGTAACTACAACTGCCTTTTTTTTGATCAATCGATATGGATTTTAGTTAATACAGAAGAAGAGTTTTCTTCAGTGGAATAAAAAGTCGCCTCGTATCTTAATTCAGTTTAAATTTTGTATAAAAATGAAACATCAGATGTCACTTTTCGATAATGAGCTCAATAAATGTCGACAATGATTTGCTTTAACTTTTTCAAAACATTTTTAACTTTATTATAATTTCATAAACCATTTCGTGACAATTGACAAATTTCTTAGTTTCTGGACTGTGTATTTTGTTTTACTTTACTACCTTATAAAAAAACAAATTGTGTCTCTGGACTCGGGGTTTCATTATTGTTCCTTCTAGGTGTCAGCATGGGGTGGTTACGTTTTCATTATCAACTTGATACCATTACATGTGTTTGTTTTACTGTTGATGGGTAGATATTCTAATAGATTATTTACCAGTTATACAACATTCTACATATTGGGGTTGATATTTTCCATGCAAATTCCATTTGTTGGTTTTCAACCGATTCGAACTAGTGAACATATGGCTGCAGGAGGTTAGTGTACACGAATCTATTTTTATTTTAAATTGCTAAATACATTTTACATTTGAAATAGGTGTATTTGCTCTATTGTTTGCTGTCGGTTTTCTAAAATATCTGCAAACAATGTTGTCCAAATCGGAATTCAAGTCACTGGTTGTGTTTGGCGGTTTGATAGCGGCCGGTGTTGTTTTTGCAACTGTTGTCCTTCTAACATATGCTGGTTATGTTGCCCCATGGAGTGGCAGGTAAATATAGAAATGTTTTTGTACACAATCACCTTTCACTTAATTTTACTTATGTTGCAATGTCACGATTGTCAGATATTCGTTCCCTTTATAATGCTACTAACTTACTCTTACTATTTATTTCTGATCAGGTTCTACTCACTATGGGATACTGGTTATGCCAAAATCCACATTCCCATCATTGCATCAGTGTCGGAACATCAACCGACAACTTGGTTCTCTTTCTTCTTTGATTTACACATTCTAGTTGCCACATTCCCGGCTGGTTTGTGGTATGTCATCAAAAATATCAACGATGAAAGAGTTTTTGGTGAGTTTTCTTTGTAAAATATTATATATTACTCTTTTATTTTTGTTCTTCTATTATTTTATCTTCCAGTTGTTTTGTATGCATTGAGTGCCGTCTATTTTGCTGGTGTTATGGTAAGACTGATGTTAACCTTGACACCGGTCGTATGTATTTTGAGTGGTGTAGCATTTTCGGGACTCTTGGAATTGTTTTTGAAAGAAGATGATTCCACTAATGCAACAAGTGGTAAAGGTGGTGATGAAAGTGGTGAAGAAGATACGGAACCACAACCTTCAACGCCCAATAAGAGAATGTACGATAAGGTACTGTAATAATGTTTTATATAACCTTTCGTAAAGTCGCGCGTATTAATTCAAAGATTATTTAAGCTTACATTTTCTTTTACCAATTAGGCTGGTCGAGTGCCAAAAATGAAGCACGAACAATCCAAAGACTCTGATGGCATCGGCCCGAACTTGCGAAGCATTGTTACATTGGTTATTTTGTTACTTTTAATGTTGTTTGCCGTCCATTGTACCTGGGTGACAAGTAATGCCTACAGCAGTCCCAGCATCGTCTTGGCCTCTTATGGTAGTGATGGCACCAGACAGATTTTGGATGATTTTCGTGAAGCGTACTTTTGGCTGAGTCAGAATACCGATGACAAGGCGACAGTTATGAGTTGGTGAGTGATGGTTATTCTTTGTTTTTTTTTTTCGTTAGTCAAATGTTATTAGGATTCACCCTGTCTAAATTTTCGATTGGCATCGACACGGCCTAGGGATGTTGGTCGTGATAACTTCTGTGATCTACATCTAGAGTTACAACCACATTTATCATTCTCTTTTAGCTAAGCTCTTAAGGACTTCTTAAAAAACATTTTTTTTTGAACTAAGTTTGAATGTCGTCTCTAAATAGTAATCTAAAATAGATACTTTAGTATAAGACGATCTTGAATACGGTTAATGGTATTTTCCTCTAAAATACATACCTGTAATAACATGTATTGGTTATTTTTTTTTCTCTTCTATATTATTATATTATCTTCATCGATTTATTTTAATTTTGCCAAGGTGGGATTATGGTTACCAGATAGCTGGTATGGCAAATCGTACCACATTAGTGGACAATAATACATGGAACAACAGTCACATTGCTTTGGTTGGTAAAGCAATGTCATCAAATGAATCGGCCGCTTATGAAATAATGACCGCCTTGGATGTGGATTACGTTTTAGTAATATTTGGTGGTGTTATTGGTTATTCCGGTGATGATATCAATAAATTCTTATGGATGGTGCGTATTGCTGAAGGTGAACATCCCAAAGATATCAGGGTAAGTTATATATACCTGAGCTTTTTTATCACTTTTTTCCTGGCTTATTCAGTATTCTGTGACATTGCTTGAATAAAATAATATTTTTTTGTGGCCGTGATTTCGGAAACGTTTATTCCCTTCTTCATAACATAAATCAAGCAACGACATGATTCTCATTTGCAGTAGCCTCCTTCGAATTACAGTTTTTTTGGTATGCTGGATATAATAATCTTTTATTGCTTTTTTATTTTCCAAAAAAAGGAAAGTGACTACTTCACCGAACAAGGCGAATTTCGAGTCGATGCTGAAGGATCATCAACTCTCCTCAATTGCTTGATGTACAAATTAAGTTACTATCGTTTTGGTGAATTGAAACTGGATTATAGATCACCAGCTGGATTCGATCGAACACGTAATGCTGTTATTGGTAATAAAGATTTCCAATTGACATACTTGGAGGAGGCGTACACGACTGAACATTGGTTGGTCAGGATATACAGGTAAATATTTCTGTACTTTGGCTTCATAGAGAACGAAAAAAAGGAAATTAGACTATTGCGGTCTGTGAAATACGAAACATGCCGGAGTTGACCGTGAAAACAGTTCTCTAAATCGGCCATGATTATATCTGACTTTGACTGACGTAGGCCCCCCTTGAACAGAACCCAGTACACATTTAAAAAAAAAAATACAGTTCATCATTTTTATCACGGAATATATATTTTTACAAATTCTTTAGGGTGAAGAAACCGGATGAATTCAACCGACCCAGGATACCTGTAGCAAATAGGGTTGTTAAATCAGCGAATTTTGTTTCTAAAAAGGTAAGAGCAAGTCTTTTATTATTGTTATATTTATATTATATTAGGAGGAAAGAATCATGAAAATTATTTTTTGCAGAGTACCAAGCGCAAAAAGGGTACCATCAAAAATAAGCCAGTAGTTGTTAAGGGAAAAAGACCGTCTTCAAAACAATAGAGAGTATGTTTGTGATGATGAATGTAGAAAAATGTTGCGGTATATAAGATATAAATATTGATTTCTGTTTCTGTTGATTTTTTTTATCAAGTATATAATATACCGTTTAAAAATAATAAAAAAAATTATACAATTTTTTTGTTTCAATGTGGACGTTTATTTATATTTTTTTCATTCTGAAATCAGAATATTGATTAAATTTGATATAAAAATTATAAGTAATATTGTGTTTTTCCCCCACTTTGTGATAATAGTGTAAAAAAGGCCAATAAATTTTTTGCACTTTTAAGATTGCTTGAGATTCCTCACTCCTTTTAATAATATTCATTCAATATTTTCCAAAAAAAAAATGTTAAACTCAACTTTTCCCGCCAAATACTTTACACGTGGTAGTAATTGTTAAATTTTTTATGCAGGGTGTTTCACAATATTATGGTGATATTTGAAGAATTTATTCTTGGATTCATTTTGATAAAAAAACTTCATTTGGACATATGAAGTTTTTTTCTCAAAATGAACCTTCTTAAATATTAACATATCCTTAAAAACACCCTGTATATTGTTTTCAGTTTGGTTAATAATTACAAATTTTGTTGATAATAATATTAAATTCCATCCACACGTAGATATTGGCTAAGAAGCCGAACTCACTTTGAAGAGGGTTCCATACTGTTGATTTAACCATGGAATTCAATGACCTGATATAATCGTTTAGTTTTTTCTGTAACTTATTAGAATGTTTTTTTTAAACAGATAATTAAATAACCACCTGGAATTGGATTTTTTTTATTAACATTTTAACCTGAAATATTTACAAATGTTTTTTGTGTAGTTGTAATAAATCAACTCAGGGACATTTTGATCAAATATATACAATTAAAATACCATTTGAAATTTCATAATGAGAGATATTGTTGATGAAATATTTATTTATATGTATGTAAAAAAGGCCGAGAGATGAGGTTGGTTTTTTTTACAAAATGACATAGGACCCCAAGAAGGTACATACACATTCACCTAAACGTAATAATATGTTATTTACAATAATATGTTCTATTTACTTTCATCTCTTTTGCCATACAACAACAAAGTGACACACACACAAAAAGGGCATATCATGTTTTATTTAACGTCTGTTTTCTTTTCACTACACCACTAAAAAACACAATCTATCACACAAGACAATTACAATAAGAATTATAATAATAATAATAAACCTAAGAAGGAACGATAGAAGATTTAATTTGTTTTCTCAATTCAAAAATTGATGCATCATAAAATCCCTTTCTGGATGTTTCTGGTTGTTTTCTTTTTCATTGGAAAATAAAAAAAACCTGACTGATCGAGTAATAGGGTGAAAACCTTTGGAAATGTTGGCATTTGTCCATATTTTCAAAGCATGTTAGTAGATCGGTCAGGTTTTCTTTGCAGTCAGCTCATACTTGGAACTATTGAGAAGAAAATTATTTTATTATGCATCACAATCTTGATTTTTGTAGTGTCTAAAATTAGCAAAATAAATTATAATATGTTGTCGTACAAAAATAAGAATTATATTCATCAAATCGATCGATGTCTGTGTTTCGACTACAATAAATTAAAATAAATAAACTTTTTCTCTCTACATAATGAGCGCAATAATCTGACTGAAACTATTTTTTTTTTGATAATTTCGTAACGGAGAACAAGAAGATCGAGTGAAGTGGAAATTTTCTTTTATGTGTCCCAAAAACTCGAATTCTTTGAGACATCACGTATACAAGGTACAAGAAATGTCTGTAAAAGCCAGCCCCGAAGAATCTAACTCTTGACCGATAAATTTTAAACTATACCCTATATATAAAATTACTAATGCTCTCATGTTTAAAGTCACTTAAATATTTTTTATCTTTACCGGTTTCTATATCAAGTTTATTTATTTAGTGCAAAAAGTTTCTTTGGAATAATTACCGAAATGAAATTCTATAGGAAAAAATAAATAAATCATTTAAAATTAAATGTTGAATAGTTAGGGATGGCTTTTTTTGTAGACGGTTCATATTAAATGCCACGGAAATATCTAAAGGTAGATTTTCTTGCAATGGTTGACTGATTCAAAACATTAGACCTGTCAACTCATAAAAAAAGAACCAATCGAACCCAGTAGGTTGATTATTTTTTAACCTTTAAATAATGTACCAATGAAAATTTGAAAATGGGAAAGGCTCTTATGGAAACGTCAAAAGTACAATATCTCGATTATTATATTATACCTTAGTGCAAGAATTTGTGGTAGTTTTAGAAGACAGAACAAAAAATCTAGTTGATTTTTCCCGCTACTTCACCTTATAGTCTATCTATAAAAATGTCTCTAAATGATCCGTATAAAATTCAAGACAGATCTTGATGTCTAATGCAAGTTGCTTTTTTGAATTGGTAAGTTCCTGTTGAGGTACTTCTAAAGAAGTGTCCACTTAAGCCCTTATACCCAAGTCTATACTTATGTTAATTGCCATATATTTGTTTTTTTTTCGTGAAATTCAGTTTGGTCAACGTTAACACAGCATACGGGAGGTGATTGACCTAGATCGCTGTATGCAATTATCATGTAATAATACCGGGATCACTGACATGAACATATTGATGATGAAAACATGCCCAATTACAAGAGGCGTACTGGGTTCGGTTGATCTCATTTTTCATGGTACACTGAAGTGCTTTAAAGGATAATATATCTGGCTCCTTGTTCCTCTGAATGATGTCGAAAATAATATATTAAATGCAGTTTTGCACATAATAAGAATTTATATCTCATACCCAATATTCAATATTTCTGATCCGGTTCACATGTTTCGTTTTATCTATGTAATATTATAATATAAAACACCTTAACAATCTAATCTTTGTTACAGTCATAGTAAAAAAACACAATAATTATATTCATTGTTAACTGGTATATAAGTACATCATTTTTCTTTTCTTCTTTTCAAATTTACATCGCAGCCAAAAATCCATTTGTCAATTATTTTTATTTATATACAATTAGTAATTATATAATAACTATTCAGTCTTCTACCAAAAAAAATCAATAAAGAATAAATAAAAAAATAGAATAATAATTACGAGATGTACACACAACTTTTATTGTTTTTTATACTTATGTGTATATTCGAAATATATTACTGGATGATCTGTAGAAGATTTTTTTGAGTACTACAAATAATAGTGATAATGTGAAAATAGGGATTTGGGTATTTTTAAACAGTTTTGTAGAGTTCAGCTGTGTACTTTTTTTAATATTCGAGTTGCCATTTCAAGGACGAATTACCTAGAAGAAACCTCATCCAGGTGCAGAAACGCAACACGTTAATATTTGGAAAAGTCTCGAAACAATTTTTTATTTTTAGTCCAAATTACATTTTTTTTAAATGGTAGATAAAATGACTAAAATTACATAAACAATATTTTGTTAACCTTCAAGTTCCCCCTGTATAATAGAACGATAGCATTTAACCAGAGACTGTAAATGCACGATGAAATTAATAACCATTTAATCTATCTACAGAAATTATGTATTAATGAACAAAACATAAAAAAGTTATAAAAAAATTCCCAAATATTAACTTGTTGCGTTTTTTTGCACCTGAGTGTAGAAAGCTGGAATTAGGCAAATATTTTCACTATCTCCACTATGTATTCATAAAACTCGGGAAAATTTCTTCCAATTTTTATTTTATACGGCTACAAAAAAATCAAATGCACTAATTTTCTGGGGTAGCTGTTTTTTTTGTAAATTAATTAATTTGTTCTCATAATATCACAGAAGCAAAATTTTCCAAACATAAAATAATTGATGATTAGATGTAGATAGACCTGGTTATGTTCATTATATGAAGAAAGTCCCTGTAAAGTATACAGAATGTAATCAAAAACCTTCAAAAAATTTGCATCACAAAATAAAAATCACTTTAAAAAAATAGAAACGGTTTTGTTGAAATTTAGTACTATATAACTTTAGAATGCTGGTTTATTTCTGATTAATCATCCAAAATTTGAGCAAAATTGTATGAACCATTTTTAATTTAAAAACGCTTACCAAAGTGAGAATTCAGGACCGTATTAAGCAACTTTTTACCAGGCTTAGTTCTCCTTAAATTCTGTGTGAAGATTTTCTACAGACACTCTGTTTAAAAAAATTAGAATATTGAAATAATAATCTGCTTGATTAAATATTCTAGGGATATTCAGAAGTTTGTCGAATACTTTATGTTATGTTGATATATTGAAATAAATATAAATGCTTTTAGGTAACACAAGTAAAATTAAGTTCCAGAGAGCCATTTTTCTTTTAGATGATTTAATATATAAAGTTATTACGGACAATCGGAATAGATTTTTTTTCCAATCACAGTGCCAAAGAAATTTCGCCATTTTTCTCAAATATTTTATATCACTTAAATCATAGTCACCTTTTCTTACCAAAAAAAAGGACTAGAATACGGTCTCTGTTTTATTTTTTAAATAATTATATCAATAAATAATTCATCAAGTGTAAGCGCGCCCTAAGAAGACCATTGCTTTTTTTTCGATTCCAAAATGAATCAATGAAACCACAGATCGATAAGAATATTCAGGGTGTCCTATAAAAGGTCTCTACAAAATATATATTTTGATTGTTTAAACAATTTTAACAAATCGCTTAAGCCGCTTCGAGACATACCTAAATACACCCTCTGTATAAAACATACCGATCGTTTATCCTAAATTCCTTTCTTTCAAAAGACCCAAACGTAGATAATTTTCTCCTCTGAGACATATATTCAAACAGACGCGCGCGAGACTACTTTTTATACACAAATGTATGTACGTAAATAAATTGCACCTAATTAATCGATATTAAATTAAGAACATTGACACACAAATAGAAGAACAAAATGAATTTGAAATATTCTCATTCATTTTGTTCATTTTTTTATATACCAGTCAGCAAAACACATCTAAAAATTGGTACATTGTACTCTCAGGGTGATTTATGTTCTCTTTTCTCCATTTCTTTGACTACTTCTAGGAAGTAGCATACCTATAGATAATACAGGGTTGAGCAAATGTGTGAAAACACATAATTCCTGACTAAATTATTCATTAAAATAACTATTTAAATTATTTTCATTGACGTACTTTAATTTTCATCATTACGCAATTTTTCAAGATATGACATCAGCAGGATCACCCTGTATATTTTTGCATTTGCAGATAGTCCATGTTTAGACAATCTAAATGATATAGAGTGTTGTTTTCTGAATATTAAATAAAATGGAGTGCGAAACTCTTTTAAAAATATACAGAGTAACTCATTTGAAGAAAAAACATATACACAATGACGTCACGTCTAGAGAATTAGCGTACTATTGTCAAGGTATTTTTTTATATAACATCCAGTTTATGTAGAAATCAACATTTGTCCATCCCCGCATACTTGTACAAGAAATTTCCCCCTAAAAAACAAGGAAGATAAATTTTGTTCGTCAAATGCCGATGGTTTCCTCTATAGGATGTTTCAATGATAATTGAGAATATTTAAAAATAGAAAATCATGAGCTAAACAAAAAAATATGAAGATTTAACCCAAATAACATAAAAGGGCTGAATTACAGAGTGTTTTATTTAAAAAAATATTTAAGTCATATTTTAAACACAAGATCTTTCTTTTATTGAAGATATTTCCAATTAATAATGAAACACCCTGTATCACATGTGACGAAATTTCAAACGACCCAAAAATATTATCACGAGAATAATATTCTACTACATTTGACATGTTTTCTTGAAATACAGTTGAACTTCGATAAATCAAATATTAAATTAGATTAGATTAAAATTTTCATTGATATCTTGAAACGTCTGTATACATTGTTTTTTTTTCTTCATTTATTTTATATGAAAATATAGATTAATACTTCCAAGGCAAAAATGTAGGGGATAATTTTATGAAATATGAATACCATTTTTTGTATTATGACATCACAGAACTTAAAACTCCTTTGGAATTTCGAAAGCCATCTCTTCAAATAAATATTTTCTTAATAACACATAACATTTTGAACATATGAACATAAAAGGTCATAACTTTTGAAGATGCTAAATTTTTTCAGTTTTTTTCTCAAAAAGAAATGGGGATTTGAACATAATTTTTACTTAAAGGTAAAGCAATGGCGTATCATTTAAAATGATTCAGTGCAAATCCCGCACGAACGCCACTGACAAGAATAAAAATTCTGTTATGTGATGCATAGAAGATACGTACTATGAATTTATCGTAGAAAAATATTTTTCCCTTGAAATTTTATTCTCACAATGGAACCGTGAATAAGCTTAAATATAAACGCGTTCCGTGTTCAAGAGTGTTTTACACGAAAATTACCAAGTTTCAAAAAATAACCTTGCACATTGGCAGTGTTCGTTGATTATCTTTATACTTTACTGATCTAACTACTTTTGTGATCAAATGAATATGGATTCTTTACTATTTCGTCCATTTTTTAATCTTAACTCATTTTAGACTAAAACACAACATTCTATAAAAAGTGAGTAGAGTAATTTTCTGTTATTTCGAGTGCATGTTCTAGCAGATCTGTTTGATTCCAAAAAGATCACGAACAGACTCGGCAAATGCTATCGACGTTGTCAAAAATTTTTGGTTAGATTAGATATATTTATAGTTTACTTTCCATCCGCATCGACGTCCATTTTGACATCTGCCAATGTCAGAAACGTTCTAACAATGACGTTTTGAGTGTCATTTGAGACCTTACCCCACACTAGCGAACCTGGAGGTGAATGCAACAAGCGCGATAAACATCACTAAATCCAGTTTTGATTATAATTAATTTTAAAACTTTTGAAAACTCAATTAGGTTTTGTCAATGAAGCCACAGTTTCAAGTTATCAAAGTTCGACTGTTGAAATTTTCTCAATCCTATTCATTTCTTTTACAATAAATACTGTAATAGAACAATTAAAAATTGGTCGTGATAGATTCATGAGGTATTCTATATTTTCTTCCTTTTTTTCATCTCACGAGCTTGCGTAAGAAATTCGACATTCCATTCAGGTAATTTTGTTTTTTCCCACATTGGAGAAAATTGTCTGTTGTACATGAAAAAATTCCAGTAAAAAAAATGTAATTGTCGCTATATTATAGCCGAGAATTAATTTTCTTATCATTTCTTTACGTCTGTGAGTGAGGTTCAACGACAGGCAAAAGAAACGAGGCTGGTGTCGCGGTCGTCGCTTGATTACTGTAGCCGTTACCATGGTGATGAAACACCACATCAGGTATCTGTTGAATCAAGGTGGTCGTGTCGGCCAAGACGCAGTGTTCATCGGCCAAGAAGGGATCTAGGAGGCCGTGGGTTCGTGTCAGCTTCTCCAATGACTTGACATCATTGTCGACAGCAGCCAGAGCTTTTTCCAGTTCCTCGGCCTCTTCACGTGACGGTTCATACTCACCGTTACGATTCACTACAAAGAGAAACACCGATGACGTCATTAATATTTCGAGAAAAAGCGTCAATGTTTAAAATACAAATATATCACAGAAGAGAGGTTATTTTTTTTCCAAGCAACATACATCGAAACAAATTAACTGAATTTGTCCCTGCAGTTTTTTTTGTAAAAAATAAATAATAACAAAGTACAAATTGGCTATAAACAAGATAATCAACTTTTATAAAGAGTTTTGACTGAAATCTCAATTGAAATAAAAGTTTTCAACAACTTACCAGCAAACAAGTCACTAAACTCATCAACTTGTATCGTACTCAGTACGGTGCTGATGTCAGTTTCTTCGAGTAATTGAGCTTGGGTGGCCAGAGCTTGTTCCAGACCATTTTCATTCAAACCCAATACCTGATCGACCATTTGCATGTCTTCCAATTCTGAGGATTCAGCTTCAATGATATCAGACACATCTTCTAAAATAATAGAAGCTTAAAAAAAAACTGCATATTATTGACAGCTAATTATGTAGGAATATATCTACACACAGGATTTTTTTTCCTGAACACTTACCAATAACCTATTTCAATACAATAATTTCATGAAACCCGCTTATCTAGTGTTGTTGCCAATTTCTTAAATATGATTCTTGATCTGTACTGTACTGAATTCATCTTAATTTCAGAAACGGTAAGCGAATTATTTATTTTATACTAAAAGCGATTAAAGGAAGGATTGTCTCTGATATTAATTTTAAACAGATACCTGCACCCACGGACATTGACATTAGCAACTAGCGCCACACCCAAAATGGCTACAAACAAACTAAAAATATTTTCAATATTCTAGACCTAGACTCCATGGAGATGCAAGACCTTATATTTTACGACCGTGGTCCATTGACATGTTTACTGACATCTGCTGGCAAGTAGCGCGTAGTGTGTAGCCGGCTTAAGCTCTAAGACATATGACAATTGACAAGAGACAGTTGATCTTATCAGAAACTTCATTATCGTATCGAAAATATTGAATTTAATGTCTGAATAAACATAATCTATGCTTAACAGAGGCAAATAACGATGAATATATTATTTTTAGATATTTCTATCACTTTAATAATAGATTGCGGAAGAATAAATTGTATTATTATCAATAGTAAAGCACCATCTAGTAGTACAAAACGAAAACCGCTTTTCAGTCCTAGGTAAGAAAAGATTCGGTTCTGACCTTCTAAAATAAGAATATTCTCCTACTTTTTTGATTATATTGGAAACAAACACGTATTTTTCTAGTTTTGTATTCGAACTATAATTTTATTGTCATCAATAATACCTGACGGTGATCTCCTCGGAGGGCTATTCACTATTGCACGTGTTGTTAGATTATTTAGATCCTGTGGCACTCTATTATTACTATTACAACTGGGTGGCTTTCTTCTCTTCTTGCTCCTTTTCTGTGGTCGTATCATTGCGGATGGTTTGACTTTCTTTCGCAATTTCTTTGGTTTGGCTTCTTGGTAAAGCTTATAGTTATCCTACAATCACACACACACACATAATATTCACAAAATGGTCAATACTCGATTGACACAGACTAGACGACATAGCTGCGTTAAATTTTGAGAGACACAACAAAAAAAAACACTTACTCTTTTCCTAGCATGTTCTGCACACAGAGGTAATTCGTGGGCCACATCGAACACTGGCGTCGAACAGTGCGTATTGTCGGCAAATTTTGCTGTACAATATTCAAATAACACCTGTTCTGTGTTCAGCATTATATGCATGGGGCAATGTTTGGTACATGGCAGAGCTGGCCGTGAACATCTTTCCGCCTGCAATAGTAAAAACTACCAATAAGAAGAGCAAATCACAATCGAATCAGATCACTTATTGTTTCTTTTTTAGTTGATAACGCATTTGGGACATTATTCATAAACATTGACGAGATTTTGACATTAAACTAATTAGAACATTCTCCATAGAAATAAAAAAATCAAAGCCAAATACATCTTTTTTTTCATTAAACTGTAGATAGAAAGACGGAATTCAGCTTGCATTTGGTTAAATGCTATCGTTTTAGTTATTATACAGAATTTAGAAAACCTTTTATCTTACCCAGTATAATTAGATAAAATTATTTATTCGTGTTAAATACACAAGTCGAATTGAGAGACTTGCCTGTGCTAAACGTTGTGGGGTGAGTTCACTTGTGTAATACTCAAAAAGTTCGCAGATTGCTTCCAATAACGTTTATTTCGAACACTCTGTACACGACCTTCTGTTGTAGTACAACTGTCACAACTTGCTTGTCACCTTGACAATCTAAACTGTCACTGTCTTTGCCGACAGAACTACTATTAACATCTGCTTCTCACAGACTGACTCAATAAACTGACTGTGACCCGTGATCGACATGGCTTTATATATCTGAATCTTGACATTCATCGAGAATGTTCTATGATTGTCTAAACGCACATAATAATATTCTAGAGACTTGTCAAAGTGACAATACTGTGACAAAGTGTACCTCACATATAATTTCTAGGAGATTCTAGAATAAATCTACCAACTCTAGTACTAATCAATGATAATAAAACAATAGCAAATCAGGAAATAGAACAAATTCATACTAAAAGAAATAATAACAGTAAGTACATGATAAACTATCCCGTTACAGTATATTAATCTATTACATTTTACTTACCTCGCAAAATGTCGGTTCCACCAATTTGCTGTAGCCTTTGTGATATTTTGATTTTTCTGGTACAATAGGTGCTAATTTTTTCGACAATGCACGTTCTTCTATACTACTATTATGTCTAGAAGGTATACCGACATTACTTCTTATCAACTGTTTGATATGTCGCCTAAATTCATGCCTCGTTATTTCTATCCTCTCTTCACGAGATCTGTCCTCTAATTTAAATTTCTGCAAATAAATACAACATAATTAGCCAAGAAATATAACAAGTGTAACAAGAAAATTCATTACATATTAATATGTTTTGGATCTTTTAATCATTTTTGGCATCTACCTGCAGCAATACGCAGGATATTTCTGTGAATAAATTACCTAGTCCTATGAAAATAAGATAAATTAAACTACGCTACTGAACTTCGAAACATTTGAGCAACCCATCGAGTTTCGAATACTCATTTGTTTATGTCGAAACTCTAGCTTTGTTGCCAGATTTATCAATTTATCACTTTTTTGTAGTCAGCTAATGATTCAAGAAAATAACCTGGCTACAAATATAATTGAGCTTTTCTTATCGCGCATACTTTTCAATACTCAATTTAGGATAAAGTTTGCTTAATTCGACATTAAAAATATAACTGCACTATATAAATGTACATATTGATAATAAATGTTGAATTTATTGTCCAGCTTAGATCTCTTAATGGAGGCAAAATACAGATAAATCATGATTCCATAGAGGAATGTACGGCATTTGGTACCCAAACACAAAAAAGGAGACAAACCTCAAGACTCGCACTGAACCAATGCTGCTGGTAATGGTTATGATTATCCGGTTCCACTTCTATCCGCTGCAATACTTCATGATGTGTCGCTCTTATCATATCTTTTTTCAATTTCGCCTTCACTTCCGCCGCTGACATAATGTGTGTTTCTGATTTAATATTCATATCGCCTAAACCTTAATAAACAGCAAAGTATGTATAAAGAAAGTAATTAATCTGTTGTATATGAAAGTTCCCTCGCCCCTTACCTATAATACTGTTGGCAGTTATGTTACTTTCAAAGTCTAATTCATCTGGTTCTAATTTCACTTTAACAACATCCAAACTGGCACTATCATGTTGTATAAGAGTTGTTGTATTGGTTATTGAATGTTCAATACTCTTTCTATTTCTACTATGCTTTCCATTATTATACGTGTCTCTATTATTGAGTGAGTTATTCTTACTATTGAGTTTCACGTGGACAACTGACTTATTTGTATATATTTGATCGTGTGATGTATTATTAAATCCATTACACCTGCAACAAACAAGGAAGTAAATATAAACATAAATCTGAGAGGTTATTTTTGTTTGTTATCTGTCATTATTGCATGGATACAAGAAAGCCTTCTTGATCACCAAAACATTCACTTGTTTTTGAATGAATGATCGATTTATATAAAAACAAGCTCAGGTTCACGTTGGAATTGTTCGATGGATTAAACATAAGGAAAAGGATATGCAAACAAATGAACATGCTGTAAATGTTTGCGGGAACGAATCGCACTCGTCGTTTGTATGGTGAGAGAAGGTCTAACAAGAAGAATCTAGGCTGCTTTACCTTTGATTTCCCTTTATCCCTGAAGTGAACATCTTTAGGTTCTACGTAAATACTTGCAAACTTATTATCTACGCTGCCTATGATGCTAAGTGGATGTACGAAGACATCTGTATTCCATTAATATTGATGTTAATTGTATCTGAAAAGCAAATTCCAGTAATATATTCCTGATCGGCTTTTAATTAAATTTACCATAGATTTAATTTTCTTAATAACATATTAGATGACAGGTCATATAAGGTTATGCCAACAAACCCTATCTAATGTGAAAGATGCAATATACCTTCCAACATAAAATAAGCACACTTATTGCTTATTCTAATGTCCATTTAAATAAAAAATAAATTGGAAAGGATTCTTGTGAAAATTGTAATAAAATTATTAGTTATTTTGACAAATGACAAACTGATAATTGAAGCATAGCCAACTTTAATCATGATACAAATAATTAGTGATATACATAGAGCGTGAAGCGTGAATATTCTTAGAATCATAGAATTAATACTCCCTTAGAATCTTAGAACAGCAAACAAAATTGGTGGGAAATGGTTTGAATAAAGTGACATCTATGCATATAGTATTGAAACATTATTTTTACGATATTCGTATTCAATTCGGAAATTCGGAACCTGTAATTCAAAGGAAAATAGTAACTTAACCGAACCATTGATTGGATTACCAACCGAGAGATAGGGATATGGCGTAGTTAATAAATTTTGAGCATTAAAATTTGCTCGAAATCACCATTTTCTTTCAAATCTTCAAATCCTTGAGTATGTGATACACACATTGTTTTCTAGCATAGATTTTAATGAAAAAACTATAATATGAAATAAATTCTAAGAAATAATTCTGAAAGAAGAGGGTAGACTTTGTGAGAAAAATTAGACAATTGAAAGAAAAATTCTAAAGTTTTTCGACAATAAAAGTTCTTTGAATACTTAAGCGCAATAATTGGAGCATCAAAGATATCTTTATATACTATTTGTAGAAGATGCTATACAAATAATTTGGGCAATTATTGTTTTACGAAACATGTTCTTTTTGATTATTGCGCGATAAATACTTACCTTAATTTAAATCAAATTGTCGAATTCTGATGTAGATGTAGGTATTTTCATATCCTAATTCATTTCCGAACTTTTGGCGGATTAGCAGCATCCACACAACCTGTAGAGATAATTGGCAAAGTACGCAAGCGCAACTTCAAAACTTTTCAGCCGTTTCGCTGGGCCATGGTGGAAAATTATCCTTTATTTATCCATTCCATCAGTTCTAACGCGCGTCGTCCACCGTCTTCAACTCTCCAAGTGTAAGAGATTTTCATGGTAATTGAATTGGCCCGGAAAACTCGGGATCATGATTACTACTTGCGCCTTCTTTAATTGGCGGCATTAAATTATTTTTCGGAAAGTTGCCGGGAAATATGTTTTCTTTTCTGGACTGTTATTGTGTCGTGATGGGCCTATGAAATGTTCTTTAACAGTTATTTGATAAATTCCTCAACTGTTTTACTTATTGAAGGGTAGATCGGTAAGTACCTAATTCAAATTTTCTATCATATTATTAACATAACCTTGAAGAAGTTATTGTCTAAGATATTTTAATACCTATGTAAACTTTTCATAACTATGTAAGGAGGTTAATCTTGGGCCCATTTTAAGAAAAATACTTTATATGACATACCTATATGTGCCTAAGGTCTTAAATTGAATTAAATTACAGGGTGTCCAATTTAATAAAAAAATCATTTCATGAAGAAAAGTGATACGTCTAAGCTTTTTCCTCGGCTTTTTCATAAATTGAAAATTGAAATCCACATTTCTTTCTGAGCAAATCTTCGCATAAAATAATAAAATTCATTCATTTACATCTTTTTTATTTACCTACATCATTTTAAGTAAATTAAAACAAAATTTTATTTAAGAAAATAATTTTTAAATGGTAAAATTATAAAATTTAAGTAATCTAAATACATTTTGGAATACTCAGCTTCATGTTTTTGTTTTCATTTTGATGATTAGGTATTCTTTAATTTGAAACGCTCATGCTAAACTAATTAAAAAGCTACGGAATCCAAAATGTGTTCCTTCCCAAAAATACTATTCAAATAGGGTGGAGGGGGCAACTTTTTTACGAAAGTTTAAAATTTGGTATGGCAAAATTAATGCAAAGATTACGGAGTTTAAAGAAAGAGTTTTATCTTTTAGTTGTCTCCGAACTTGGTATTGAATCATAACCTCAACGAAATCAATCAGTTTTTGTTGGAGTCGTATCAGATAAATATACTTACTCGGTAAAAGAAAGTTAAACTTTTTGATGAGACCCTGTATAAAATATGTCCGTTGCGTGGGTAGATATTTGTCTGCTTATGATATTGACAAACAATCAAAGTATCGGAACGGAACAAGTCATCTGATATATCTATAATTGTCAGCAAAGCCAGGGCTGTCCATTTGAAAATAACAGATTCATTCATCGTTTCTGATGCATGAAAATCCTTCATTATTTTCATTTTTACAAATACGTGACAATATAATCTGATATTGTGATCAATTCTTTTGCACAATTTAACAATGCTACGTGGCCTGATCATATATCTATGTGTTTGTGATTTAGGCTTTGGAATTATTTTTGCTGATATTCTATTCTAAGGCAATTTCGATTTCTGCCAAAAAATACGATATTATGGCTACTGTTGATGACGAAGGTGACGATCTTTGTCCTCAGGCATCCGAAAATATGAATTAAGTGATTGCTTTACTAGAAGATATTGTCGATATTTTTTTTAAAGCAAACATTCTTGGAAATGGAATTCATAAAATAATGTGGCGAAAGTTATACCCGCAGCGTTGGCAACATTGATATTAACAGCACTTGAATGTTGACTATACTGCACAAGTCAATCATCAATTCATTCAACCTCACCTTTTCGCTAACTCATGTTTATTATTCTGACGCATTTTTTTGCTAATTGTGAAGAATGTTACCGTTTAATGCAAGTATTTGATTTAACAAAAAAAATCCCAGTAGGCTGAACTCTCGCCATTGAGTACACAAGTCAACAGCTATGGACCTTTCTGCAATAAAACAAATTTGTTTCGACTATTCAGAGGTCACTTTAGAAGAAATAAGCTTGATAAATTTGACCATTTCTCAACAGTGCTCTTTCAAATGAGAGAAATATCATCAAAATCCGTGCAAGTTTACTATAAGAAACATGTTTACAAAAAAAACATTCTAGCCGATTCGTATACCTCCTCCTTTTTACGGTTTCGGTCAAACATTATACTACAATAAACTGTAACCGAATATACCTACCATGGCATTTTTTAGATACTAGAAACACTACCAAACCAAAATAGTAAAACATTTTTACGAACCAATAAGAATAAAAGATGAACTATAAAATTAGATGCTACCAAACTCATTATTTTCACATGTTTATATTCTGTTATTCTGTATAAAAGTAGGTACTGGGTGATTTATTTTGATAATGTTTTATGGTTTCCAATTGAATTGTTTCGCCTGCTTTAGATTTGTGTCTATATAAACGTTGTTTATTATTTGGCAAGCTTTCTCACATACATATATACAGGGCGGTGTTCCTCAATGATGTCGGGATATATTAGGGTATATGATTCTAAAAACTCACTCAATTTCTCTTAGATAAGCTGGCTGTTCCAAAATTCAAAACATTAGCCTGGCCAGGGTTAAAATCGCCGTCGAAAATTGACAGATATATGGACTGGATATAGCAAAATGACATTGACTGATGACATAATTTAAGCCTGGCCAGGCTAATGTTTTGTATTTAGGAACACACTGACGGTATCTACAGTGTTAAAGATTAAAGAGTTGTCAAATTGATTCATTATTGACCATTATTGTCATGTTTGTAGGTTATGTTTCCACGTTACTTGTGAATATCAAACCAATCACAAGTTCGTATATTATTTGTGTCAAATATTTTGAACATTAATCTGACAGGTAGACAATAAAGACAGTTGATATGTCAAGTCAACTAAGACAAACGTTAGAACATCAGTAATATTCTTCAAGTGAAGTGTTGAAATTTAGGTATTTGGGTAATATTCTAGTTTAGCGGATTTTGCTTTTGCTAAAAACCCCAAAAAATCAAATGTTTGTAAAAATAGATGTATGTATCATAAATTTTAATAAAATTGATGCGGAAGACGATATTTTTAATAATTTGTTAGCAAAAAGGGGAAAAATGGTGTCCTTAGGACTTTTAGCTGGACATTTTCAATTTTGAAGTATTTTTTCAATTCAAATTAGTTTGTAATCATCCTTGCATTCTATTAAATACTAACATCCTTCAAATTTGTCAAAAATATGCGTAAAAAGAGTAAATATAAGTTCGCGGAAAAGTAAGTTTGAACGAATTGATGATTGACTTGTGCAGTGTTTTTGACGTTTAAAAACTAACTATTCCAATGTTGCCAAAACTGCCACTATAACGTTTGTAATATTCGATAATTCGATAATATTCGATCACGAAAGCATAAACAATTGGTCAGATTTTAAGTGCCTAAAGGGATAGTTTCATGCTTAAAATTCAGGAAAAAAATATTTTTCACAAATGCCTACTTGCTTTAGGACATAAATACGATATTATGGCAACTTTTCATGACGAAGGTGACGAGCTTTGTCTTCAGGCTTTCGAAAATGTGAATTCCGTGATAGCTTTACTAGAAGATATTTGTTTTCTAAAGCAAATATTCTTGGAAATGGAATTCATAAGATAATCTAACGCTGCGAAAGTTATACCGGCAGCAAAGATTAGAAACACCGGCAGCTTTGGCAACATTGATATGACCATCACTTGAATGTTGAATATACTTACTGCATAAGTCAGTCATCAATTCGTTCAACCTCACTTTTTCTCGAACTTATGTTTAGTATTTTCACGCATTTTATTGCTAATTTTGAAGGATATTACCGTTTAATAGAATGCAAGGATGATTTGGTATATACCGAGGTATATACTATTTGGGATTGAAAACATAGGTACTTAAAAATCGAAAATTCCTGCAAAAGTCGTAAGGCCTAAGAACACCATTTTCAACTTTATTTTTTTATTAAAAAATCTTTAAAAATAGCGTCAATTTTATTGACCGACTTCAAAAAAAAGGAGAAGGTATACAATTCGGTTGTAAGATTCCTTTTTTATTTTTTTTATGGCTGTTCTCGCCTTTAGCATAGTAAACGTACTCCGATTTAGACGATTTCTGTTTTATTTGAAAGAGGGGAGTTGCAAAATGGTCCCATATTGAGAAAAATCAAATCCAAAATATCCTTCGCCCCCCAAGGGTGTGGAGAGGGCAATTTTTCTCTAAATTTGAAAATCTGAGACGACAGAATTAATGAAAACTCCATATCCGGAAATGTTTAAATTGGACATTTTCAAAAATAATCATATGTTTCCGCGCTACAGTCTGAAATATGTGTTTCAGCTTGGTATGTGGAAGAGGCAAATTTTTCCGAAATTCGAGATTTGGAAGATTTGGAGAATTATAGAGGGGACCATATTCGGAAACGTTTAAATTGAACATTTTTTCAAAAGAGTTACGGTTTCCGAGTTTTGCAATGGTAAAGTCTGAAATATGTAATATGCGTATTTCCGCTATGTGGAAGAGCAATTTTTTTCGAAAATTGAAAATATGACACGGCCAAATTAAAGAAAAGATTATGTGTAGCCACATTTAAATTGAGTTACGGTTTTCGAGTTACAGCAGTAAAGTCTGAAATATGTATATTTGCGCCGCGATGTTTTGAGATCTCTGAATAATAAATAACAAGTACAAACTAAAACCTACCTATAACTTTTTGGGTATTAGTGAACGCTCAACAATTTTCATGTCTAATGTTACACTCAAAAATGTGAAATAAATATTTTTTATAAAAAATTGGACCGACTTTATCAGTTGTTGCACTGAAAAATACAAAATAATATTAATTCTATTGGTGCTGGTAATTTTGAAATTGTCTCGTTGTAGTTTGTTGTTGTAGACACCAACTCCAAAAGAACCAGCACCAATAGAATTAATATTACTTTGTACTTTTCAGTGCAACAACTGATAAAGTCGGTCCAATTTTTTGAAAAAAATATTTATTCCTTAAAAATTTTAGTGCTTCATTGAAATGCATTTAAAATTCAAGCGGTATAATATGTCAAAAATACGCAGTCCAACGTCAAAGGATACTTTCCTATAACCAATTCAGAAAATGGAGTTCGTTATTAGCCTCATAAATTATTCCCAATATATCAAAAGGATAAGTAGTATTAATTTATATGTTTCTTTGTAATATATTCATAATAAACACTCGAGGGAACGAATGATTGAATGATGTAAAACTAAATAAATAATATTTTGCTCGATTACTTGTTTAAATTCTCACAACAGATGGCAGATGATACATAATGTACATACTTACATACATAAAAAGTAGTAAGTAATAAAATACTTTATATAAACATCATTTTTAAATGAGAATAAAATATGTGAAAGATAACAAGCCAACAAAGATTCGTATCTCCATAAGCTCCAAAAGTCAAAGGGAAAAAAAAAGAGTTTTTATGATTGCATTTAATACATTTATATTAAATATAGTTGAAGCACATTTGTCGACATGTTATGATGGTTGAGGAGTTCCTGGAAGTATATTTAACTATTCTATAACTTTATACGTAAGTATTTGATAGTTGTATTGCTTTAATAGAGATTCACAGTCATATGAATATATATAACTTTATTAATAATGAGTTATTTCCAGTAAAATTAATTTTCCAGTCAGATTTTGACATTATAATAGAATCATTTCATGTTAATGAAAAAAAAACATTAAACATTGAACTCGAAAGAGAGCTATTCGTCTGGTCACAAATACAACAGATTCACTCGACAGTATTCACCTGAATGAGATCATCCCCCTTCCTTCCGTTGGGCCTCGAGCGATATTTTCGGCAGTCGCCATATACTTTCGCATGTTCAGTCTGACTATTATTACTTCAAACTTATTAGGAAAGATACTCTGTCGTTTACGACGGTGCATTTCATGCAAGAAAGTAATGTTTGGACAAGAATGTTGTAAGATTATATTATAGATCCTTTCTTCATAGTTAAATCATCCCAAGGGCTGTTATATAATCCACAGCATCCCTAAAATCAAATTATTCCCTCATTTCAACACCTTTTTTTAATTATGAAGATATTTGTGTTCAAGAGAAACTTTGTTCACGTTTGCGGTAGCAGTGAATAAAATTTATCCAAATTACTTTTTCTGATCATTTAATATGAAGACATAGTACGATCAACTGGACTCCGAGATGTCAAGATTTGTTTCCGAATGATTTTATTTTGGGAATTTATAACAAAATTGCTTATCCATACGAATTCGAGAGAGCTACAAATATCTAGATGAATTAATTGAGAAAATTATCCATTTATGTGCCAAAAATTCTGCCAAATTCATTCGAAGACATGGCAATCGAAGATTTGGTAATTGTTCGACCCAAAAAGATGGTTTGTTTGAACCATGATTACATTATATTTTTTGTTTATTTCATTATGTTATCTTTTTGATTTTGTGGAATCTCTTTCTTGAAAATTGATTTTGCGACAAAATCTTATTCCAAATCTGGATGAAACAAAGTCATGACGTTAATTTTCATACCACAAATGGGTATGAATTATTTTTTGATTGTTCAATACAAGTTTTTCATTGAAATGTACTTTAATAACATAACTAATACCAGAATTATATTAAAAAAAAGATTTGTTCAACTTCATATTATTCAGAATAATTCCTCTATCTTTTGAATAGATTGAAATTGTAAACAAATTTTATGCACGATTATATTGGTTTTGTTGCATTCATTCAAAATGCAAAGAAACATTTTAATGGTTTTGGTAATTAAATATGAAATATCTTGAAATCAACATTCACAACATTGTCATTGATTTTTGATCCCACCGTTTGATGACCTGAGTATTGTCGTAGCACTGTCAATTGGTAGTAGAGGCAAGTAAACACAAAACATTTATTTCGAAACTATTTTTAGATTTCTATGTGCTTTGCAAATAAATTTTTCATTAGTTTCTGACACGCGGGAGCTTGCTGTGCAAGATATACATGTACATAGGTACCTATATATGCATATATTTCGTTTATTGTTCAAACAAAAATGATCGAATTGCAAACAAAGTATTTATATATGTTGGGAATACCAACCGTGAGGTTTTTTTGTAATATTGCGTCATGATGTAGGGGTACTTGGAAATCCTGTACAATTTGATGACATGTGAGCTTGTATTTCTATTGGAGTTTATCTATGAAAAAGAAAAGACTTTTTGGTGTACATGTCAACTACTACGATAAAAATGTCATTCACAATTATTATCGCGATATAGAAAATCGTTGACAAAATCAAAATAAACTATATATCACTAAAGTAAAAGACTGTAATTTTAGCCTTGTTAAATTTTGTTCCAATTCTGTAGCAACTTACTTTTTTAATGGTTTTTTGGTCTAATTTAATTATTGGTTCCCTTGAGGAACCCCAGTTAAGATAGATTGAAAAAAAAACCTGAATTTCAACTAGAAATGTTAAATAATACAGTTTGGAGAAACACTAGCAAAATGGACATCATTTCGAACATTTTTGTAAACCATTGGTGGACATAACAAATCCCATTATTTAAGCTGGCGTTTAGGATGTTGTATTTATCTGCTCAATTCTGCAACAAAACAATGGGGACACCTAATATACCTAATGAATTGACAAAATGCAAGCCATAACTTCAATCTATCCGAAGCCAATAACGTGTTGTAGTAACAAAAATTTATATCACACTATAATAATAAAGATAATTTGTTCATTTCTAAATGAAAAGCTCTTCCATACGAGTACGAGTGAAAATTATGAGCTGAATTTTCCATATAATAATAAAATGCCATGCATATTCTGGCGATCGGAAAAAAACTCCAAGCATAGGTCTTACATGGACTTTGTAAAGATGATGGATAGTCCATGTAGAAATTTATTAGATATGTCAAGTATTAAGGAACTTGAAGACAAAAAAATGTGCCGCCACTTTTCAGTAGTCAGTAAAAAAGTCTTCTAGTTTTTTGATACAGAAGGATATTTTCTTAATTTCATTGTATAATCTTTAGCCTATTATTTTTATAGGTAAGTATTTTTCGATGTATTTTTTCAACCCTTCATATGTTTTCGGTTTCTTGTATTCTTCTGATTTAAAAATGTAACTGTTAAAACTGCATAATGCTAATTTATTAAAAAAAAAACAATTTATGCCCAGAAGAAAGTAGTTGGAACTTTTTTCTGTCAATACTTTCAAATTGGCATGAGTAGAACTAAAAAGTCAATTAATAAAAAAAAATACGAAACTGAGGAAGAAGAGACACAATCAAATGACCAGCAAGATCTCCCGATTTATCACCATTAGATTATTCTCCACAAAATAAAACTTGATAATCTAGATGATCTTAGAAATATAAAACTGATAACAAACAATCAAATAATGACTAATCAAATACAACAACAAGAAAGACATTAAGAGTATCTCATTAAAAAATATAATTGTAGATTATTTTGGAAATAAAAATGTCTTCAAAATTTACCTTGTTTGAAATTAATATAATTTTCTATATAATAAAATTAACACTATCAGGTTTTGACAGTTATATTTTTAATTTAGTATAGTATGGGCAAATAAAAATTTTACAGGGTGCGTCATTAAGAAAATATATTTTTTATTATTCTACATTAATGATATACCTACATTTAAATTAGATTCATGCTAATAACATGGTTGATTTGATACAACTTTTCTTGTAAGCCTGTCAGGAATCGAAATACTTATAGGAAAAATGATGCCGAATCAGAAGGGACGATGAAAGGGACAAGTGATAATCAGAATGTCCTTGTTGAGTATCTATCCCTTTCTATAATAATAGGCTATCATCATATATAGCATTTGGTGGAAGGTGAAAGAAATGGCAACGTCCACAATAAAGCTTGATCCATTTTCTAGGGTTCGATTGAAAATAATAAGAAAAGACCAAGATCAGAAAAAAATCAATTCCCCACTATATTTCTACCTTGAATAATGTATATTGATGGTTTCGTTATTACAGAATATTTGGGACAAGCACATATCAAAATAATTAGATCGGAAAACAAGTGTCCTGAGTATAATTAGACTCAGTAAATTGCATATTTCTTTCAAAATACACAATACATGAGAACGTTGATATTACGAGTGAATCAACAAAATATTAATTATTTATGAACAAAAAAAATATATAACTAATTCTCAATATTAAGCCATTTGAATTCATTTGATAGTGCAAAAAATTTAAAAATTTTATAATTCATAAATTAATTTTGTTTGATAAACCTGTGTTTATATTTTTTACTTCCTTTATCCTCTCATCAAGAAAAGTTACATGTCTCACATTTTGAAATAGAAGAGAGAAGTCTCTTTGGCTAAAAAAATACAAAAATGCAATGCAATAAACTCAATGGTTTTCAGATTTAGTGAATATTGTAGCATGACTCGGTTCGACTATTGGAAACAAACAATGGTTGGATATGAAACCAATTTATTTAATCAGTTCAATATATGTACAATGCATATAATGATTACAAATTTAAAAAAACTATGTAATAAATCGCTTCTCTTCAACAGTTACCTCCAGAACGATGGGATTTCAACGTTTTTTTTATCACTCTATAGATTCAATGAATGAGTTTTCGATGTATTTGAAGTATGCTGAAAATTAAGGCGTTTTACTAGATTTATCTGACAAAGTAACTTATTATTCGTGAATTACTGTATGATAAAAAAAACAAGTTTTATCTTCATCATCACAATATTCTCCTAACACTGTAATGTCTTCATCAAAGAGGTTCTTAATTTCAATTTAAAAAAAACATAATATTTACAACATTGATGGAAATACTTTTATATTTTACCTAGTTTAATTTTCCTGTTTTATTTCAACGCGTATATCATCCGAGCGCATCCACCAATAAATAAACAAACATATTTAATTGATGTTCAGTTACAGACAGACGATAGCAGCAATATATGTAGGTATTACTAGTCGTTTAATTAACACTAAAATGATGTATGTAGGTACATTGTAATTGTTTCTATTTTTGTTTTTATTTACAAGGTAATTTGGTACGTTTATTATGTTTTATTATGGTACATGGGATCAACCATCAGTAATGTTGAGTTAATATAGTATTTTTACGGTTCAAAATAAGGTCACTGTGTTGTGATTGAACGAAATTAATGCAATATATGGAGCGACTCCAAAGTAAAACGTTTTTCATTGTTCTATAGTCTTGTTACTTGGCTTTAGCTGAAATTTAATATATGGTTCAGAAGTTAGAAACTTTTCAATCTCATGAAAAAAGTTGTTGAAAATAACCTCGAAACTATCGCATCGACTTGATAAGGCGATTTTTCAATTCGATTGATGTTCAGCGGTAGGAAAGAAAGTCGTATGAGTGAACACATTAATATTTTGTACTAGCTATTTGTATATACTAATTAAGATATGGGATTTTCCAAAATCAACACCTAATAACATGAAATGTTTAATATAAGCATTGGGCGAAAACTCGGCATGATTAAATTTAAATTTCTTACAAATTTTTATCTATATAAATTACCTATATACCTATAGGTACCTACATAAATTGTTTTGAGCCTCTTATTTATATGAGATCAAGATAAAATTTATCCAATGTGCGGTCACTATAAATATATAGGTTCGTATTTATTACCTGTATAAAACTATCAAGTGTTTGTTTTGCTATGAAATTTATAGCGGAAATGTAAAATGTTACAAAAAAAAGATAATGTTAGAAACAGCTAATATATAAACTATATTTTAATGTTTATCGATAATTGAAATATCTCAAAGATGGTGTAAAATATTCTTCTACACCTAGACTTTTTAGTCTTTGAATACTTTTGAAAGAATATAATCTTCTAGCTGTATGAATAAAAATGAATATCCGACCGATTCGGATAATTCTTATTTTAATATTTTGGTTAAGCCATAAGGAAAGTTCTAATGGAGAGAAAAATCGTAGAAATTGCAAGGAAAATAGTGAAAACACCACTTTTCCCATACGCTTTCTTAGAGTGGTGTCAGATATGTCATACACGTCAAGAACCATTATCCAAAGAACACCTATACTATCTGGAACAATGAGCCATTTTCCTGAGAAGAGTGTGACCTTTCGCTACGAGAGGGCAGCACTTCTGGTAGGGAGATGGACAAATATTAAACCTACTCCATCTAAAACTGAGGAAATATAAGTGATAATGTAAATTATTTAAAATAATCAAGCAAGTAAACAAATATCGTGTACCATAAAACATAACAATAAAAATATTGTTACTGAAGTGTACAAAAGAAGGACGTTATTTTTGTAAGTAGTCTTCATATAAAATTGAGATAATAAATTAATAATTAAAAGGATTACTCTGAAATTCGTTTTATTTATTCATTTTTTTCTATTGGACTACACATGGCCAATAACCAACATAACTATTTATTTCAAAATTTCATGTGTCTGCGTTGATTTTATGTCTGATTGATATCAGAATCAGTGCGTGCTTAAAAACATTAACTTTTCGCACTATTACTGTAAAGTCCCTATGAATTTGAAGAATTTCTAAGATACTGCTAACTATAGATATAAGTAAATATACAAAGTTTGTAATATTGAAAGGAAACCCAACCAGCTACTAAACATAAATCCTGAAATTGACACAACATCTGTCATGGAATAAAACAGGTTTAACATATTTTATTGACCGACGAACCCCGAACGGAGGAGGTATACAATTCGACTGTCTGCTTTTTTTTTGGTTCGTGCGCGCCTTTTATATAGTAAACGTGCTCCGATTTTGATGATTTTGGGTTCATTTGAAAGAAGGGGATTGAGAAATGGTCCCATATTCATAAAAACGCAAATCCGAAATCTCCTTCCCTCCGAAAACCGCCCCCGAAGGGGTGGTTGGGGCGAATTTTCTCGAAAATCGAAAATCTGAGTTGGTATAATTAAAGATAGGATAATATCCGGAAACGTTTAAACTGAACATTTTTTCAAAAGTGCTACGGTTTTCGAGATAGACGCATGTTAAATATGTATTTTTGCTATGTGGAGAGGACAATTTCTTTCGAAAATTGAAAATTTTTCGATACTACATGAAAGATATAATTATTTGTAGCAACATTTATAATGAACATTTTTTCCTTAGAGTTACGGTTTTCGAGTTAAATCGGTGTTAAAATGGTAACAACTAAAATATTCAAGCGTATTTCCGCAGCGATGTTCTGAGATCTCTATAATAACAACTACAAGCAAGGAATATACGTGGGTAATAGGATAAGTACTATCTTCATTGATATGGTATAGTGAACATTCAACGATTTTCGGGACTAATGTTACACTCAAAAGTGTGAAATAAATATTTTTTACAAAAAATTGGACCGACGTTATTAGTTGGTGCACTGAAAAGTATAAAATAATATTAATTCTGTTGGTGGTGGTACTTGTGAAGTTGGTGCCAAAAGTTATCAATCTACCTGCAACTGCACAACTTCAAAAGTACCACCACCAACAGAATTAATATTATTTTATACTTTTCAGTGCACCAACTAATAACGTCGGTCCAATTTTTTGTAAAAAATATTTATGAATGGTATTGCTTGCTGCAAAATTTCTATCGATTCCATCCAACCTATAACCGTTTTTTACTTCCCTCAATAAGGGAAGTATTGTATTCACGTAAAAAATCGACCTCGAGATTTTTGCTGATATTTACGTTTTGGGGTTCCTAGGTCACGAAAATCATGGTATCTCAAGTCCGTCGGTCTGTCTGTCTGTAGTCTGTTGGCTTTGTAGCTCAATAACGGCTTGACCTAGGACAACGAATTTTGGTATGCATATTGAAGGACTACCCGCGACGCAATGTAAGGGTTTTCGTTAATCATATATACAGGGTGTCCAAAATATTAAGTGTCAATATAAGAACGGTAGAAGCGACGAGGTTGTTTCCATCTCGAAGCGGGGTGGTTTGTCGAGGAAAGTCATAGGTGAAGGCTTTTACCAATTTTTTATATATACAGTGTGTTTCATAATATATACGCAGGACTTGAGGATGTGATAGCTCGTCCAAAAATATGAAAAAAGTTTATATGAAATTTAAAAAAATCGTTTTTTGTGAATATCTCTGGAACCTTTTATCGTACAGAAAACACCTTTTGTAAGCATTTTCCACTCACAATAAGCTAAGTTTTGAGTTAAATTAAAATTTTTGTTCAGTCATAATTGGTGAAGATTTTGAAGCAGTAGTGGGTGTTATTCTCCCCAATTGCTACGCCAATGGAGAAAGTACGGTTTTGAGACGCCCATGTTTTCTACACAACAAAGGTACTGTTGGTCGTAAGCTGTAAAGTCGACCATTTTCGAGAAAAATCTACTTTTATGTTAAAAAAAAAAGGCAATTAAAAAAAAATTACTAATTAAACAAATTTTATGTAAACGTTAAAATAAGTAACACAAGCAAAAATTGATCGTGTTTTTTTTCAACATAGAAGTTGATTTTTCTCAAAAACGGTCGACTTAAGATCTCGCGACCAAAAGTACCTTTTTTGTGCGGTTCAAATGGGCGTCTCAAAACCGAACTTTTTCCATTGGCGTAGAAACCCACTACTCCTCCAAAATATGCACCAATTATGACATAACAATTTTTTTCTGGCTCAAACTTAGCATATTATGAGTGGGAAATGCTTGCAAAAGCTGATTTCTGTACAATAAACTGTTCCAGAAATATTCAAAAATATATAAACTTTTTTTCATATTTTTGGAAGTGCAAGTCCTGCTCATTATAAAACACCCTGTATATATGTGTAGAAAACATTTTACTGGTAGAGTGCTATTCAACATTTCCAAATGTCACATGTGACGAAATAAGTTTAATTTATCACATCCCTCGAGTTTATGCGCTATACGCCCCTAAAAACGAAAAACACTCCTTCGTCGTTATACCTACTTATTGAGTCCTCGGTTTGAGTCTCTGGGAAACTTGAAAAGTTATTTTGCGAATAAAAACGGAGAAATTGGTAATTTTGCACTTACTTTATTGGCCGTAAATCAAAACAGGAAATCGTTTGGAAAAAATGTTTGTCGTCGGGATACACGAACGAAGTAATATTTCTAGTGGTTGAAAGATATTAGAAAGATGGAGTTTATTTAGGTATTGGATATTTTTTATTTATCGTCTTCAAATATATAATAATAATAATATTAATTGAATAATCTAAATCATTTTGTAACCTGTTTATTGTACTATAAATATCGTGTAATTAATCATCAAAATAACCATAAAAAGTAGCATATATTCGGTGAAAACTGCATTTAATTCCTTGCAGTAGTTTTTTCGAGATGCGCATACAAACATACCGACAGACAGACAAAATTTTAAAAACTTTTGTTTTGGCTTCAGTTGCTCTAATAAAGGTCCCCCATATTATTTTTCCTTAATTATCTTTCATGTACAGTCAAAACCCTACTATTAAAACTACAGAAATAACATAAATCATTAGAAATAGATATAAAATATAGTTATTCCACAAGGCAGCGTTCTAGGACCCCTCCTTTTTTCTATATTTAAATAATAAAAAATTGTTTGTTAATGTAGTCTTTTATATCAATGTAAATGTATTTTTTGTATTGTATACCTTTATTCATTTAAACTCTTCATTTAGTTTTATTATTTAAATAAAAAGTATCGAATAATTTCAGAATTAATCCTCCATCAAATACACAAATCATGTATTTGTACTGTAATCTTTATTCTGGCATTATACTTTGGGTATTATTGTAACAAAATTACTCTGGTTTTGACCAACTTCTCAAACAATTCGACTGTGTACTTTTTTTTAGTTCGTACGCTTCTTTCGCAAAGTAAATGTGCTTCAATTTCGCTAATTATTTTTTTCAATTTGAAACAGGACGATTGAGAAATAGTGTCCATATTAGAAAAAGATCAAACCCAAAAGTTTCTTCCCCCAAAAAACCACCCTCGAAAGGAGGGTGTTTTTTTCGAAGATCGGTAGAATTAAAGGAGGACCAAAAATTATTCTCACTCGATAAACCAGCTGATATCAATCTTTAACACTTTTACATTACCATTGACTTTGTAAATATATTGCTGACGTTATATCTCATTTTTCATTTAGAAAATCTGATTATCCTCATCCAAATCGAATTCTTCCAGACCACATTAATTGATTAGAAGAGGCGCCCTCTTCTCTAATTGAACATCTAGGGGAGATAAGTTTATCAGTGCTTTGGAAAATTACCAATTATCACTATGTTAAATCATTCAATCTTCTTGCATTTCTATTTTCCTAGTAGAAAATGCATTATCAGTCAATCAAATAAATTGAAGAAAAGAGATCAGAATGCTCCAGAAATAATTGAAAAAACGAGACCAATGAGATAATTCTATACAATATTCTGGCGTGTTGAAGATTCATGTTTTCATCCAACAGCCCTCTGCAAACTCTTGTGTGACAGTTTCATTACCATCCTGTAATTGTATAACCATCAATCACTTTGTAAGCTCTAGCATATCAGTGTGTTGTAATATAAATTATTGTCTGCAGGATGTGAGCGATGCATTTGACGAAATATACCTCCTATACGAGGGCAAAATGTCTAGGTATAAAGTGAACTTAGCAATCCGGAAAACAACATGCTTTTTCATACTTTACAGTTAGAAAACGCGATATTCGATCCGGTCGAAAATAAATATTTTCTTACCTTGGGCCGAAAATAGTTTTCGTTTTGACTTACTAGATGGCGTTCTTCATTTGATAATGATACAATTTATACTTCCACAATGTTTTATTTAGGTACTTAGTAATATTTACCAGAAGTTATCAAGTTTTTTTTATATTTTCTGAAAAAAGACACAGCCCTCAAAGGTCTAATAGATTTTGAATAGCTATAAATACGGGACCATTATCCAAATCGGCCTACGATTACAATTTACAAACGAGTTAATTATTCAATAAAGATTGAAAAACCAAATACATTCAATTCTGTCTGTAAAGTATTCTCTCGTGATCTCGCATTTAATTTGTCTGTGACGGTAAAACCGTAGAGATAATTCAAATAGATTTTTCGTGGTAATCCAAATTTAATTTATAAACCCACCGGATCGTTGGGAAATTTCATCATATAGCTGCCAAAAGAGTACAAAAATAGGATTAGGTAGCTACACGATTTTATACACTAGACTAGACAAAACATTAAATAACCAATTTAATTCTAATCATCATTCTAGTTCAGTACCTTAACAAAATTCTTGTCTATATTCTAATTACTAAACTCATATTAAAATGATAGATTTCGAATGTGTGCATTTATTTGGAAGTTGAAATGGATAGAGTTCAGTAAAGTGGAAATGCAATAAATTGAAAAAGAGGTAATTTGCAGGAAATGATTTTATATGCAAAGGTTAATTTTAAATTGTAATATCGCGAATTGAAACCTAGAGTACTGCACATATGATTTATGAATTATGAAACTTTGTACGAATTCAAATTAATTCATTAAAATTGTAAGTTATTGTGGTGAATTTGTCGAATTATATAAATCCTCCTATCGGAGTTCGTCGGTCAATAAGATATTGAATGCATTAAAGTTAAAGTTTTCCATGATCTATAAACTGAGATGGTTTCCAAGAAAAAGCTCATGTCATTTTGTCAAATCAAAAACAAAACAGTGCGATCTAATATAAAACAGTTTCTTTCAAATTCTCTCAGCAACTACGAATCTATCAATTCGATAACATGGGTAACATAGCCCGAGTTTTAAACATACAAAGGTGAACAAATAGCAGCTCTAAAAGAAAAAATAAATCTTCACGAAATATGTATGTGTCTATAATAATATTATGTGTGTGGTTTCGCTGTGCTCTATGTCTCGAGAATCTATTTACGTGTGAAAAGCCGTTATTTACTCATATTTATCAAAGGATCGTATAAATATTTATGATGTTAATTAGTCGTAAATATTCTTTATATGTTTTTCAATTCTGTAATCACATGGAACAAGTATACCTTACCTATCTCTTAAATATTTGCGCCTGTTTTCTTGCATACTAGACATTCTATGTACGAAATTGAAGAGATATCTCATATTAGATAATCATCAGTTTTTGACATGACAACATCCTACACTAAGGGTAGCTTTTTCAGAAAGTCAAGCTAAAAATAACATGTCTATCATCACTTTTTTTTATAAACTATAACTGACGTATTCAATATCTTTATATTTTAATTTAGACTCACACTTTGCCAAAAATAAGATGATTTAAATTTTAAGGTATTTTGCTTGGTCATACTCTTAAAAGCATATTCTATGGTCAAGTCAAGTCAACTCAACTCGATTTGACAACATTTTTCTATATTCAAAAACGCGCCATTAAAAAGTTACAGCCCTTCAGAGTTGTGTTACATCGATAAGTTTTTTGGCTGTAAAATCCAAACACCACAAAATAATAGCTTGAAATTGAGTTATCTACCAATTTTTTTTTTTTATCTGCAAGAAAGGCAAAAAGTTTCTTAAGAAATTATTCTTTTTAAAATTTCTAAAAAACTCTATTCGCAAACGATTTTTTGACCTAAGAAATGGTAAATACCAAAATTTGAAGCTATTATTTTTTACTGTTTGGATCAAAAAATTTATCCATGTCATGCAACTTTGAAAGGCTGTAACTTTTTAAGGATGTGTTTTCGTATATATAGATAAATGTTGTCAAATTGACCATAGAATATGCCTTCAAGAGTTTGACCATTCTTCATCATACACCCTGTATAAATATATATATATATATAAAATATTTTTTTAATAAAATAATAATAAATAAATTGGACTAACCCTAATAGTTGGTGCACTAAAAAATACAAAACAATATTAACTCTATTGGTGCTGGTACTTTTGAAGTTGTGCAATTGCAGTCAGATAGAAGACATTTGGCACCAATTTCAATAGTATTGTTGCGTTTGCGGGTTCGTAGATAAGTGAGACTAATTTACAATTATTAAATAAACTTTATTTACACACGAAAGTAAGTAGATTAATAAAAATTACAACTTCACTCTACTATTGCATATTCTTACTAGCTTATTCTTCCGTTAAACTGTCTTTTCTTTTTACACTGTCCGAAAAAGACTCTCCAGATCTTTTACCACCTCCTTAGATCACTCCAGCCGCCTCTGGACTTTTCTCGAAATCCTTTGTCAGGTGTTTATATGGAAAGTTTTTGAGAATCAAGATTTACAAAGTACTTAAATGATATTATTTGCTACAAGAGATTATTTTCGAAGAACGCCCAACACCCCTCGGCCGTGTCGACGGTACAGCCAATCTATGGATGTTGTCAGTTGATATCACGATATTAAAGGCCCCAACAAGATAACAATGATCAAATATGACATCAACAACCCTAATTATAAATCGTGTGAGCCATTAGTCGAGTCAAGTTTAATGATTGGGCTTTGAAATTCAAAATATTGTTAGTTGAATACTTTCACCTACTTTTCACGTTTGCTTTTTAGGCTTTCCATTTTATCTCAAGTAAGAAGCTGCCTTTGGAAATTTGATCTTCAATCAACTTTTTCTTTTCGTCATTCTCCTCCCTCATTCTGCTTAGTTCTGGTAAAATGGATTTGTTGATCTCATTTTAATCCGGTGTTTGTTTTTTCCATTCGAAAACTTCCGCAACACTCTTCTGCAACTCAAAACTTTCTTAGTTCATATTGGTAGTATCTGCCCAACTTTGGTTGTATTATCTTTCGAGTGATTAGAACTTCTCTACTAATTATTAAATTATTGATTAGTTATATAATAAGGGTCCATAATAAAGTAATGGTTGTAATTTTAAAGCCTTAATAACTTTGTTAAATCAAAAAGTTCATTCAATAATTGGACTGTACAAAAGAATATTTCTTCAAAGCATCTTGACATTTTGCAAATTTATCGCCTTTAAGATCACCTGATCTTAACCCAGCCGATTATATGTTGTGAGGTTATTTAAAATAAATATCCAGTGATATGAACACAGTATCAAAGATCAGGAATACGTTCTTAATTTATGCTTGTTGATCCTATATCTCATTTAATTTTCTTTTTTAAAAAAACTGTACAGGCCACATTTAAATAAAATGTGTATAGTATGTTGAGAGAAATTTTTGTTTATATCAAACAAAAATAACCATATTTGCCTTATTCTATTTTATTCAAGAGCTCCTATCTAATTTGTATGCTTCCTTTTCCAGTTCCGCTTGTAGCGTAGAATTGTCGCGTGACATTTAGTTGATTATACAGTAAGTAGTACATTATATACCACCACAAATATCGCTCAACTCGTAAATTTCGAGTCGAGAGTATTAAGTTCTCCGTATATACACATTTGATTACAATTGAACTCAATAAAATTTCTGCTAGTTTCATCGTGCGTGAGCTGTCAATGGGGAATAAAGAGAAACTGTTTTGTTGAAATGTAGATGGAGAACGTAAATTTCTTGAAATACTGAATATTTAACAGACATTTTTAGAAAGAATCAATTGAAAAATAGAATTTCAAAGCATTAATAAAAAAACTTGCGGGAGTTCTGGGTTAAAATAGTTGGAGATATTTACACATGGATCTTTAAAACTATTATTATCATTCTATAATTAATTTTAGAGAAATATCTCATATGCGATTCAGTGTTTTCCAGTTTTTTTTCTGAGGAAGTGACAAGATTTCAGATATGTTGATAACCCTCTTCAGGGTTGAAATTCGTTGATAGATTGTAAATTGTATTTTTTGAGTGTTAGACAAGATTTTCAGTACAGTCAAGAAAAAAATGCTTTTAATTAATGAGCTATAGAATTCTTAGTATAGCATAGATGTAATTAATTTTTATTACTTAGGTTAATTAATCTGTCATCTTTTTCAGCGAAAAAGAAACTGTCTCTTACATTCTGCGTTTTATCGAAATGTTTATAATTATATTTTTTTGGAATCGCTATAAATTTTATCCTTTGAAATTACCATTTACCTATTATAGTTATAGAACCATCACAAGTCCTTACTTTAATTTAAACAACGTTATTTATGGTGAACTATGTAAATTGAAAATGTTCAAGATGATTGCAAACAAAGGTTCTGATGATTGAACAAGTTCACTTTTGTGTTGTTTGATTACTGCCTATATCAATATACCCACCTACATTGTGTTTGAAACTTATGGGTAACTATAAACTACAAGAGTTTGAAGTTGAAAGGCATCAAATCCATCCGGGTCCTCTATTTCAGTTTTGTGGCCGTTCTCTAGCACTCAGTCCTTGTACAGAGTGTCCAATTTTTTATGTAACCTTAGAGTTTGTTTTAGCCGTTGTTGTGACTAGAAATATATCGTTTTCAGAATACTCTACTAATCAGTTCTGATAATGGTGTTTGCAGTATTTAAATATTAATTTAAGCAAGGGAACTTTCTGAATACCGATTCCCGCCATTTTGAATCCGCCCGAGAAGAAATCTGGGAATTGAGATAGGTATTCCGTTTTTTGGCTTCTAAGGAAATCCTGATACCAAGTCAAAGGGCATTTTTAATTTGCCTACAACATTTAAATTTGTAGTTGAACAGTTTTCCCTAGATCTAGGGAAAACATGAAAGAATTGTTAGCGTGGTAGGTACCTATAGCCTATGATCCACAAAATTTATCTATAAATTATCATTATTAATACTGTGCTGTTAGCGAAATTTATTATACCATCATATTTAACATGGAATAATCACAAATCGAAAAACGTTACTATTATTATAATTTCATTATCAAAAACTTAATCACAATCAATAGATGTAGATATCGGAAATTCTCAAGCTTCAAAAGCATTGTACATATTCCAATTCTTTTTGTTTAAATGCACTTCTACCGCCCAAGTCTAAACATTGATTTGATCCTACTCAGAAACAATAACTTGCTGAATTATATTGTTCACTAATGTTTGACGCTGAACAACTCTTCTTCCATGAATGAATAAGTTTCTATTGATAACTTCTGATAAATAGATTATTAGTACACGTAATTCATAAATTTGACTGATATTTAAAAATATTATTATTACAAGGAATCCATAGTATATCGCGTTAATAAAACAAAATATAAAACCAGCGACGTATCAGTTCAAGAGGTCAAGTGTTAAAGTGTTACCGATAGTTTGCTTAATTATTGTCGACCCGAGTCACGCTACAATTCTTTGACATTATCTATATATGGATCAATGAAATGCGTGAATATGATATGATATATTCCAGTTATGAGAAATTGAAGTAAGGTTACTTACTATGAGGCTTCCACTCCTATATACATATATATATATATATCGAAAGCCCAATATTGAAATTGATGCCAAATCCTTTTAAGTGTGCGACGGAGAAGAGGTAAAAGCTTCCTGCCCGAATATAATATTGATGAACAATTAATACTGGCAATTTTAGTGATGGATATGATAAAGGAATATTATATTATGGTACCTATATACCAAAACACCGGCTGGATTTCAACATGTCTCGTGTTGTACCTACCTAACTGATTTAATATGTCTGTCATGAATGTAATTTTATTTGATGTATCTATCTATATCTTCTACATCTATAAATCAACTGAACCAACTTTTATGTATATATAGGTAGCAGAAAATAAATTGGCGGTCTGTCGAAGAAGAAGCCAAAGGGGAATGAAATGATAAAAGTAAATCAAAAAAAAAATAGATAGATAGAAGAGGTAGATTGTGAATATTCGACAATTCAAATCAGCGGTGTGAGGGTAAACTTTTTCCATTAGGAGTGATGATGCATCTGACTTGTTCACACTCAATATTAAACCAGGGAAAGTATGTTTAGAAAGTGATAAAAACCGAAAAGGGCTTTTGTAACTAGTTTTGACGTGATAAATATTAAAAAAAAATATTGGATAGACTTTATTAGTTGGTGCACCGAAAAATGTAATAAAAGAATTAAGATTATTTTGTATTTTTCAATGTACTAACTAATAAACCCATTTTTTGTAAAAAAAATTTGTTAACAGTAGTCATGAAAATTGTTGAACGTTCACTAATACCAAAGAAGACTTACCCTATTACCCTTGTATAGGCTTAGCTTGTACTTGTTATTTATCTTAAAACATCGCAGCAGACTTTACTGCGTAACTTTTTTGAAAAAAATGTTCAATTCAAACGTTTCCGGATGTGGTCTCATCTTTAATTCTGCTCTCTCAGATTTTCGATTTTAGTGAAAAATTACCTCCCCCTTTGGGGGCAGTTTTTGGAGAAGGAGAAGGAGATTGGGGATTTCATTTTTTCTAAATATGGGACCATTTCTCAACTCTCCTCTCTTTCAAATTGAACAAAAATCGTCTAAATCTGAGTACGTTTACGATGAAAAACGAGCGTACAACCATAAAATAAAAACCAAACATTCAACCGATTTGTTTATCTCCTTCTTTTTTGATGTCGGTTAAAAACTTCTCTTAGTCTCGGTACATGAGTGGCCTTGTTTTTGACTATTTATGTCTAAAGAAATTAGGGATCAATTTAATAAATTATTATGATTATTACTATTATTGTACCTCGAGAACGCGTTATGATGATATTTAATGATTCTCCTCGAAGTAAGTGTTGTAGTGACCCTATTTCTTATTACCTTAGTTTCAAAAAGTCACAAATTCCGTAGAGAACAGCTGTAGTAATACCTATAGGGTTGCCAGACGCGACGATAAAATAATTAAAAAATAAACTCATATAAACAAATATTGGTGCTTATTTTCTTTACAAATAAAAAGCAATATTATTAGTCAGTTAGGAACTTAACCTTTCAGTTAAACACGGAAAACTTTCATTTGTAGCATTGTCGCAATAATATGTAGGGCACTATACGTACCTACTCCATTTCGTGATTATTTTCATAGCCCAGCCTTTTCTCATAATAATGCTAATAAATAATATTACTACCCCTTATAATGTGTATTTCGTGTTTTGTCGAAAAAGTCGTCATAATTTTTTCGGTTGAAGACACATTTTGTATGTCATGTTAATTAAAATAAAACAGATTTATATTAATTGCGAAGCGTGAGGAAAATTATTAGAGACACGGTTTGTGATATAAATAAAAGTAAAGCAAATGGTTTAGTAAAGAGGGCAGCTTTTTCAGTTTTACAGTAAAATGTGGTTAACGCAGTTTCATCACACAATTGAAATTATTTAAATGATACTAAAAATATAGAATACAAATTAAAAAGAAAATACTACAAAGAATTAATTACAACTTTCCAATAACAATTTACAGTTTCGATATTGTTTTTTACAAAGCTAGATGCAATGAAATGTACAAAATAATATTAATTTTATTGGTGCTGGTAATTTTGAAATAGTGCAGTTGCAGTTAGATTGATAACTTTTGGCACCAAGTTGAAAAGTATCAGAACCAGTAAAAAAAAACTGGACAAGTGCGAGTTGAACTCGCGTGCAGAGTGTTCCGTATACTTTCATGTTTTGTATGAAAACTATGACTTAGGTAGGTACCTATTTTGAAAACATTGAAATTAAAATAATTTTGCAATAAACAACTCATCATCCATCTATATTATGAGTTAAATGAAAGAAACACAAAATTCTCTTATATATAATTATGTAGGTATTTATGTAGTAGGTAGATATGAATCGAAATTAATATCTCAAGGGGTTTTCTGGAGAGAGGAGGATTCTGGAGCAAATGTCGACATCGACGCCATTAGATTCATAAATGGAAATAAAGGTTCTCTCTCACTCTTCTGACTTTAACAGCCCCCCCCTCCAACCCTCTATACACTTTTTGCCATTAGTCGTCATGAAAGGAGGAAAGCAAGGCGAATTAAATGGGTTTTCAGTAAAATTGGATCTTTTCTCTTCCATATATAAGAATAATAAATATAATGTCTTCTCCTTGAGCTGCTACTCGCTTTTAGACACCCAGTGTGCCATAATTTCATAAGATATACAATAGTAGGGTAACTAACTGTGAAATATCCTACACCTACAATCTCGACTTACTTAAATCACAAGGAAACCCAACAATATATCAAGCGATTCAAACAGAAAAACATTCCTGTACTTAAGTCATCTGAAACATCAGTTGTCACTTTTTGGAGCACCTAAACCTGAACAAATTAAATGATCCCTAACAAATATTTCAAATATCTATATGTCCCTACAATAATTTGTTTTAACTTCACTTTATGAATAACATTTGAAAATTACAGACGTGAGTTGATTTTCAGTAGCAAATACTTTTGAAAAATCCTTTTATAACTTGTATCGTTTTGTTTTGATTTTTGAAACCGTAAAACCTTTGTCCCAATCCAAACACCCGGTAGATGATTCTCATTCCAGTTCTAAAACAGAAGCAATGATAGCAATTTGCTATATTATGATCATCGTCATCATTTGATTAAAGGCTAATTGATTGAACTGAACTCATTTCATTGATGCAGCAGATATTCAATCAACACATATGTAGATATATATATAGAAATGGATTCCTCATTTTCATTCCCGTTGCATGTGGGGAAATTACATAGAGAGATACCTACATATCTAATGTATGTAAGTCTCAGGAGATGGATGAGAAAAAAGGGAATGGCAATGTGGTGGCAAGATTATTTCGATAAATCGATTATTTCATAGTTAATTAGTTGCAAGATTCTCAAAATTATCTTTGTGTGTTACATTTTTCACGAAAATCGTTTAATGTTCACCATTATCCATGTAGGCATTGCTTGTATTTGCTAATATTCAGAAATCTAAGAGCATCGTCCCAGAAATACGCCTATTACGAACTTTACCAGTCTCTTAACTCGAAAACCGTAACCCTATGGAAAAAATGTTCAATATAGATGCTGCTACAAATAATCTGGTCATTAATTTTCCGTTCTCAGATTTTCTATTTTCCGAAAAAATTGCCTCTTCCACATAACGAAATTACATATATTTCAAATTTTAACATCGTAGAAACTCGAAAACCGTAGCTCTTTTGAAAAAACTTTCAATTTAAACGTTTCCGGATATTTTGATATTTTTAATTCTGCCATCTCGGATTTTCGATTTTCGAAAAAAAAAAATACAGTCGAATTGTATACCTCCTCTGTTCGGGGTTCGTCGGCCAAAAAAATAATAAGAAAACAGTTTTAAGGATGCAATTTTATTTTAGGTATAGAATTTGATTTGAAATAATGAATATCTCAATAGTATACATAACATAACATAGACATAACAGAATAGCTGAATGACAAACAAACTTGCTCATAATTTCTTTAAAATAAAAATTATAATTGTTATTCTTGTGTACTAAATTAACACTAAATTATTCCCAACGAATAGTTTTTATCTTCTTCATATTTAATTTAAGTGTGCTGACTTAATATTAAGCTAGCACACTTGGATATAAATTTCAAAAATAAAGAGTTATAAATTTTATTTTTGTGTACTAAATGAGCACTAAATATAATTATTTAGTACACTAATTTTATTGATGTTTGCCACTTTTGTTGTGCTAGCTTAATGGACCTGAAATACACATTCATTCTAATTTATTATTAAACTTTTTCATATACACACGATATTCAGCAGCTGTTTCTTTCTTTCAGATTTGATTCGATCAAGATGGCGAACAATAACAATTTTACTGAGAACATTACCGACTGGCGACTATCTGCCGAAATCCTTTACAATCTCTATGCCATGAACGACTATGCCATCATAGCCTTGTACGTTCCCGTCTACATTTTGGCCCTTATAGCAAATGTCATCATCATCATAGTTGTTTTTAAGGATCAGTACATGAGAAGGTAAGTAGTACCTACTTGTTACCATGCAACTGTCAGATCCTCGTTTGATTTCGGCTAAGGCGAAAAAAATACTTTTTACAAAGCTATTCACGATGGCGATGTCGTGGAATACAATGGCAACCTACATGGTACATGTGAAGGTAGGTATACCGATTACCATGCATTATATCCTCGTTCGATTTCGGCTACGGCGTGAAGATTTTTCACAAAGTTATACGGTGGCCATCTCGTGGAATGCAATGGCAACTTATCACGAACGAATAATAATAATAATAATAATAATACCTGGTAAAGCTTCTCAAATAGCGCCATTTGGATCTGATGAGGGGTTAATTTGTTTTCGTGCTGGTATAGGTGTTTTTGATGTTGATGTCTGTCTGTTTGAGACCTCGGAGCTCCAAAACGGATAATGAATACAATAAAATTCAATTATATAATCATTTAGATTCCATTTACGTTCTGCTATACAATAGGCAATGCTGTTGTTCAATTTCTAATTCATTCTTAAATAAATTTACTTAGGGCGTGAAGTGATATTCCATTCCAAAGAACAATATAAGTAAGAGTGTGTTTTTTCCCCGACACGAACACAACAAAGAATTAAGAGCAAACATACTGGCCTGAAATAATTTTATGTACCTATACCCTTTAACTATCCAACACAAACATTGAATCTTATCTTTTTACCGATAAAGAAGATATAAGTAGGAGCGATTTGGACATGCCACAACAAAAGAAACTTAAGCAAATTCCTCGCTTTAATTCAACAACACAAAGGGAAACAATTGCGTGAAGACAGAGGAAATAATCTTTTGTTTCTCCTCTTGTCTAAATAGAGAAAGCCAAAGGCGCCTTGATATGATGGGCTTCAGAAATGAAGTTCTAGCCGCAGTGTAATAGTATACATATAGTTGAACTTGAAGAGTTAATTGATTGTCTCCCAGTGAATTACAACTGCTTATAAAGTGATAATACAAAGAATAGAATAAGACAGTTTGTTGTTTTTTGGTCTTATATTGCATCGTATTATACGAAGTTAATTAGTTTACTGTCAGATGTTGGCTGTGGCAAAAGACAGAAATGCATCTATTGGTAGCTTAAAATGGGCCCACAGCTTCTCTCTCCAGAGTTGTCTTTATTTCTTGTTGATATTGTTAGCTCCTTATTTTTAATATAGAATAAATTTTAAACGTCATTGCTTTCTTTGATTTTGAAAATATCCTATGAATCTATATTTTCTGAATTCCAAGTTTTTTGGCGCCAGTTTCCCATTTATGGCAGTTCATCTGATAGTTTAGCTAGCGAAAACAAATATTTTTTTGCAACGACGCACTGTTTTCAAAAAAAAAATCTATAAATCCGTTCCTGTCAACAGTGGATGAATTACTTTTTTCCTATCAGGTGACAGTGGCTGAGATTTAGGTATTTCCAATAAACATATATTCTTGCAAAAGACAAAAGAGAAGACAAATCGTCTATATTTCCAAATATTTTTCTAACACCATATACAGCTATTATAGATATCTGGAAATGAGCTGTCTTTGAGGGAAGGGTGATTTATGGTTTTAGCAGTGGCCCCATATTTATATGATAACAAATTAATGAATTTGTATAGGTTTATCCAAAATAGACCAAACGTAGGAGATATACAATTCGACTGTTCGTCTGGATTTTATTACGGATGTTCGCGCTTAATAGGTAATTACAAAACTTGCTCCGATTTAAATAATTCCTTTTTATTTTATAGAGGATTGTTGAGAATTGGTCCCATTAAAAAAACATTCAACAGGCCCTTCCCCTCAAAAACTTTCCCCAAAGGAAGTAGAGGGGGCAATTTTTCTAGAAAATCTGAGAATTCAGTATTGAAGATGAGACCATATCCAGAAAAGATTAAATTGACCATTTTTTCAAAAGAGTTACGGTTTTCGAGTTACTGCAATGGTAAAGACTGAAATATGTTTATTTCCGCTATGTGGAAGGGGCAATTTTTTTCGAAAGTTCAAAATATCAGACGGTCAAATTAAAGAAGAGATTATATGTGGCAACATTTAAACTGGACATTTTTTCAAAAGAAGCTACGGTTTTCTAGTTAGGTCTGGGATAAAGTCTAAAATATCTGTATTTCCGCCGCTATGTTTTGAGATCTCTGAATAATAACAAGTACAAGCGAAGAATATACATGGGTAATAGGATAAGTACTGTATTAGTGAACGTTCAACGATTTTCGTCACTAATGTCACACTCAAAAGTGTGAAATAAATATTTTTTACAAAAAATTGGACCGACGTTATTAGTTGGTGCACTCAAAAATACAAAATAATATTCATTCTATTGGTGCTGGTACTTGTGAAGTTGGTGCCAAAAGTTATCAATCTAACTGCAACTGCACAACTTCAAAAGTACCAGCACCAATAGAATTAATATTATTTTATACTTTTCAGTGCACCAACTTATAACGTCGGTCCAATTTTTTATAAAAAAATATTTTTTATTCATTATTGCACCAACTAACAAAGTCCGTCGAATTTTTGGTAAAAACATTTTTATTAATCATTAATAACATTGTACCTTTTGCAACTACGTACTTCATTTTTGGTAAGCTTATAGAAAAAATGGATTAGTTTAGATAAGATCGCGTTATTTTGCAATCATGTTCAGTGCACTGTTTCATACAAAAACAAGTAGAATTTTTGAAAAAAAATTAAAAATAGTTTTTATCAGGCATCTAAGCCGTACCGATGAGTACTTACTATTGCTCTCCTTCTCTCGATCTGAACATAATTATACTTATGTATATATGTTTGCCAGCAATAGCAAACAGCAATTCCGTTACAAATTACTGTTTGTCTACCAGAACACACATAACCATAGAGTAATATATACGGTCCATGCTCGTGCGTATTTCTAGTGACGGATCCCAGTGTCCGACATTGTTGTTCCATGTCGAAGAAAAAGTGATCTTGCCTGAATGAGATAATTATAATTAATAAATATTGGATCACACTTGAAGCTTAACAGGCGGCGAGATGTCTGCGATCTGAGTACGAATTGGAAATTTCAAGTCTCTAGACCGTATGGGGCTTGAGAAATCGCTGCGGAGTCCATTGATACAAGAACCGAAAGTAATAAAAACTATTTAAAAACAGCACAAAAATGAATGAAATCGTTATTAGGTATAAAAAGTATGGAACTTTCATTTTGATCGAAAATTACATATGGCTCAACAATTTTAAATGTATTAAACACATTGACATAAAATTGAACGCTATGGAAATATATTTCGTTTATTCTTGAGCTATTTTTCAATAAAATTTCAATTCAAACTCAACTATTCTAGAAAACGTTTCACCTTACATAAAATGTGGTATGTAATATCGAATGACATATTCCATCTCTGGCTTGAATATATCTACATACATATTTTCCAAAAGCCTCAAGGCTTGTCGCTATACTAACAATTCATCAGTTTCTGTGATGTAGGTACCTAACTACCTTGTTTTTTTTTGATAATATACCTACTCCTTGCACATGTTCTGCAATAATATAACGGCAAACTGTCTATATAGTCAGTAAATTATATAGCTTTCGCATATTATATAAATATGAACTGCAAGAGTTCGACAAATCAATTCATTTTATCTATTATAAATACACTTGCGTGTGCTTCCGTCCATTTCCGCTAGATGTCTTGTCTCTGTTTGTAGTACTTACTCTAGGCATAGACAATCAATTCCAACAATAGATTGTCTGTGCTCTAGGGCTAGCTAAAGTTAAGAATCGATTGTCGAAGACAGACGGCCTATCTCTCTACCTCATACTGACGAGAGGCAACATCCTCGAAATCAGGATATATGGCAGATTTGATCCCGTTCCGGCAATCGATCTGACATTCATTTTGGTCATTTCGTTGAGACAGTTTAGACAGACCAATGGCTGAAAATATATTTCTGCACTTAGGGACCTCCGATATGTAGATTGGTATATGTTGGAAACCAGACACCGAAAAATGAAAATTTCCCATGCATATTTGGTAAGGCTAAGTATCTCAGATTTCAAGATAGAATTTGTTATATGACAGTTTTGTCGATTTTTTTTGTGAACGTTATTACCGGCTGAAATGTTTTTGTAGTGTTCTTTCTTACATGGTCTTGACTTGACATCTACCAGACAGGAGATGAACTAACAAATTTACGGTGGGTGGCAGTAATATGAACATGGCAATAAATGGCGCACCTACCTTAAAAAGAAAATCTAAATTTCATAATATACCTGAAAATATTTTCTTAATTCTGTTTTGTCTGTAGAATACATAAGAGAGTATTACTTTTTGTTTCAGTGTTACCAACTATTTTCTGGTGAATTTATCAATTGCTGATCTTCTGGTAACCCTCGTCTGTATGCCTAATGCAGCCTGGCAAGCCTACACAACGGTTTACAACTTTGGAGAGTATACATGCAAGATTGTTGTATATATGCAATGTAAGTAGCTATATCGAATTTTCTTTATTTAATGAATTGTTTATCTTGATATTTACATATTATCTACATTCACAAGAAAAATTGTTTTCAGCAATTAATATTCTCATTTTACGAGTTCTACAGATTATATATGAGATTCCAATATGAACCCGGTAACATCATAGGAAAAAATAGTCCTATGCTTAGGCTTCCGGGTATTAATCTAGAGTTCCTCGGTTCAAATTCTGATCACCTTGGGGATTTTTTCAACAAAACCCATTTTTTTAAATAAAAGATATTAATATGAGTTTCTGATAACTAAATCGGAAATTTTCAATGAAAATTTGTACATATCTGATATATTGCGACCCTTAAGGTAGGTACACATTAGCTATTTCAAGGATGGGTTAGCAGATTTTGGTAAAAATTAGCAAAAACGGGTTTTCGGAGTCGAGAAATCGATTTACGTTACTTTCATATTTAATCGGTGTGACTCTCGAGGTCCACATTAGCTATTTCAAGATTGGCTCCGCAGATGAAAGTTTCAGTATGTATAGTGTGTTTTAAATTTTTGGCATTTTATTTGATATCATAAAGTTACATTTTTTTTAACTGAAACTTATCAAACTCTGTTGATTATGTTCGAATCTTGAATCGAATTTTAGTTATGAGAATTCGTAAGTTATATAGGTACTAACTTAACAGATATTAACAGAATTCTAATAAAATTTTATATCATAAAATCGTAGATTTGACAACGTTGCAAACGGTATTTTTAGATCAGACTTGCCAACAAATTTATAATAAATTAATTTTCATTGTCATATCGCCACAATTTCTCCAGATATATAAATTTTGTGATATTTTTTAACGAAATTTTAAATTTCCATATTAACTAAAATTAGAGAAATTAAAATTTTATATTATAGAGGCATAGTAATTTGAGCTCGACAAATCGAATGCGATAAAAATAAACATAGTATATTATATATTCATAAAAATAAAGTTGATGGCCCCTCAACTGTAAATCTGGCAACGTTGCAAATATTATTTTTAGATTCCGCATTACGATTACCCCCATAAACCAAATTTCATAACTTCATATGTCAAGCCGTTGCTGAAATATTCGGCCGTTCCGGTCCTTTTGGGAAACCCTGTACCTAATATAGATTTGAATTTCATTTGACATTGGCATAAATAATGTTTACAAAATCTTTATGTTTTTATTGAAAAATAAGCTGATAAAAAAACTAATGACAACAGAATTGTGAGAAAGACAATAAACCAAAAAACAATATTTTTCTCCGGAAAATTTTCAAACTCACTGAGTAATGGTTAATAATGTTTATTTATTTATGTCAGGCAATATAATCCTATATTAGCTTCTATGCATTCTTAGAATGATTTTGTGAATGTGTGGCCAAAAAAGAGCTGCAGAAAGTTGCCTATTCAATAATTCTAAAACGTCTCTCCCGAATCCATTAATAACTCGACAATTTGATCTATTTTCCATTCATTAAACAGCCTTAGTCGTAATAGGTAATCGAACAACTGATTTCTTCACTCCAGTCATAGTCGATCTCCTCTTATCTCATTCAGAAAATAATTGGAAAAGCTACTTCACCAACGTTTTGCATCAGAGAAATGCAAATTGCTGAGATCAAATTATATGCTAAATTAAAAAAATAATAATTTGTTTTCTCCGTTATTTCCATATTACCCAGCAATATGGCCAGTGAAAAGAGTAACAAGAGTTAAATCTCGGTCACATAAAAAGTATAAAACAAAGTCGCTATTCTTGGTTTTCAATATGACTTTTTTTTGGTATATATGTACAATACATTCTAACCAATTTTTTGTAAGGTTTGTTAAAAGTCCGTCCAGATATCAGATATATATATATATATACCAAACTATATAAAGGAGGTATCCATCTGATTTTCCGGGTGTGAAGTAACGGGCAAAAGCAAATATACTGTATAATTTTTCAACATTATAAGTTTAATCGAATTTTTAAAGCATTTGCATTCTGTGTTTTTCCAAACTCGTAGCGTTTAAGTCAAAGAAACATTCAGGGATTCCACACAGTACACTTTGCAGACCAATGTTGTAAACAGAACAGCGCACATCCCAAAAGTCCAAACTCATATTGGTTATGCGTGTACCTAATTGAATAAACAAGCTAATTGTCTAAAATGTCATAGGTACATAACAACCGAGATATTTTCACTATTTAACATTGAATTATTAATTCCTGTAGGCGTATTTATTCTTAGAAAAAAGCAACTTTACTTCAACTTTGCTTACAAATAAATCTGTTATACAGGAAATGCAATGCGATAATATTATATATGTATTCAAATATCCTGATTGACATTTCTGTTTGTTATGTCATCGGAGAGGACACAAGCACGTGGCTGTTTTTGTATTTGTTCTAATTTCTTATTCAAGGATCTTGTTGTTTGTTGAGCGTGTGCAACCCACATTACTAGACATTGAAAAGTCGTAGCAATCCATTCAATCTAATTAGAGAGTGTGGAGAGAAGAATGAAGCAGACTGATGCTCTCGTTGCGGCTGGCTAAATATGGATGGAGTGTGTATATATATATATATATATATGTTAAAAAGAAGAGACACTCGAGAGACAAATCGACTTTCTTCTTGCGCTTTTCATTCGCATTTCCATGTATTTGTTTGGCTTTCTAGAAGATAGATACTTTGAGCGAGAGTGTGTCAGTGCCGGATCAAGTGTAAAAGCAAATAAAAGCTATAGAAACTCAATACGAATGCTATAGGTTTTGTAAATTTATTTAGATAATGGTAGGAAAAGCATAAAAAAACTCGAAGATCTATAAAAAAGATTCTTAAATTTTAAACAGATGCCAACTCAAAAGAAATAATATAATCATTGACTAGCAGCGGAAATTAGCGAAATCCCTTTAAAACTATGCCATGAAGAACCTCTATATCGATTTTTAGATTCTAAAAGAAACAAATAAAAAAATCTATTTTATATTATAATTTCCCAATACAAACTCTGGAACTCCATTTCGCCACTGTGGGGTTATAATTTTATATAATTTGCGCCATTTTAGATTTCAAAATAAATGCCATTTTTGCAAACAACATCCCAAAAACCACCATAACGATACCGATATCGATTTTTAGATTTATTTACCCAATTTAATTTTTAGAAGAAATACTACAAAGTTTCGAATCGAAATGTTCTTTCTTATTTTTTGTAAAGATCATAACCTTTGAACAAATTTTTGCTTTTTAGTTTCAAGCGTCTGGGCTCGACGAAAATAAAATAAAGAATAAGTCAACCTCTAAAGTTCTATAAGATTATCAGCATAAAAAAGTGGTCAAGTGCGAGTTGGGCTCGCATGGAGAATATTTCATACTCAGGTTTTCCTGTAAACTATAATCAAATCCATAATGATCCCTTTTTATTATTGATATGTTAGATTTTTGATGATAAACTTGAAGAGTCTACATTAGTCAATTTTGGCGGATGCGCCAGAAATAATGCCTCATACAAAAGTTAGAGCTACGTCAATGGATAATTAATTTTGGTTTGTGCAAACTCATATTCAGATAAAATTTACCAACCAATTTATTTTCTGTCAAATAAATCTAATAAAAAATTATTTAAACAAAATGAAATTTAAAAATCAAAATTAATGTCAAGAAATTAACAGATCACTTTGATTATTTTTTTTTTGAATATTTTTATGTATGAAACATAGGTTCGTACCTATAAAAAACATTTTTTACATTTGCAATTTTACTATTGGTAGATGGTCCTTTATTCAAATTTTCAGGGTTTTATAAAATCCATCCTTTCAAAACAGCCGTCTGGATGATGAGAATTTTCTTATGTTTATTTTATAAATCTTTTTTTTTATATTTGTACCAAAATGTCTCTATAAATCTCCCTGTTTTGTAGTTAGAGCTTTGGGAATGACAATAAATATGTCATACCTATTTCGTAAACACGTTGTTATAAATTGAAATATTAACAATATAAGTGCTATTAATCTGAAGCAATTACTTTCGCTATGAATGAATGAACCTTTTGTATAACTGCAAGGCTTTTGTAAACTTCTGTTTGGATCCAAAAGTGTTTCACGACATGTTAACTGTGCCGTGGCCGGTTGGTATAGTGATCTGGTTGAAAGTCAGCTAGGAAACAGGATCCTGAGATCGAATCCCCGTTGTGGATATATATTTTTTTTATTCATCGAAATCACTTTTTTATTTCTTTTTCATGCTCTATAGTATAGTATCTAACAAAAAAAATAATCTATAAAATACGCTTTCTTGCGAAATAATTATTAAAATAATAAATAAGGTATTTGAGTATTCTATAACTTTTTATATTATTTATAAAAGCTGAAGTAAGCAAAGACATGCCTTCTCATTCACAAATCTCACTGAGAAAGATTATTTTTGTGGATCACTCTTCATCAATTTAATGTCTTGTTAGTGCATTTTCTACAAATATCTATTATACGTCAGACTTTTCGTTCATATATTGAATTATTCATCGCATTAGGATGGCTGCTGGAAAATAATAGAATAGATTCCTAAATATTCCGTCAACTTCTATACGTGGGTACTACAAACAAAACTCTCCTTCTAAAAGTCTTTGAGCTGACTTGTTATATTGGATTATATATTACTGCTTGTTGTTTGTGAAATTAATTAGTTCATTTGTTTTTCCGTTTCGTCTTCCACTAACAAATGCCCGCAACCACTTGGAACTATTTGATATATATATTCTCGAGGATCTATTATTATCCAGACTAGACTAACCTGAAAAGGGAAATTTTAAAAGCTCCTGTACCTTCAATGACAAATGGTCGGTTTGATTCCATTGTTTTACCTAATTTTGGACCAAATATGATTGTAAAGAGAATCGTTAAATGCGAATATTGGATATTCAATTTTTGGAGTGGCAAACTCATTTAAAGTTAATGAAGATCTAGATAGAAAGGGCAGAAATTATTTAATGATTCTAATTTCAGATAAAAGATCATCAAAAAGAATATAACTTCTTATATATTTCAAATTAATCTGATTTTCTGTTTAACAACATTTGAAAGAAATTACATTACCAAGAAAGTAAGTGATTTGCTCAGCGTGCGTATTCTAAAGACCAAATTTTTCAAATAACCCTACTATACTGCCATTAATCCAGTGTGTTCAGATCAGGCAATCTTGGAGGCCATGAGCTAAAAAATGTATCGTACGCGTGCTGAGAGTTCAGAGGCTCCCAATTTTTTTTTTTAATCGAGCAAAATTGCTGTTTCCCTTTGGGCTTTCTTTAGATATATATTAAATTAAAAATAATTAAAAAAAGTTCATATAAACTTATCTCCAAAACTCTTCGTTTTGGAGATACGGGATGTTGAAATATTGCGAAATATTTAACTGTTAAAGTTTCTCCATTATAATTCGGACCACCCTGTATAATAAAGAGACAGAAAGTCTCACGAAGCGTAACGTAATGCGTGACGATATCTGGAACTTTGTGCCAATTTTATTTTAAAGTCTTCAGTACATCATTTTTTTCAAGGTATCTCAGTGGCCTCCAGCATCTTCACAATCACAGCCATGGCGATTGACAGATATTTAGCGATCAATCGACCATTTGGCATGATTTACCGATGTTTCAGCAAATCCACCACAATTACAGTCATCATATCATTATGGCTGTTCTCGCTGTTTCTTTTCTCACCCGTCCTGTGGATATACAAGCTGCGTGAAGACAAATATCCTGTAATCGATGAAAATATTACAATTTTTACATGTATAACGGACTGGAAGAGCTCCCTGATACCACAGCAGACACTGGGTATAGTGTGGTTCATTTTTATGTTTGCCAAACCAGGTAAGATATTATAAAAAAACATTTCCCCTCCACTACCTTTTCTAGAAGAAAGAAGACTTTGGACTAGCGTTTTTCTAAATATAGGACTGTTTCTCAATCCTCTTGTTTCAAATGAATCAAAATCGGAGCACGTTTACTAGGCGCACAGCCATACATAAAAAAAAACACAAACATAAAACCGGATTGTATTCCTCCTTTCCTTTAAAGTTTTCAAGATCTTTTCAAATGAGTATGGATTCACCTTTGAATATACATTTTTCCTTCTTGTAGCATATTCTTCATTCCATTTAAGACATAATATGTCCTTTTGCCCGCGAAATCGATCTCATACTCTTTGGTCAAACTATCCATTGGATTTCAAACCACATCTATATGTTCTCATAAAACAACGGTTATTATAAGATCTCACTGGATAATTACTAATTTTCCAGGTATAATTATGGTGTACGCGTATTCAATGATGGGGAAAACTTTGTGCTCTGGAATGCCAGCTTTCGATACGAACGAAGCAGCATGTACACAACAGGTAAGAGAATCCAGTAAAAAATAAAAATTATGTTCCTATAAAAAGTTTGTTTTGAAATTTATCAACTTCATATTTGTAGGTTATATTTTATATTTAATTTAGATTTTTTTTGTATCACCAAATCAAATCAAAATAGTAATATTATTTTTATTATTGCCTTTCAGAGAAATCGAGTTGTCAAAGGACGGAAACGAATCGCCTGCATTCTCCTACTGCTAGCGTTCGTTTTCTTTTTCTGTTGGCTGCCCTACCATATAATGAACTTGATCAGAGATACGGCCAGCTTTTCTTCATCAGATTCATCATCCAATAAGACTGCAATGAGTATTCAAAGGTGAGAGTTGTCAATATTTATCTATATTACTTGCTTTTTTATCCAGGCAAACACTTTGGTAGATTGTCAAACGAAAAAATACAGTCTTGAAAAGTCATTGGTATGGAACCCTTCTACGTCTGAGTCTCTCTCGCACGTAGAACCAGTTTGAATAGCATGAGAATTTCTCTTAAATATGTCTTAGGGATTTTTCGGTATGAAACCGTCCACCTTCAAGTCCCAGTGGCACTGGCAGACTCACAAAACAGTCCAGTGACATACTACACACAAATATAGCAAAAAATCCACGAAAATTCAGCCATAGAGATAAGAGATACTTCCTTGGGTATTACAGGTATGGAACCCTCCACCTAGGAGGCCCAGTCTCACTTACAGACACTACCAGATCATTTTAATAACATTCTACAATTCTACATACATACATGATAAAAAGACTATCAAAATCCAGCCATAGAGTATCAGAAATATACCACAGACTTTCAGGTATGGAACCTACCACAAAATTTGGTTAGGATATCTCGAATATATAAGAGCACAGCTCATACACACAGACGTTCATTTTTATATATTTATTAGATTTCAATATACAGGGTGAGTTGATTACCCGGTACAAAACTGACCTTCTCAATACCTATATGATATGAATATATGCAAATAATATCATTTCTGTTGGATTTCAGATACCTCCTGTTGTTAGGTCACACCAACTCTGCCCTTAATCCTATAATCTATTGTGTCCTAAGCCGCAAATTCAGGACATCAATAAGAAACTTGTTACGTTCACGAGGACCTTTCAAAAGGAAAAGGCAGCTTGTCAAGGTAAGAGTCTCTCTCTCTCTCTCCTCTTGAATTGAAAACATACAACTTTCTGACCAAATACTGCCGAAGTGCATCGATTCATGATGACCATTGTCATGTTTATATAGGACCTATAAATTATAGGTTATGTTTCGTATTACATTTTGACATTACTTATCAACTCCTCATTTATGTCAACTATTTTGAATGTGACCGAATATTATAACCTATTAAATACGGTAATCAATTAATCAGATAATTTTAATCAGTTAAAAGGGTTACCTAATTAAATGGACTATGATTACTCATTCTAGCCTGCACAGTACTCCATACACTGCGGAAGAAAACTGCAACCTTAAAGTATTCGAAAGAATTTGACATTCTAAAGCGATTATCTCTCCTGAAATAGAAATTGTAATACAACTTGTCGAATAGAGTGTGAGTGCTTGAATCGATCGACTGGAGCGCTTGAATTTATAAAATGTACCAGCAAACTTTCAAACTAAGTGCCTCGAAGGGAAACGACGACGTACCTACCTATTATCTCCCTTTCAGGAAGTTGCTATCGACTTTTTTTATCTATCCAACAATAAGCAACTCATCGGTAATGCAAATAAAATTCCATTTACGCGCGACGACACGAAATTGTGTAAGTGTGAGGAGAATGTGATAACAATTCAATATATATTACAAACAATTCACCTAAAACCAATATGTTGGCATTTCCTGTATAAATTTAAAGAAACCCGCACTTTCCGACGGCTTTATACACGAAAATAACGCCAATAAGTTCCTTATAAATGTCTATTTTACTGAAGAAAACTGTAACTCTAAATTTTTATTAGATTACCAGAGAAAAATATTCGCTAGTTCTGACATACCTACCTTCACGTTTTATAGCCCCTAAAGTCGGATAAACTGGCCAAACTGTACTCGATTGGACACAGTTCAGTTATTTAATATATATCAGCTGAAATTGTCACTATAGAAAGAAAAAACTAAGGTCTACAAAAAAACTTACACAAGCAACTCAAATTTTAATTTTCAATTTATTTCAGTGGGCCGACAGTTCAGGATCAGGTACGCAAATGCATTATCTGCACCATTTGCGGACGACACATCGTCAACTTCAAACTCATGTTTCATTGACCAATCGCATCAGCTCCAGTCAGAAAATGAACAATACCAAGACCATAGCCGTCTAAGATATTCCCCTTTTTTTTATAATGTAAATATATTTATATATACTTGTATAAAATTCGATGTGTAGAATAAAAATATGTTCCTTACTAATCTAATGTACAAAATGTGACACAAACTTTACTTAAAAAACTGTACTTGTATTGAAGTGACATTAGTTATATGTCATTCAAAAATAACTATACTTAGAAACATGTGGATCTGAATAAAATATTTCCAGATCATTATGTTTCTTGAGGCCTCAACGAATTATCCTAGTTATATGTCCAATATATTTTATATGATATATCTGTCTACTTATATTGTAAGGGGGGCCAATACTATGGACTTTCCAGCTTTCAAATCGAATGCCATGAATATGAAATAGCTGTGGTTGCTGCAAGACGGTGCCACATATCAATTCATTAAAGGAAATATTCTATAAGCACATAATATCACTTAGAGACCTTTAATTTGGCCTCCAATTTGTCATGATTTGATATATATAGAATTCGTAAACATGTTTGAGACCAGCATTAACCGCGTTATTAGCAAGGTGAACCAAAAAATGGATGAATCATTTGAAAATATCTTTATATATATATATATATATATATATATATATATATATATAATAGGCCCAGATGCGATTCTAGTTAAATATAATGAGTCTATAGGCTATTAACGAAATAAATCTGTAAATTGTAAAGCAAAATTACGCTTTTAGTTATTGTATAATAAATGTATTTATTATAAAGTTAACTGAATCTATCACGCCAAGTCATACACTTACAGGGTGATTACAAATAGAGATAAATGAAGGGATTTAAACAAACTTGGTGATGTTTGAAATAGCTGTGCTTGATAGGCAATCAAATTTATATTAATCGTTGTGATTGTAGTTTGGTATGTTACCACTAGATGGCCAATTTGTGAAGGTTACAAGTCATAGTCACAGATTAGAGAGAATATTTAATCTGTGTCATAGTATTCTCTGACCTATCGTTGAGCAAAAAGTTTATATAAAAATTCAATGGAATCTGATGTGTTTTTCAATTTTTTCTTTAAAAAATACTGTAATTTGAAATTTGTTAAAAAGGCCAATGATGTTAGGGTTCGTTATTGAAATACCGAAATAAAAATTAGCAATGGATGATTTTTGGGTTGCCTACTTAAACTTCTATTTCAAAACAAGGAACAATAAAAAATATGAATAGGTTGAATTATAGACTTTAGATAACTTGAATCGTCATCAGTGATCATTGTTAGGTGCCAGTCTTCTTGGTTAGGTGTTAACTTTGAATAAAAATGCCATAATAACTATACAGAGTGTTCATTTTAAAACACCCCTGAAATAGTCATTAAAAAAATACTCACGTTTATCTCAGCTTTAAATTACGGTAATAGTCTAGTTTAACGGCTTTTGCTATAAAAGACCTAAAAAATCAAATGTTAATAAAAATACATATATGGTAACATAACCTTTAATAAAATAGAGGCGGAAGACGCTATTTTTAATGATTTGGTGGTTTTGGTACTTATTACTTTTAGCAGAAATTTTCGATTTGGAAGTTTCTTTTCAATCCCAAAAAGTATATAACTATCCTTGAATTCTATTGAACATTCTTCAAAATAAGCAAAAATATGCGTGAAAATTGTAAATGTAAGTTCACAAAAAATTCAGATCAAACGAATTGACGGATGATTTATGTAGTATATCCTGAACTACCAAGTGCAATTAATATCAATGTTGCCAACTCTGTCAGTATAACTTTCGTTCTATGAAATATAGAATAATAACAACAGAATTTAGTATATTATACGAATTTGTCTTGTACAGTTTAACGTTTTCTAAAATGACAAGTATTAAGCTCTTCTTTCTCTATTTTCTTTCTCAATATCTTCTTATAAAGCAATCAATGAATTTATATTTTCGAAAGCCTGAAGACAAAACTCGTCACCTTCAGCATCAATAGTTGCCATTATATGTCGTATTTTTGCTCTAAAGCAAGTATTTATGAAAAATTTGTTTTTAGTAAATTTTAAACATAGAACTAAACCTTTAGACATTTAAAATCTTACTACTAAAGTTTATGCTTTCGTTATCGAATATTTTTAAAGATGTTCAATATCATAAACATTATTTTTGGCAATGTTGGAATTCTCGCATATCAATGCTGTCAACGTCAAGTCGTATCGTCAAACATACTACATAAATCAACCGTCAATCCGTTTTTTGTGAACTTATATCTACTATTTTCACGCATATTTTGCTTATTTTGAAAAATTTTAGTATTCAATAGAATACAAGGATGGTTATATACTATTTGAGATTAAAAAGAAAATTCCAAATCGAAAATTTCTGTTACAAGTCGTAAGTACCACAAACACCATTTTTTGCTTTTTTTAGTAACAAATCATTAAAACTAGCGTCTTCCGCCTCAATTTTATTAAAAGTTATGTTACCATATATGTATTTTTACTAACATTTGATTTTTAGGGCTTTTATAGCAAAAGCCGCTAAACTAGACTAAAACCTAACATACTTTTTTTATCTCTACAGTGTGGAATGTTGAGAAACATAACTTTTTTAATCCAACAGCAAAGCTCTAAAATAAGTACCAGTATTCTCGAACGCCATTTTTGCCCCTTTCCCTCCCAATACCCAATGTCAATAGACAGCTGATAAAAAACGGATTTTCAATAATTGGCTGTCATTTGACAATTTTGGAGGCAGAAATGACAGTCGAGAATATTAATATTATTCTAGTGCCTTAATTCAAGATATAGCAATTACGCCCCCTAGTCGCCATTTTAGAAAGTTGAAAATCCTATCTTTATTTGGGCTCCTTGTTTAATTTAAGATCGATGTAACAAAAAAATACATTCTCTTCAGTCACAATAATTAAATTATGTACCTATAATTTATACCTAAGAAATGAATAATCTTCTATAATAATCAATAGTTTTCATCTCCTGATATAATCGATGTATATATTTATAGATTGTAAAATGTAAATGTATATATTCTATTGAAAATACTCTACTATTTTCTTAAATAAAGATTTGAAAACAAATCACCAAATCTTATTATTTAAGAAGGTAATAATTACCTATGTAATATGGTTTTAGGGATAATTAAATGGCTATTTGTGCAGGCTCGTACAAAGGACAAAAAAACGACCAAGTGCGAGTTGGACTTGCACACCATGGGTTCCTGTACACGAAATGTCTACTTATTACTCTTTAAAATATTTTCAAGATCGATAAAAAGCAAAGGTTCATTGTAAACGCCGAAAAAAATCAATGTTTTGTATGGTGTTGTCCTCTATTCTTAATTTTATTTTTTGTTAATTACAATACGGTTCATAAGATAAAACCCGGACGGACGGACAGCGGAGTCTTAATAATAGGGTCCCGCTCGCACCCTTTGGATACGGATCCTTAAAAATGGTGGAATCATTAGATAGGTACTCAATCAATCGCAGTTCAGATCCACCAGGGGTGTGCGCTAGATATATTTTAAAGGGATGATATAATAAATATGAATAGGTATATCATTACAACAATGTTTTTATTTCGACGCAACTTTTTACATCTACCTAATTTATTTTACATAATATAATGTTATAATATATAGTCTATAAAACTAACATAAAAATGTAATTTGGAAGACAATTTCCACGTAAAAGGATATAGATATCACAAATCGTTAAATTAACCTAGTTGAAAAATTAACTACGTTATAGGATCCTCAAGCTGCCAATAACGAATAAATGGTCACTCATCCACATTTAGTTCTCTAATTTAGGCAACCCTGGAAGCTGGTTACTCAAAGAAAATGTCAAGGACGAAAGACATTAACCTAAGTAGATAAAAAAAATATTCTATTGACTTTCACTTTAGCAAGGAAATATAATCATTAATTTTGGCTTCATGTGTTAATTAATTGTTATTTTTACTGTTAAACAACATATAAAAATTTAACATATTAATTCTTAAAATCAATATAAACAAATGAGTTACTTTCCAATAAATATGATAGTCGTAGTGCAGAATCTTACAAACCCTATCAATTTTAACAAAAATAAATAAATAAATTTCGAAGATGAATTTTTGTATATTATTTTTATAACATTCCCCCATAATGGCATCACATCCACTAAATAATTTTTTACATATTTGACACATTTACACACAGCAAAAACTAGACTAACATTTTTTTGGTTTTGTTTGGAAGACAATATATAGTTACAATAAAATTGTTCATTATTATTTTTACCACAGGCTATAATGGAAGACATGGTTTTTAATAATTTTGTCACAAATATTATACAAATGACCAATACAACGTCACTTATTCTTATAAGTAGACCTATATTAATTTCAATTAGTTTTTATTATTGTCTGCTGATTTGATCGAAAATATAAAATTACACAACTCGACAATGATTCATCATCCATAAAGTACTGATCGTGTTGTTTTCCACAAATAAAAAATATTTCATATTTCTTCTATTTTGCAACTGATATGTAGGGAATATGAATAATCATTAGATAACGGAAAAAAATCCCATAATATTTCCTAAATTTTAAATGTTATCAAGAAAACAGTACGATCAGGTCTTGACTGGAATCAACGCTCATTTTTTTTTATATCATCATAATTTCTCAATTGACAGATGTCATGATAATTGTGTTTTTTTTATTGTTTAGAATTACGCGTACTAATAATTACACTAATATAGGGAATTACAATTTGTAAACATATGTTTCTTATTGCTTATTCTATAATATATTGTAATAATAGTGATAGTATTTGATTTGTTAATAATTCAACTCACAGTTTACTTTATAAATATTTATATTATATTGAGTATTTTAATAAATATATTGCACCACTATAATGTTGAAAAGTAAATAGAAGCTCATTGGACTAGTCGAGTACTGACGTCACTATTCTAAACAACAAAACAGAAATAAGAAATTCCCAATAATTCTAATATGACATAATGTCACAGAAGCAATGTTTCTTCTCTAATTCTTTATTCCATGGCGTCTCGTTTTCGTTTAAAATCATGCAACCATTTAACTTGTCAATTATTCTGGTTCGAAACCATATCCCACTCTCAAAATCGATCATTTTTTTTCATAGCTGTATTCATAATTTTATGCTAAGCCTATACGTGACGAAAAGCAGCCATGCTCTAGCACCAACCAGGGTAGAACAGTCTCTAAGACTATCCACAAGAAATTCCCCGTCCTTGCCGCCACGTGGCCACGGTACCACATGCTTCTAACCTCAAAGTCTAATAGGAATCAAACTCTTCTTAATAACACATACCTCCATGATCCATGCTTCCCAATCTAACTAGAGTGCCCTTCACTCGAGTCTTATATAAGTATACTATTCGTACAGAAGCTTTCTTATTCCGACAAAATGAATTTCTTTTTTATTTGCAATGATGACGTCAGAACTTGACTAGTCTATGAAGACAATGCGCTTTATTAATGGTAACTTTCATGGACCAGTTTTATCTACAGCAAAGAACAAGTACACAGAAGAACAGAAACCTCAGAAAATCAAAGATACCTTGAGCTTTATATATAGAAAGAAACAGCTTCAATCAGATTCAGACTACTTTAAAATAATACGTTTTTCTTCGATCAAATACTATCAACATAACTGCATAACTTAAAATGCTATAATCATCATTATTCTACAATATTTTAATTGCAATCGAAAGATTGACATTAATATTTTTGTAATAAATGGGTAATAAGTATACATATATAATTTCTGGAAGACGATTTTGTTTTTTTTGTTCATATTATTTCTGTAAATGAAGGCATATTATCATTGGAAGACTTCGTTGACATTATCAGACGAATCTTAGTTGTCCCTTATTATAGGTACATTATCAAAGAAAATACTTAGATACATGTAGAATTCTGAATTGAAATCTGCAGGTATCTACCTTTTTTTGCTTATACGTTCAATATATCTAGGTTTAATATAGTATAACAACTGAACAAAATAGGTTCCTTTTTTAGTTGCTTGTGTCTAAAAAAATGTCTTGCGACACTTAAAATGGCAAGCCAATAGAAAACGCCTTAATCAGCGCATTACCCGAATCAAATATACCAATAATACCAAATGTAAATCCCAGCCCAATAATGAAATAATCAAATGCTATTGTTTTGGTGTCCATACCTTCTCGCTTCAATTTCAAATGGAAATAACATGGCCATATGAAACTCAACATGGTGCCGGTAAAGTTGCCGATGAAACCCATCAGAATGGAAAAGTGCGGTATGAAGCAGGCCATGAGAACGGTGAACAGGACAATACCAACGCGCCATGCCAGTCCCCACACCTTCAGATCACCATCCAGTGCCCAGATGGTGGGGAATGGTGTCTTGGGTTTGCCACGGAAAAAAGCCCGCTCGAGCAGTTCGCATGCCGCATAGTATGGCAGCGGATAGCTAAGTAGAGCTTTAACTACCAGGCAAATGTTCACCAAACCCTTGAAGCCGGCAGATGGTAAATTGTTGGTGATCACTTGCTGGGTATCGTTTTGGAATGTTAAGAAGCAAACGTATCTGCAGTGTTAAGTTATTTATTTCAGACAGAGTTCCTTGGATTAATTGATCAATCAAATACTTGCCCAAATACAGCCTTGAATATAGCAGCCCACACATGCGACCAATCCAGCATCCATTCAAATTTCGTTGGGTCCTCCATATTACCTTCCAAAGTGGGCAGGAATATCTGCGACGTGTATGAGAACACAATCACACCCAAGCTGATGGGGAAGTTTTCGATATCGATGGACCAACGCACCTTGGACCATCCCCAGCTGCCAATGTAGAGGAGGCAGTAACCCAAAATGATGGCATTGATAAAGATATGTGACACTGTACACCAGAACGATAGCAACGAGACACTTTGGAGTGATTTCAAGAAACCTGTAACAAAGTTTTTATGTTTTGCGAATGTCCAAAAGATCACAAAGAAGTGGTATTTTCTTATATGCTACTAACCGAGGGGCAGAAGCAGTATGCCAATTAACATCATCCAGGACCTGGTGTCGATTGGACCATCGGGGAAGGTGCCATACATTAGATCACCACACACCACTACATACAAGATACAAGTCATCAAAAGCTCAATAATCTGAGCTATATTCACTATTTTCCCACCGTATTTCCGCCCAAAGCATTCTTTGGCTATGGACACGTAGCTGTCCCGAACTCGCACCTATGGAGAAATAAGAAATTGAGCATCTAATCAGAATGTGTGGCTTGCTCAACTAAATGACCAAAATAACAAAACTATATAAGCTACAAGGAGCCGTAATAAACACCTACTTGTTTTCCTGTTTGCACATCGAACTCGTAGAGGCAATCCACAAGAATTTTGCCTGTATAACAGCAAATGTAAGCTACTCCAACCATAGCCACTATGGCCCAATATCCACCTCTAAGAACAGCAAAGGGTAATGAGACAATAAACATTCCCTGTAAAAAAATATAATATTATTTTGAGAATGGTGTCTGGTGTGGATCTATTTGTCTGGAAAGCTGTCTAGATACCTGGATGGCGTTTGTTACATTCCAAGCCGCTTGGTATTCGCTAATCTTAACTTCGCTACGACCTTCCACAAAGTCAGAGCCTTCCGAGAAATCAACAGATGACATGCGGCTCTGCTGGTTCTGGTAGCCGCCATTGAAACTGCTATCCTGTTCCTTTGAAAGAAAAAGAAATAATCATCCATCAGAGGCAAGCGGAAATATCAACGTTTCAAAAAAACCTTATAGCCTCCACTGTCACCATCTGCGGCCAAAAATGGATTGTTGCTTTTTCTCATATTGACCATTTCGTGTTTCTCATCACTAAAAGTGTTGGTTGTTGTGGTAGTGCCATGATCGGTGTGGTTTTGATTTGGTAATTGTGCAAAATGCACGCGTTCCCCGGACGTGGGCTGCTGTACTGTATCCATAGTACCACTACCACCGCTTCCCGGTCGTTCGGGTAGTATTTGTCTCTTCAGTTGGGCAGCCACGTTGATGGCTGAAGATAGAGGTGGCAGACGAATTTGGCCTAATCGGTTCATGGTCGTGGCTGTGATTTAACTGAAAGAGAAATAGACAGAAATCCCCATAAGCAGTAGTATAATTTGATATGATAATTACTAATGAATACGGTCCTTTTCTAAAAGCTCCTGAACATAAATCAACAGGTACAGATGCAGGTCTTGTCGCAATAATTCTGAAGCAAATATTACAGGAATTTATAGAAACGACCAACCTCTCCCTTGCTCCTATCGTGCGCCTCTGGTAGTAGCCAAAATCTTTTTTCAACATAATTTAGTATGGTGGAAAGTATCAACTCACCCTACCAAGTATGAATAAAACTACCTTTGCCTTTTTTAACTTATAACAATGAGCCAAATTTTTGATTTGGGTTACATTTTTATATTTTGACTCCAAGATTATGTATGTACTTAAAATATTTCCAATAGTAACAGAACATCCAATAAATAATGTGTTGATTTTAGTTCTCAGGTGCTATAAACTTTCTGTAGATTTTTTTATGATAAATCTATATACATTACAAATGCATTTTATACTTATATATTTTTCAAATTTTTGTTCAATATATTTTTTTAAATATTGATAAATTTACATTTACTCAAATATGTAATTAAAGAATCAATAGTGACTTTCAATTTAGGCTGATCTATTGTATACTTAATCATATTTTGTCGGGCGTACATCTCACATGTGCAACATATTCCAATCAGGATAACAATACTCACCAAAGAAATTTTCTTTTTTCTGATTATCTCCTAGAGAAAATCGATACGAGATGATTATCCTCCTCTCGCTGTGCTGCTCTTTTTTTTATGTAAACGACTCCGGACTCCGGGCGCTTTTCCACTATATACACTCTTTACCGACTCACAAATTCAAAAGAATGCTTTGGGCGGATTCTGAGCCGATTTGTCATTTTCAATCAAACGGAAAATTGGAAAATAAAATGTGTGAGAGAAATTAAATTTTTACGTTTCCCATCTTATAGCAACTGCCCCGGTTGACACTGGTTTCCACTCGCGCTCCGGCACTATACGCTCTTCGGCCATGTTGCCAGTATGTGGAAAAACTCGCTTGAACTTGTTGTGAAAACCCATTTGTTGAAAGTAGTATGCAGATACCCTCTGGACCAAAATAATACATTTTTTTATTTGTTGGACTGTACTTGTTTTTAAACATATTCAAATATGTTCATGATATTTGAATTTTATATTTGGTGCCAAAAGTGTTCTATATTACTACAATTGCATAATTTAAAAAGTACCAGCACCTATAGAATTAAGATTATTATTTATTTTTCAGAGCACCAACTAGTAAAGTCAGTCCAACTTTTGGTAAAAAATATTTATTTCATACTTTTGAGTGTAACATTAGTCATGGAAATTGTTGAACGTTCACTAATACCAAGAAGATAGTACCTACTTATCCTATTACCCATGTATATTCTTTGCTTGTACTCGCTATTATTCAGAGATCTCAAAACATTACGGCGGAAATACACATATTTCAGTCTTAACCATTGCTGTCTCTCGAAAATCGTAGCTCTTTTGAAAGAATATTCCAATTAAACGTTTCCGGATGTGGTCTCATCTTTTATTCTGCCGTTTCAGATTTTCGATTTTCGAGAAAAATTGTCCCCTCCATCCCCTTCGACTTCGGGGGCGGTCTTTAGAGAGCAGATTTGTTATTTGAGTTTTTTTTTTAAATACGGGGTCATTTCTCATCTCTCTTCTTTCAAAGAAGATAGTACTTTTTTATTATTTATTTATATTATTTGCTTGTACATATTTCAGACATTACCACTGCTGTAACTCACAAACCGAACCTTTTGTGAAAAATGTAAAATTGCAACATATAATCTCTTCTTTAAGTTGGCCGTCTCATATCTTCAATTTTCACAAAAAATTGCCCCCTCCACATAGTGGAAATACAAATGTTTCAATCTTTACCACTTCTGTAACTCGAAAACTGTAACTCTTTTAAAAAAATATTAAATTTAAACGTTACCGGTTACGGTCTTATCTTTAACACTACCGTCTCAGATTTTCGACTTTCGTGAAAAATTGTGGTTTTTAAAGGGAAGGCCATTTCGGCTTTGAGTATTTCTAAATATATGGACCATTCCTCAACTCTTCTTTCAAATGAATCAAAAATCATCAAAATAGGAGCACGTTCACTACAGAAAACGCGCGAACAACCATACATAAAAAAGCGAACATACAACCGAATTGTATGCCTCCTCCTTTTTTTGAAGTCGTTCAAAAAATTCTACCAATTCGTTCTGTGAAATGGAAAGAATCACTTTCATTTAATTTTTATGGTTATCATTGTATCGATGTTAGCTAAACCATTTTAAGTGATGATGTATTTGATGAATAAATTGATGAACGAATGTTGTGAGAACTGCTATTTCTTTGAGAAATCTGGCAACGCTGCTCACGGATGCTGTGTCTAAGTAAACGTCCATGAAGCTGGATTGCTGGATAGCAGGATGCAGGATCTTCGTAGAGGGATGACAGGGTAGGTACGTAATTATCGATTTATTATGTAAAGTCTTCGATATAAGCAACAGATTAATAAAAGCAGTTTTGAAAAGGGATACCTATGAGAAGTATCACGATTACGAACGAATAACGTAAAAATGAATTATGATACCACGAGTTAGCTTTGTAAGGCGGCAAACCAACAAATTAAAATAATGTTTGCTTTCCTATTCTAAGAAGCATAATAAGGAAAGTATTGTAATCGTGTAAAATTTTCAGTATCCGGTGTCTAACGCAGATATTTAGGTTCGTTTCAAAGATCCCAAAGTCCAAAAATTACATTTTCAGCCATTGGTCTGTTTGACTGAGAAATTGACTCAAAAAAATTGGTTAAAGCCTTTACCTATGACTTCCCTAGACAAACCACAACCCGCTTCGAGATGGAAACAACCTTGTCGCTTCTACCGTTCTTATATTGACACCTAATATTTTGGACACCCTGTATATATATTTACCGAAAACCCTTACATTGCGTCGCCGTTATTGAGCTACAACGCCAACAGACTACAGACAGACAGACCGACGGACTTGAGATACCATGATTTTCGTGATCTAGGAACCCCGAAACGTAAATATCAGCAAAAATCTCGAGGTCGATTTTTTACGTGAATACAATACTTCCCTTATTGAGGGAAGTATAGAGATTACCGAAGTACCGATTTTGTTGCTTTCTTTTTTGTTTTGTAAGGTTACAGAGTGAGGGTATCATTGAGTCTCGCCCTGTGACGGTGATTGGACATCCTGCTGATACTGGTTGTTGGGCCATAGCGCCCATAGCCGAAAAACCTGCCTCGCTCAAGACTGCGGCGCAAAAAAAGCTCTTACGATTTTGATGAAACTTGGGAAAACTATTCTTCTTAAAGTCCATCACCATCTGCTATGAGAATACGCAGAAAAAAAATGCTCTACTGAACCGTAAAATGTTTCGTCCCCTGTATCTTATTATACGGGGGCTATAGAATAAGTATACTCCATATTTATCATAGACATATATATTATCTTTATATGTTAGAGAAGTATGTTGGCATTTTTGCGCGTATTCGAGGATTGAAGAAGAAGTAAAAGAAGGAATTTATACGAGTGGTGGTAGAGAAATATGTTACAGTTTTATATAGAGGGGATATAATAAAGGCGGATGGACTTTATGTGTTTACAGGTGACGTTGTTTTCTGGGGGAGCGTTAGGAAAGTAAGATGTGTAAATTGAGGGAGCTGTAATCACAATCAATATTCCTTTCTCTAAGAAGAATTATGATTATTTTAGTGATAAGAATTCTATGAAAACATAAATCTTCATGATTGCTTTATTGAATTGTATTCATAGACAAAAATAAATGATTAAGGTATAAATTTTGAAACAGATACCGATTTTAGGAAAACCCAATCATTATTCCTTCACCAAATTTAAAAAAATAATAGTATTTCATGCAAGTCCTGAAGTCGATGTTGTACAATCAATTTGCGATCGTTCAGTTTGACAATGTTCCTCGTGAATCCTCCCTTGTTCCATACTAGAATTATAAACTGAATCAGCAGACGAAGACTGAACATCTACTGCTACAGAATTCGACAATACTGCCTTTGCTTTTGTCATCATAAATCTCCTTCCTATAGGAACACCACCGCCATCTGGTAGCAGAAACGTTTTGCTTCGTCGCATTTCTTGCTCATGCTGCACATCATACCTGTCAATAGTGTCACAATTGTCAATTCCATGATCACGAACACCACAGACACATACTGAATGTTTCGAGCTCGCAACACTACTGTCTTCCTCATCTATTAATTCTACATGTTTTGTGATCGAATTATAACCTGTATCGAGATTTTTTTCATATCTATTCGATTTTGAACAATTCCGACACATCCAATGATCCCCAATATTAGGCATAATTACATAATCATCTGTAAGTAAAAGATTCTGATTACTATTGGCGATATTCACGTTGGAAATACTCGTAGCTGCATCAACGAGTAAATGATGATATTTATCAGTGCTGGGATGATCACGTTGTGGTGTCATATCGTAATCGGATGTTAGCAATTTGGCATAGTTCATTTTGTAGTAGGCATCAATTTCTGATGACATGGATTTCATCGAATAATCAGACAGATTTAATGTGTTATCTGAGGCACTGGCACGATTCAGATCCTCGAAATGTTTACCACCGGAACTTTCGACATATGTTAAATCACACAATAATGGATTATTATTATTATTATTAACAATATTGGGTTCCGGACAAATGAATGGCTGATGCAGAGATTGAGATTTGTCTTCAGAAATGTCAGAATAGCGCGTGCTTTGAATCGTTTTGACTGTATCAGAATTAGCAACATCAACTTGTGTTTGAATGGCTACGGTACCACTAGATGACAGCAGCAGTGGTTGTGCGTCAGTCTTTTTTTCTTGGAAGTTGATACGATTGTCACTGTTTATGTTATCCGTGGAATAGTTGTTTTCGACTATATTATCACAGTAGTTAGCTGGTTGCAGTAGTTCTGGTTCTTGTAATTGAACTCTGAGATCTTTTGTAGTTATTGACATTGCATCTTTGACCAATATCAGTTTTTCATCAGAATCCAATATCTTTTTCAACACATATATCGGTTTACTGATCAGTACATATTCATTTTCTTCCTCTTCTGTTACAGTTTCTTTTATTTTTGCCGATGATGATGATGAAGAATTATTAGTAGCACTGTTCTGTTGTTCAAAATGTTCCAGTGAAATTTGTGTAGATCTATCAATGGCAATAATTTTAACTTCATGCTCATCTGGCTTAATAATCAAGTTACTTGAGACTGATTCAACTAAATCATCACTTATTGTTATGTTGGTGTCATTTTGGCAATTATTGTTATCAACATTTTCGATATTAATTTCACAACAAACTGACACAATATTATCATTATTGATGACTGTTTTAGCTGAATTGTCAGTTACACTTGCTGTGTCTGTAGTACAAGTGGAAATTTGCTGTTTTTCATTTTTTAATATTGATGAGTTGGATTTTTGCGATTCAATAGAGTAATGATCATCCATAACCTCATTCAATGCATTGCAATCGGTATCAATGATTTGTTCTATCAAAGGATCTTGTTTGTCAGCAACTCCTAAAAGTGTACATACATTATTTTAACTATCGAAAAGTCAGTATAACATTCAAACAGATCTAATTGACCTCACGTCAAGATTTCGGCAACGTTTAATTCCTTCGTCATAGTAAAAGTCATGAATTTATAATAGTTACTCACCACCAAAGATATCTATTGGGTTTGACGTCCTCTGAGGTAGGCGTAGCCTGTCAGCTAATCGCATTTCCGTAAATTTCCTTTGAATGTCGAGATTTTCGAAACCGGGCAGCACATCTATATTACCAAAACTGGATACAGTTGTGACTGAGGGAAATTTCGATGATGCATTAAAGATTGTATCCACAGAATTTGTTGGTTCCGTACATTCTGTAACTCTGCTAAGGCTGTGCGTATTCAACAGAACAACTCCAGTATCAGCAGTATCCTTAGCATCATCGAAAATGTTGTCATATGGGAGGATTTTTTTTATATCTAGACTACGTTTTGAGGTGCATTCGCAATCTCCATCGACAACCGCTGCTGTAGCTGCTTTGTGATTAATATCAGTTACAGTCGGCGTTTCTTCTAGAGGTAGTTCCAAACTGTTTTTATAGGGCATCTGCAGTTCTCTGGCTAATAGCATTAGATGCAGTTCCATTTTCGTCTGCGAAAATAATATATAGATATAATAATATTCGCTAATGCAGTAATTGTTTTTGTACAGTTTAAAATACGTGATTCTTCAAAAGGGTACGTACTAACCTCATCTAATCTATGTTTGTTCGCTTCGAAATGACTATTGAAAAGCTTGAGCAGATCGTCATTTTCTGCATAATCATTTGTTATAATATCTTCGGTAATTCTTAAGATAAACTGTAGATATTCATGTTCGTCAGTCCTATTTCAATTTTTTCATATTAGAAATTCATGATACAATAATAAAATTTATATATACGTACTTGCATTTTGCAGATTTAATCACGTCTGATCTATCTGAAAGTGATCCCTTTCTATTCTTATCTCTAGAGCCCAATTGTTTAGATTCGCAATTAGCTTGGAAAACTTCATTAGCCTTACTTTTGATTGGGCTTTTCTTCTTTGTTTGTTTCCTACGTTTGACTGGGCGTATTTCTTTCTGTATTAAACAGTTTCTATCAACTGATCCAAGGGAATGTGATCGGGTCTTCTGGAAAACATTTGAAAGTCTTAACTATGAATAACTCTTCGACTAAATCGAAGTTCAACGACATGTAAATTCGTAAGAAAAAAATATATAAAACCACCTGCACAATCTTTGGAGTCTCATAAGGGTGTCTTCTAGTCGAAGGTCTTGGTGGAAGCCCTACAGGCCTCATAAATGTCTCACTTTTTGTTCCTACGTGTATTAGATCATTCTTCACGTTATTGTCAAACTGTAATTTATTGAGGACACATTTTGAACTGAAAGAGATTAGAAAAGTTAGTTTAATAAAATATTAATCATTTTTCTTACCGTTTGTCAGGATGCTGCTGAAGAGGCGCCGATTTGACTGTTGAACCAGTCCTTGAGAAACCTAATGAAACATTCAATGTACTTTTTACATTACGTAATTTTCTGTAATGATTTCTCATATGAAAATAAGTAGAAATATCATCGAAACAGGTAATGGACATTTTACTTTCATGATTATCTTTGCAATTTTAAATACAGATTCAATATACCTATTTATAATTATGATCGGGACTAATTTATTATGTTTGTATTTTGCCCGCAATGCTACTGCGCTTGCGTAGATTAAATAAATATGAATAAATATAAATATTCTCACCCATGATAATTTCACTAAATTTATCGGAATATGAAACCCTTGGAAGGGAAAAAGCTCTAGAACGCTTATAATTTGACAAATCGAAAGAGTAGACAAGAAACAGCTATCAAAATATACGAAATAAGATTTTGAATTTTTAACCAGAAATGGGTGTGTCTAGCCAACACAAAAGCATCTGTCTGAACCAATCAAATAAAAGCTTACATATTGGTAATAATGTAATCTTACATTTAATTGGAGGACAGACGACGATTAAATCGTTTTTTTTTTGCTCATAGTATAAGAATGTTCCATGTCAGTGTTAAATATAACGTGTTCCATGTCAATCATTTAACTTTTGACAGTTGACAGTGACACTTAACAAGAATCACAAATGACAAACAAGAAATAGAAAATATAATTTTTTGAGGTTTTAATAAAAATCTGTTTCTTGTAAATTACATTTAACAAACACCAATTACTTTCTGTTCGTATTGATTCGTATAATAATGTTGATACTATGTACATAATCTAAAAGCTGCAGAGTTTTGGTAATATCCTGTCGAAATAATAATTATCCAAAACTGTGACATATTTAAGAATAATTAAGTACCTATCAGGTAAGTAAAATTGCACGAAAATAGTAAGCAATCCTTATTATTCAATGCCAAGGTCATTTATTCACACTAATAGATCTCGCAATTACTCAGTAGTTTTGCGATATGCATCCAGCAATTAGGAAATTGAGGCAGTAGCATACCATATTTTATGTGTATCTTTTTTTTTGTTTGTAGATTATCTAGATGTCTAATATTATTCCACCACTGTTGAGTGACTCTCCTCCACCACCTCCATCACCTGATGAAGAAGACGATGATGAGTTTGGTGACTTTGCTGGCGCCATTGATTGTTCATATACCTGTGATAGTATGTAGTTGTTAGATCTGGAAATTTCTCCCATTTTTGACCATATGTTTTATGTGTTTTTCAGACTTTTCATTACCTCAAACTCCCGAACATTCACCAGCAGGGAAATTGCCAATTCCCAATGGATTCGACATCAATTACAATGACGAAGAAGACACAGATATTATAGATGAGATCCAACAAGCAAAGGCAGTGGAAAAAGATTTCCACGACAAGCGGAAAAAAGTTGATACGGAATCTTTAGCTTTTACATTTGACTGTGCGGCCAAAAAACAGTTTCAACAATTACAACTCGGTAATAATCTCGACTGCAGTGTTAACAATCAAAATACGGAAATTGTAGAAGATATTAAAAATAAGCATACACTGGAAGGTGATTTAGAGCTGAATGAATTAGAAGAACCTTCATCAAATGAAGCAACGATTCATGAAGACGTTAATGAAAAAGCTTCCACAATTGTTATAAATAATCCTTCAGAAATGAAAATGGTGGTATCTGATATAGTCCAAGATGAATCGATTGAAATTCGCGATACAAATGTTACACTTGAGAGTTCGATACACTTAGATCAGCCAATAATAGAAAAATGTGAAGAAAAACAGGAAATTTTCTCCACTAATACCAATGCTACCGATATTGGTGATATTTGCCCTGTTAGTACGGTTATTCCCGAAGATGATGAGATTTCCAATCAAATTAGAGAAGATTTAGAATTTCTACACATATCTAATAATACTCCTGCTGTGATTGAAAGTAATGACAATGCTGACGATGAGGATTTTGGTGATTTTGAGAATGCAGTTGTTGAAAATTTCGGTCATATTAATGATATTGTGAATGTAAAACCTGCAGAAATTGAGTCGTCTTTACAATCATGTACAGATGAAGCTGAGAAAGTTGTTATAGAATCAGAGGATGAAGACGACGAATTTGGGGAATTTAATGAATGTTCTTCAGCTGCAGTTAAAGTTGAAATATCAGAGAGTAGTGCATCGAAAGAAGAAAGCGCCCCCAACTTTGAGGACGATGATTTTGGTGATTTTTCTACCGCCTTCGAGGGTAATAACTCTATTACAACTACATATTGTGAACCAGTATTTTTGCTAATGAATGAGAAAGAAGCTTACGAAAAAGCCAAACAAATTCTCGTTGAAATGTTTTTGCCATGTGAGGCGATCGAAGTGGAAGATTATTGCAATATTTCACCTGAAAAAGATGATAAGATTTTCAATCAATTGCGTGATATAACTGAGACTGCAGCTCTACATTATCAATGGTCCAAATCGAATTGCCAAAAGACGTTGCTGAAATCATTGAATATTGATGCAAGGAATATAGTGAGTTTTGTTAATTTATATAATCTTTTATCGAGCAATGCAAAGACAATATTTCTTAGCAGAATAAGAAGTCACGACTTTACTTGATCCATTTGCTAAATAAAATATTGATCTCCATACATACGGAAGAAAAATTCACGAATGCTCAATACATTTTTTTTTCTTCAGTTGTATGGACCTTCGTGGAACCCGTCAATGCCCAGATTTGCAGCCAACCTCAGTTTAGAACCATTGGAGCCAGTCAAGAGTGGCAGTTTTCAAAAATCAAGTCCAACAGCTGACAACCCTTCTAGCCAACAGGTCTCTGTTGATGTTCCATCTGTTAATTTTGACTGGACAAGTTCCGGATTGACCAATCCACTCGACTGTAAGTTTTTATATATATGAAAATATAAAAAAGTAATGATGTAAGCTCTAGATCACTTTTCTCCATCTCCTAATTTTTATTTAGAGATTATAGGTCTCTACGTTTAGATAGAATGTGCATTTTTTTATATACGAAATGATTTACAATCGTTATTTGTGAATTGGTACGGGACATTCATAATTTAAAAAAAACATATTTATTGTATTTTGGTGCCTTTCTTACGTAAAATTAAATTATAATTTTTTTTTTCACTCTAAATAAACTTTATAGACATTATTTTAAAGGTTTTAAAATTCAATGATCTTGAAATGTTTTTAAAAAGTCCCTAGATGAAAATGCATTGCTCATTTAAACAAACCGTACTTTTTTCTAAGTAATCTAGCAATAACTCTATAACGTTTTTTTCATGCTTGCTATACAATATGGACTCTCCCTATTCCTCCTTCATTCACCTTGTAAAATAACAAACACCAAAACCAAACAGATTCCCATACCATGCTTCTAGATTTAGAAACCCTAGTCGTTTCCTTAGATATAGTTTCGTATACTCCCAAATCAAATTCCAATAATTCATCTTTCAACACGGAATTAGACGATTGGGATATGTGGTTAAGATGTAAGTATCAAAAATAGTGAAAACTTCTACCTATCAAGACAAAATTATTGTTGTTAACATTGAATGAAAACTATTGATACCAAAGCTGCGATTCAACATTTTTGTTTGTAAATTTATTTCAGTTTTGCACTTGTCAACTATTCTATATAATCAAGCAGCTTCCAAATATATTCTTTACATATATATATAACATCTGTTCTTCTTCTAGCTATTCCTAAAGAATCTTCATCAGATGCTTCACAAAATCCAAAATCATCTACATCTCTACCAACAGAAACTAGTCATCCAGCTGTTGCATCATCTCCATCAAAAGAACCTGAAAAAAACACCACAGAAAATGTAAAACCCATTGTAGCAACATCAGAAGACAATGAAGATGATTTTGCTCCATTCCAATCTTCATTTGTTGCAGCACCCCAAACAAGCCAATGGTCAAATACTGTTGTTCCGTTAAGGGAAACTTATATTACTTCTTCAGAAACTGCTACATGCATTATTAAAGCATCTTCATTGGTAAATACTGATAGCTGGCTACAACCAACTGTAATTCCGGCAAGTTCAACTGATCCCACGAGTAGTAGTTCATTTGAAAAGTTGGATGAGGCAGATAATTTTGAAAATTACACCATTCAACCTTCAGGTGAAGAGGAAGGGCCTTCAAAGGTTGATGATTTCTCCGCCAAGGTGAAAGAAACTTCTGTCATATCATCGCATACAAAGGAGAATCCTGATGAGAGCATAGGAAGGGAGTCAATTCCCGATGAGGATGATGAATTTACCGATTTTCAGTTCTCCACTCCTTCTAATCAAACAAGCATTCCATCTGCGTCAACATCCACAAAAACTTTAATGGCAGAGCCTTTGAAGCCAGCAGTTGAAACCTTGAAACAGTCAAAGCTTGAAACCAAGCTGAAACCAATTACAAACTCTCAGGTATTGATAAGTAAAGAAGAGTCAAGCTTTATACTATCTCCAAAACCTGTCCAAGAAGCTATGAAGCCGATATCAATTACCGATAACCCACATCAGAGTCTAATAAATGATGCTACATCTACCGGTCCTCTGAAACCTGTTCAAAATGAAACAATGAAGCCAGTACTAATTCTTGAACCTCTAAAACCAACACCGGTAGCACCAAGTAAAGCAACTGCTGCACGAATAAACTGGCCCGAACCTGGAGTAACTGAGGAAGACCTGAAAAAATTCGATAAAGTCTTTTCTCATCAACATCAAAAAGCTCCCGTGATGCATTCCAAAAATAATAATAAATCTCAAAGTGTCAGTAATAGTAGAAAAGAAGAAACCGTCAACGACAATGGCGGCGATGATGATGAATGGACAGACTTTATTTCGGTGAAAAAATCCTCTCCAGTACACAAATTAAAAGCAAGGGAGGAACGCAGCAGTCCAGATCTACCATTGTCTGTTTTCAATTTGGGTAGCATACAACCGGCAAAACAACCCATACCTGTTATAACACCACAAGGTTTAGTGCAAACAAAACTGTCATCATCATCATCGTCATTGAATAATGCTGGAAATAATGTTAATCTGTCACCGAAAACCACTTTGAAAACCAACAGCAACAGTGTTATTTCCCCAAGGCCAACGTACGCCATGCCACCATCGATAATAAGTCAACAGTATGCTACACAAGCATACGGCTTTAATAATATTCAGTATGGAAGAAGTGCAGCGATGAATCAGCATCAAAAAGCTGACGATGACGATTGGGGCGAGTTTGTCTCGAGTCCCTTGCCAGCGGCATCCTCTTCGCAAGCATCGTACAACGGGTACTCTCATCCTCCACAAAGACCTCAACATCCATCTTCTTCTTCTTCTATGCCATCATCATATTTCCATAACAGTAGCAGCTGGACAGGTACACCAACAAATATAATCACCAATCCACATCATCATTTTACTCCTCCTCATGGTGGTTCAGGAAGTTTTAGTAGTTCGTCGGCCAATAGAGTGTCGCAACCAACAAATATGAACAGGAAAATGTCAAATAACGCATTGTCGCATCATCTTGTGATGCCTGAATTGGATTTTATTGCTCCAAGAGCGAAAGCAACATCAAGGACTTCTTCCACATCGAAAAAGAAATGACTAAAGGAGGAAATGCAGATGTTATAAAAGGTTGTTTAATATTTTTCTTTTGTTTAATTTTTATCAGAGAAGAGATTGATACATACATAGGATTCTATTCCTCTAGATTTTTTTACTAAAGAGATTGCGTCGATTTATTTTATTATACAGTGAAAACATTCAGATGAGTCAACTTTCTGTGCTGCATTAGAAAAAGGGCATAATATATACGCGAAACTAAACCGACATCACGAAAAACTTTCGCAGTATAAATGGTCCTTTAATTTAATCAAAAAAATCGATGGTCCAATCAGATAGAACTCTGCATGTATTGTATTTTTCTCCTTTGGTTTCAAGATAAGATGTAAATATTGTGTATAAATGGTTAAGTTTCTATATATATATATATATATAGAGAGAGAGAGAAATATTATGGATGATTATTGTGAAAAAAACATTTGAAAATGAAATTTGATTAACTAAAGATCGATCAACATTTAGACAGCTTATCAGTTACGTTAAGTGTATATAAAACAAAAAAACGGAACCCTCAGGGTACGAGGCAAGCCTACTCGTATTTGCCTATATAATAAGTGCTAATACATTTTGTCTGATATAATAATATACATTGTATTTGACTGTTTGCTTTAAATGTTGATTTGATTGCATTGAGAAAAATTATTAGTTATTCTATCAATTTGAATTGAGATTATTGTTTTTTATATATGTATTATATTTTCTTTTCTAGTATTTCTGATTGAATACAAATTTTAATAATTATTCTTATCCAAGAACTATCTCAGGCCTTGGATGTTTTGTGATTTTTTAAAAAAGTATTCTAGGCAAAAAATACTTATTTATTTGTAGAGTTCTTTGTTTTAAATCATGTGTTTTAAGGTCTGTGTTTGTTATTTAACATTCCATATTTATTGCAATAAATTAATTACTTACCTTTAAAGAAGAAAGTGTTTTCATTGAACCTACTCCTAAATATCTCAAAAAACGTAAAGGACTTACTTTGTCTATTCGATTCTGTACAACTGTCCAGTTAAATTTTAAAGAGAAAATCATCTATTTGTGGCATTATATTATATGAATAATAAATAATTTTCGCTGGACAAGGAAATCCACAATATTTGCTTCCATAGTAATAGAAATTTACATGCCTAAATAAGGGCCTATACATTTTAAGTCAAGTTTGATAATTTTTTTCTCAACTTTCAGCGACAAGATTATGTTCATATATTTTTTAGTCGATTCTTCGTGCAGTTACAACGTTAAATGTGTAACATACTTAAATAAAAATTCTCTTGAAATTATTCATTACTACATACTTTAATAATTTAATTATTCATAAACAACACATGTGTCAAAACTCAAGGAGTATTAAATCACAGATTAAAGCCAATCTCCCAATAAAGCAATAAATACAATTACAATAATTAATCTGGTACTGTATAAACTTTCGAAGATGATGTCACTTGCTGAGCATCAACTTTTCTCCTTTTACTTGCTGTAGAATGCAAAAATTCTACGTCATCCTCTTCTTCATCGTCATTGTCAGAGATGACAAGAACGCCATCGGCTTCGGAAAGTCTTCGACGAGCCGGTGAAGGTCTAATGGTGATAACAGCTTGCACGGCATCTGGACAATCTGATTGGCCATCATTCAAATGACCAAGCAATTGTCGCCACAGCTTGAGCTTGGTGTGAAAATTCAATGAGGGATGTGTCAACATGGTCAAGTTTTCTTTGATTTCATCAATATTGGGTGTACCTTGAAAATTCATAGTTTACATTTGGAGATCTACTTTTATCAGAACAGATTTGCCATTTATTAAAGTGGAATTGGAAACATTCCTCAGGTGTCTAGTTAAATTCTTGATAATGATAATACATCTTCTAGTATATTTTTTTAAATTTTGTACTGATCTACTGTCTCTCTAATAAAATGTAAAACTTATGTGCGTTTATTATTCCCGAGCTACTCAGTAGAAAATGCTTGGAGAAAATTAAAAAATTATAGAATATGATAGATAGAGTATGATATACTCACTGAAATTGTTGTAATAAACTTCGACCACATCTACGGGGCAAGAGTTCTTCAGATCCCAATCGATTCTCCAGCCTACTCCAATGCAAATTATATTTCGATTTGGTAGTTCGCGGGCATACTTTATTATCAAACCCCCATCTTCATGTCTATCCAAATTGATGTGAAGTTCTTTGGTAAACACAGTGGCTATTATCAATCGTCTCATCTCCAAATATTTGGAAAAGTCAATCAAACTTGAAAACATTCCACTCAAGTTTCGATGCCTTCGCAATACATTGCGACATGTACGTATTTCCTTTTCAATCACTTTATCATAAACTTCTAGATCTAGTTTCAAAATCTCAGTTGATCTTTCCTAAAAAAGGAATAATAATTTAGACTAATTAATTGGTATCTGAATGAAGAGTTCACTCACATATTTGAAAGCCAGAATCTTAAGTGAGAAATTAACATTATAAATAGCAAGCTGGCAAGTATAGATAAGGGATAACTTTTCTCCGAAAATATTCTCGCTTCCCCCACATTGATATACTTTAATATTACATTTGGAAAACGTCACATCTGTTAGGTCCTGTATTATATCAAAATCTGATTTTATTCTCTCAATAAAACCATTATTTTCAGTCATATTCTATTTGTTCACCAAATTGGATTCATAATAATATGAATATCTGACAACGTGAACGAGAAAAATACAAATTCAAACGAGCATTGCCTGCTGGTTGTTTCGAAAAGTGAATAATTCCCAAATAAATTAGAATATTTTCACATTTCAAATAAAAATTGCTAATATTTTTTAGAAGTTCAAGGAATATATTTCCAGAAGAACGGAACACTGCGAATTGGAAGTATGTTTTCTCTGACTGCGAAACACAGAAAACTTCTCTGGTCTAATAAACAGAGAACATTATCCATTACTCTGTGACAGAGAGAACAAAGTGTTCTCTCTGCTCTGTGACCAGAGCCACGGCTTGTAGGTATATTTATCTGGCCACGGCACAACGTTCAGCTTAAAGCACAGAATACTAATAAATAATTAAAGCCATGAACAAATATAGGAAGGATGAGTAACACGAGTAGTGGGAGTAGCACAAAAAACATTGGGTTATCGTATGTCATTTCGGTGTGTTGCACAAAATCACGTTGCGCATCCATATGTAGTATGGGCGAAAGAAGCTTAAATACAAAAATAGACACTCAGTGAAATACTGCGCAACATACCAAATTGACAACTTATCACGGGACGTTATTTCAGCCACTTCCTTAGAGAACAGGATACAGAGTTAGTCATCCTTCCTTTATATATTCTTGATTAAAGCACAGTTATCAGTATTTATTAGTATTCTGTGGTTATCAGTGTATACGGTCCATAGTTATCAGACTGCAGTTATCCAGTCTTCTTGGCACAGTATATAATTATAAAGTTCTTTATACTGTGGTGTAAGAGTTAATATAGTATAGTAGGAATGCCATGAAAAAACTTGAGGGTTTTCAAAAAGAAACAAGATATCCGTTTCCAATTAGTTGCTGTTCTATTCTACTCTATTGAGTCCACGGTCGTACAAACAGGTCTGGAATCCGGAATCGAAGGTCGATAGGTGACATGTAGCAAGTGGGTCGCTTAGTGTCTTGTTCAAATGTCAAAGTCAACGATGGTACTGCGAAATTGAGAAAAGGGGATGTTACTTAGAACATAAGATACCTTAATCTTATTAAAAATTTATGAGTTTATGAGCGCAGAATATTATGATCAATAATATCAAGACAAGAATATATAAAGGGAGAATGACTAACTGTATCCTGTTCTATAAGCAGAAGTGGCTGAAATAACGTCGCGTGATAAGTTGTCAATTTGGGATGTTGCGCAGTATTTCACTGAGTGTCTATTGCTGCATTTAAGCTTCCTGCACCCATACTACATAAGGATGCGCTGTGTGATTTCGCGCCACACACCAAAATGACATACGATAACCCTATGTTTTTTGTGCTACACCCACTACTCGTGTTAGTCCTCCTCCCTATATTTGTTCATGTATCAAGACCTATCGAGATGGAAATATGTTAACAAAGAATGTATGAATCTTCTTAATACTTGACAGCATCATTTGAATTGGTATTTTTATGTTTTAAGCAACATACCTCTTCAACTGCGAACCACGCGGTGAAAATTGGAAGCTGAAAAAGACTGGGCGCTAAGTGACCCACTTTTTTACGCTCGTTTCAAGATCTTTCTGTATGACCATTATTGTATCTATTTATCTCTATAGTGAGGGTACATCATGTATAGAGTATAAAACATATTTTCCTACTCCCTACCATGCAGCGTTTTGAGATATTTCTATATTTTTAATATCTTGTTTTTACAATGCATGTACGTTATAGGTTTTAAGCCATCAGAAAAATTGTTTTCATAATTTGTATATTACGTAAATTCATTTCCTAAAGCTCTCAGATACAGTATCTCTGACGTAGGGCCTCTCTTAATTATAACAAAACTCTTTTGTTGGCTAAACACTCCCAGTAATTTTGAAGTCTTTAAATTTGACATATTGACAATTTCAGAAAATCACGTCGATTGTCAGATATCAGATTATTGGATTTTTTGGTAATAATATTCATTTACATATAAGAAACATGAAGTACAAATCGCACAATATCTATCCTGTTAGTTTGAAATAAGCAGTGGTGGGTAAATTAACATTTCAGAAGTTTTCAACGTGCTACCATTCAACACACATAATACATAATAATTTTAGAAACTCGCAGTGTCGAAAGTTTTTGCGATAATTTGCGAAGGATACAGTGGTAGTTGATTATATAATTTACGACAAAATTAATAAAAAGTGATAATGTCCTCGAATGTTTTATAGTGTATTTTAGAATCATTTAACTGCAAACTTCCAATGGAAACACATTTGTGGTACATAAACACAGAATGACTGAAAAGATGGCCTACAATATCGATTGGATCATTCCGAAGTTGCGAAACCCATCAAGATTATGGGGAATTGCAAGTACACTTACTATGGCTGCTGTGGGGCTATTCAGCAAAATATTAATTCGTAATAGTACATTGTCAATGGAGGCGACTGGCCAATTGTAACGATGTTGTTATTTTTTTTTCAGGGTGGTTGAATCGGACAAAAGTACATAATCTGCAAACTATGAGTAATTTATTGGATAAGCGTTCTAAAAATGTTCCTTTGATAACCATTTCTAATCATCATTCGTGTTTTGATGATCCAGGAATTTGGGGTAAGTTAAATTGATATAAATGAATTAAAATTATCTCAAAAAGTGAACAAAAAGTTACATGAATTTATTCAATACCAGTCCTATTGAAGCGGTAAAAATCTTGCACAGCCATAGTGCTATAACTCTAAAATCCTTGATTTTTTGTCCATTTTAAAAGCTTTTAGAAATGATATTCAGTTTTTGAAAAAGCCCCCTCCGTTCCATTCGGGGCTATTTTTTTGTGAAATGAATTTGAAACAAATATGGTTGTTTCTCTCAATTCTAATAACAAAACATCAAAATTGCTGCTCGTTTACTATCAAAAATGTGCAAACAAGAGTAAAAAAGCAAAATATCGTTCAAAAAGTATTAATCTTGTTATTCGATCTGTTATATAATATTTTTTTACCATATACTCTAAGAATGTATATTTTAAGGTAACATCAGTATCCATTTTTATTTAAAATAACATCTAAACACAACAAAATTGACAAAACATATTTACGTCCATACTTTCTTTGAATTATCATATCTTTGTCAATTTTAATAATTATTATTTTTCGTCATTTGAGGAATTTATGAATAGCTATCAACAACAATCATCAATAATATATTATTTATTGCCTCATTACATGCCTACGTATTCTAAATTAAACATTCGTTTTGGTGTAGGGGAGGCGATTGTACAAATTCAACTGTTATCAATGATATTATAATGAATGGTTGAAGCAAATAATTTCAAGTCGTCAGCTTCTAATTGTCTTTGCGATTCTGCTGACATCTTTTCTTGGCTAAACATAAGGAATTTTAAAAATTGTTGATGATACATAGATGGTAATCGATCTTATCAGTATTTTCATGTTGATCTCGTTATCGAAATATAATCAAAATTGTGATTGTATTGTATTTTTATTTACGTAGTGTTGGAACTATTAATAAATAAAAGTGATTTTAATCATTTATTTCTCACAAACAGGTAGTTAAATTAGTAATACAAAGTACAAGGTTCCCATAACATATACTCATTATGCTTATTTTACACATTTAGTTAACGATTGGAGACAAAGTGTCCAACTTTAACATTATTTATTATTCTAATTCAGGTACACTGAAACTGAAACACTTGCTGAATCCATGGACGATGCGTTGGTCATTGGCTGCCCATGATATTTGTTTTTCGTGTGCCCAACATGCGACATTTTTCAGTTTAGGAAAATGCATTCCCATCATCCGAGGTGCGGGTGTCTATCAGGCCGCCGTGGATTTTTGCATAGAACAGCTGGCCAGAGGTCAATGGGTCCACATATTTCCGGAAGGTATTTCATTTTTAACTAAGTTACTTGGAATTTTGCAGACAACATGTTTTTTTTTTCATTTGATACAATTTAATGAAATCCTATATGCTCATATTACGCGTAGATATCATATTTCAAATAAAATGGAAACTATGAGAAAAGAAAAGTTTATTCGGATAAAAACTTTTGAAGGAATAGTTGCAAATTGATGAATAATTCATTGATTTCAATTAATATCAGGTAGTTCTGGGATACGCATGTAAAGAAATTATGAAACAACAAAATTTATAATACATAAAAGGCAATAGGAAACTTATTCAGACTAACTGAAAAAATCTTTAATACAGAAAATATAATCTATTTCTGTTTTAAAAACCAAAAAAAAAGGTAAAGTCAACATGACCAAGGAAAACATGAGGCTAAAATGGGGCGTTGGTCGGATGATTTTCGATGCACCAGTGACGCCCATCGTCCTCCCCATCTGGCACATCGGCATGGACGATGTGCTGCCCAATGATCCGCCCTATGTGTTGAAAATCGGCAAGAATTTAACCTTCAACTATGGCCAGCCGCTCGATCTTAGCGATATGGTGAAATCATTACGTGCTCGAAATGCTAGTGATGAAGAGGCGCGTAAATCAATCACCGATTATCTGCAAGAGACATTATTAAAATTGAAAGAGGAGACTGAACAGTTGCATCAAAGTAATTTCAAATGCAAGTCGTGATAGTTAATTTTTAAAGTTATACAATTTTTTTTGTTTGTTGAAAGTGCGTGAAAAATGGTGATATTGTTAGATTTTTATTTATTGATATAAATATATTTTTAGTCAGGGATGAAAACGAAAAACAAGAGATGGAGCTCAGTTTTTGCTTATAATATGCATGTAGAGTGCGCTAGAAGAGAACAAATGCAATACCGAAAAATATTAAATCGATTAAATTTTCTTGGTGACTATCTGTGAAAGGTTTTATAGAAAAAAACCCCACCGAACATTTATATGAGTTCAGAAGAAACTGATCTAGGCAAACATTAGTACAATGCTCCTTATTTTGAGAGATACATATTAAAATCATCTTCCATTTCCATAAAAATTCAATTGTATAATTATTACCTATTAAAAATCAAAATTTCTACGCCTATGGATATACAGGATCCTGCAATAATTCATCTCTCATATTCTATTGCTCATTTCTTGAGTTTGATATATTGCAATCTTCATGTAACGTAAGGCCCAACTGTGGAAATTATTTTGGATTATACAAAGTGAAAACGTTCTGCATGTTGATGCATTTTTTAGACTTTGTTGCATATTTTCGTGCCATTTATAGTCCTAAATTTGTATTCCACCACTGGCTTAAAAAGATTAAGAAAATAAGCAACTTTCACATTACTGAATTGCAAATAGAATCTTGACACTTTATTAAACACAAAAGTCCGTATTAAACCAAAACTAAAAACCTTTCGCAGACACCTTGTATTATTCGGGAATTTACACAGCGCGCATTAGCTTTTTGCCATTGACGTGTTTAATAATAAATTATTACAATTATTTACCTTAGCATGACTCTGATTTTATCAAGGACTTTGTTTTGTTTTTTTAAATTTATTTACCTATTAATTACAGATTCATTTTGCTTTTGCCGATATTTTCCTGATATTTGTTTCGAAGCATTTATTTTATCATAGCGTTTCAATAGTGTTTCCTTCTTCTTTTTTTCAATTCATTATATTTTAGTTTTAATATTTTAAGTATTTTTTTTTATATAAGTACATACTACCTATATTATTATAAGTATTAAAGTGAAAACTGACTTTATCGGTGTACTATAAAGATTTAGATTAGTTAGCAAATAATAGAAATTATTATAACATGTATTATGTAATATAATTATTACTATTATTATTATTAATTAATTATTTTGTGCTAGTCAATCGGTTGATTTGCCATTATGTAAAAGGTACTTTTTTTTCTGAAAATATTCTATATTATTACATCTAGAAAAAAAGTATTTGTCACTCTGATATATATAACAAATATATCGTAGAAAAAAAATCAGTTCCTTCCAACTTCTCTTTTATATATCAATAAAGTAACACTTACAATTAGATACTTCAAAAGTGTGAAAAAATTATATCAGTTAATTAAAAGTAGGTAGTTGATGGTGCTAAAAAATTACTAGTTTAGATACTTACAGGTTCTTTGTTTAAGCTGCAAAATTAACGCTAGAAATTTGTCACAATCATATTCACAAGTATAAAAATATCGTATAAAAACATCCAAAGACCTTCTAGACACTTTTATTTAAATTAAACATTTTTAAGAACATTTACTTCTACAACTTAAAGTATATAGAATGTTTTTCTTTAACAAGCTATTCATCATTTATCTATTTGTCAAAGTGAATGTTTTGAATATTTTTATCAAAACGACTCGCAGAAAATTGTGACATATTTTCAGTCGTTTGTTGTTGACTTTACGTTTTAATAAGTTATTGTTATTAATAAGCTTTATTTTTCTTTTGCTCTCTAAATTTGAATTTCATAATGTTGGTACACTATTTCACCACAAATTTTCATTAAATATAAAACATTTGAGGTTATTGTTGTTGATCTATTTCAACATTTGAACTACTACCTCAGAATAAAAAACTATAGTGTGTGGCATCAGAAAATGCCATTTGATGCCTTGAAGATTATTTGCTTAAAACTTTAGCGTCCTGTAGTTCAAACCATACCTTTTTTTCTCAAAACACAAGAATAAATAACCTCAAAAATCGTTCTCGAAACTCATAACCCTCGTAAAATGATACAAAACAATCAACTATGTAATTCCAATTGCACTTTTTGGTATTTTTCAGTAGTTTCTACAAGGTACTAATCTTCAATTTTGTTTACTTTTGAGCTTCCTTAGAATATTTTGGTCTATCCTTATTTGCGGACAAAGTGTCGCAAGACCGGAAAATTTGTTGCCACATAAAATATCTAAAGAAATTCGCCAATCGTTTTTTCAAATAAATATCCCAGAGTTGTTGTTTTTTGACACGGTATATTGTATTTGGTATACAAATTTGTTTGTGATTTGAGCCAGTATGTTTTGTTTAGTCGGACACAAACGAAAGGACTTGTTAACAAACAAAAAAAACGATTGAGCCAAAAAGGGAACTTTAACAATACTATGACCTTCACTGCTGAAAATTATTTTATGGGCTTGATTGCAACGTATCAACCTTTCGTTTGTTTCCAATAATAGATAATTTAAAATTATAATATGTAAAGATGGATTGAGGCAATAACACTTATTTCGATATAGTTGTATATTTATTTCTTCTGGGTTGTTCTTGAATTCCTCTCTAATTTCATACCAAAGTTGTTTTAGTTGAGATGAAAAATCTTAAGGGCTTCGCTTGATTACAATAATAAATAAATGATATCTTCCATTCCGCAAAATGTGCTTCTGACTTCACACAAAGAGACTCACTGCAAAAAAGGAGTGTTTTGTGGAAGCCAGAGGCATTTGGGAAAATTTGTGATTTCCATACTCAGATCATAATTTCCAGAAAGTAGGTAGATAGCAAATAAACTAGTAAGAACAGTTTTGTTGTATTTTATTTCATAAAATTGAAAGTTTGTGCAAAAATATATTATTTCCTTATCTAATACAGAGTGTAGAATAAAAATCTTTTGATTTTTTGACCGACGAACCCAAACGGAGGAGGTATACAATTCGATTTTCTGCTTTTTTACGTTCTCCGATTTTGATGATTTTTGATTCATTTGAAAGAGGAGACTTAATGGTCCTATGCTCGTGAAAACTCTTAACCAAAATCTCCTTTCCTTCAAAAAGGTGGCAATTTTTCTTGAAAATCGAAAATCTCATGTGCAGAATTAAAGATAGGACAATATCCGGAAACGTTTAAATTGAATTTTTTTAAAAAAGAGTTACGGTTTTCGAGTAACATTGATGTTAAAATCTCATATATGTGTATTTCCGTCACGATGTTCTGAGATCTTTACCTAATAACAAATACAAGTAAAGAATATACGTGGGTAATAGGATAAGTACTATTTTTTTTGGTATTAGTGAACGTTCAACAATTTTCGTGACTAATGTTACACTCAAAAGTGTGAAATAAATATTTTTTACCAAAAATTGGACCGACGTTATTAGTTGGTGCAATGAAAAATACAAAATAATATTAATTCTATTGGTGTTGGTACTTGTGAAGTTGGTGCCAAAAGTTATCAATCTAACTGCAACTGCACAACTTCAAAAGTAACAGCATCAATAGAATGAATATTATTTTGTATTTTTCAGGGCACCAACAATAACACCGTGTACAAATAAAACTTACTAAATTTGGATAGGATTTAAGCAGTAATTAATAATGTGAGCCCAATTTGATTGCAAATTACAAGGTTCGGTTTGCATAAATGAGAAATGCTCTCCGATATCTAAATAGAAGAAATTATTTTTCATAATACACGACTTTATTGTAATATAATTTATTTTATTAACAATAATATTAAGGAGCTTTTTTTCTATGGTCATAATATGTTTCCGTTGGTATGCAATGAGTTGTGGCGATTTCCTTGTAAAAGCCGACTGATTTCTTGGGTATTCTTGTTCGATTTGGATCTTTGAAGTCGATGTAGTAGAGTCCAAAGCGTTGACTAGAAATACAATGGTTAATAATTTACGATATAAGTAACGTAGTAAGGATGAAAAATAAGGCAACTTTGATGTTACATTTGCATTTATTTAAAAGGCAAACACGTTTTAAAAAGAGATGTCTCATAAAATGTCAAAAATATTCGACTTTTTTTATTCCAATACCTGTGCGCCTTTTTATTGAATACAAGTTTACAATGCTTTTTTGTTTGATTTTGGTGATACTTGTTGAATATTGTTTTAAGCTGACCTGTGGGTAACTAGCAAGAAAAATCATCCGAAAGCAAAATCGCCACAAATTTCTAGTTGTGCTTTAATTTTACTTTCAAGACTTTTCATTTTTATAACCCATCTAAATTAACTCTTCTCGGGTAATTTATTTCAATGAATATCTGGTGGAACGTTTAGCCTTCCGCAAAATGACATTTAAAAATTACAATCTACCTACCTGTATCCATCTGACCATTCAAAATTGTCCATCAAAGCCCAAGCGGTATAACCAAATATCCTAACATCATCCACGTACATAGCTTCATGAATAGCCGTCAAATAATCCTACAATTATCATTAAATTTATGGTAGGTACTCATTTTTGATTATATAGGGAGGAAGAAAGTACTCACTTGCAAGAAAGATATCCGCTGATAATCGTCCAGTGAACGTCCATCATCGGCAACTCCATTCTCCGTGATGAGAATTTCTGGATTATTATAATTTTTCTTGACCCATTGCAACATTTTTCGAGCACCCCACGGTACTATCTGAAACAGAATAGATTGAGGGATGTAATTCAGCTAATCGTTTGTTTTCGAAGTAAAAAATCTGATTCCATAAAATTCGATTGCTTAAATAATGATGGATTAGTAGCAAGATCTCTCTTTCAGAAGTCAACAAATTCTGAGACTATTACCGTATTTCCATTGTGGCCTCGCTTCCAATTTGGATCATCTGTAACTACAGCACGAATATCTTTCAAGTATCCAGGTTGTCCATCTAGAGGCGCCTCTTCGGCATCAGCCACTAAATGTGTCCAATAGGTGTTGAAACCCAAATAGTCAAAAGTACCTTTGATATAATTAACTTCTTCTCGCGTGAATCTCGGTAGCCTTGATTGGGTTAAATTTTCCAATTTACTTCGCTCCTCAATCCTATCAATCACCACTTGCGGCCAATTTCCTTTGAACACTGGGTTTGCGTACAAACCAAACTGGAAAAAATGTTAATGAATATATTTGAGTTAGCCGATATATGCCATCAATTATATGCACCAGAAGTCGATACGTCTAAAAGAGACAGCTGTACCAAAGAATATACTTTCTTTGGCTATACCAAGTCAGTTCAGATGTATGGCATTGATGACGTATCGGCAAACTAACGTCAACTCAATTAAATTCCATTTTATGCATGGAATAGAATGTTTACCTCGAAATGGTTTCGCCTTTCTGCCGCTTCGATATCTCTTTTCTTCTTGCTTGCCGGTTCTGACCATTCTCCATCCATTACGAGTGACATTTTAGCTGTAAAGCGAACAGTTTTAAAAGTCTGAATAGGCAGTACCGATTTGAGAACAAAAAGGTAAACTCGACATAGCCAATTTTCACTGTAAAAAACAGGTTAATGTAAAGTCGGAGTTGGAAGACAATAAATGAACATTTTTCAGCCATTAAACTGTCAGCTTAGTAAAAATAACCATGGAGTTACTGTTAGAAGAGGATCAGAATTAAGGGACAGTGTAACGTAGAGCTTCAAACTGTTCAAACAGAGCCGAATCTGGCGTCTCAATATTTATAGAAACAAAGAATTGTTAGAAGGTGATACTTAATGTAAATTGGTTTACCTTTGTAGTGAGGAAACTCCCTCTTGTACATATGATATGTGGCAGCATGACATTTAGCTATCGTATACGCGCACAAATACTCATTAATGCCAGTCTCATTGCGCCCAGGTGCAAATGATCCATCACCATAGCCTCGAATGCAAATCTGTTTCGGTTCATTTATCGTCACCCAATATCCAATGCCATGTAGGCTCTTGATGACGATGCGAGCATAGTTGACGAAATGCTCGACCAATTCAGAGCTCAACCAACCACCGAAATCATCTTCAAGTGGTTGCGGTAGATCCCAATGGTACAGAGTGGCTACTGGGATCATTTTATGGTCAATTATCTCCTTGACTAGGCGTTGGTAGTAGAGGATACCTTTGTGATTTGTCACATTCGCATAACCATTTGGTAATATCCTGCAAATATAGGTTATGACCATCAATTATTATATAGAAGAAACTGTGATGATGTTCTGAATACAAACCTGGACCATGAAATACTGAAGCGGTAATGGTTCATGCCCATTTGGGCCGCTAGACGGACATCCTCTTTGTACTTGTGATACGAGTCTGCGGCCACATCGCCATTGTCTGCATTCGCAATGGCATTGGGTCGAGTATGAGTGAAATGGTCCCAGATGTTTTCACCTTTCCCGTCAACGTTCCAGGCACCTTCGATTTGGTAGGAGGCAGTTGCAATGCCAAACAGGAATTCCGGGGGGAATGTTCGGTTTTGCTTGCATGCAAAAGTGGATGAGCTGTTTGGAGGAAATTAGAGAGTTCATAGTAAGATCTTGGAGCAATGCTTATACATTATTCATTATTCCAAATCAAATGGGACTAATGGAGCATTACGAATATTCTGTGCCTTATTTCTAACTATGTCTTCCCTTTCGTACCTATAACTGTATTCCCCTCATGAACCCACATAATGCTCTAAAATTGTCTATCTACGTCGCAGTCAAGAATTTGCACTTGAAAAAGTTCTATTAACAAAACAAGGGCATCAGATATCATCAATGATTTCTAATGCGGAAGTTGGTTACTTGATAAAAAAATATGTATTAATTTATCCGATTGGCAAGCATAAACAAATAATTAACTGTTTCGTAAAAAAGCAGATGCTTCAGTAATGATAAACAAATAAAAAAAACTTGATTAAATCTTTTGTAATATACATTTATATTATTATTGATAAAAATCAGTAATTCAACATACTTGCAACACATTGTTTTTTGTGTTTATAATCACCTTGAGATGTAGAACCAATATTTTCTAGTATACTTAATTGATAATTACTTATATTGATAATCATAGATATTATTGGTTGGTGTGGTTTTGTAAATAGTAATTTATGAATTATTATATGTAAAATATTCTATGATTCATTGTAATAGGCAACTATAGATACCATTAATTCAGTCTTATCGGAAAGGCTGAGTGAATTATTTGTAGAAATATTGTTAGAAATAGTGTTTATAGCTAATATTTCTACATGTACTAAATGACTTCGATCTTTATGTAAGGATAATCATTTATAGCCACAAACTACCAACGATAAAAACAACTACTCCTTGAGCAAACATTCCAACTCGCATTGATAATTGCATCAAAGATGGACGGTGCAACAGAATTGAGATCTTACTCGACATCAATCGCCGTAACACCTAACACCTTTATCAACGGAACACATTACACCAAAAAAAAAGATGCAACCAGGCTTACTATATTTATGTACCTATGCATGGTAGTGTTCTATTAAAAGATTTTTGAGAACTAAGGAGGTACTCATTTTCGTTCGTATTGTAGTAAGTAGATACTAATGGTTTTTGGTAATGCTCAGAGATTATATAAGAGTCTTCTAGCTGATACAAAATCTCTGGCAAAGCTACAAAATATTTATTATTCTTATTATTATTTCCCTGATAAATAAGATAATCTGTAAATACTTAAAAAATATTTCAATAGAAAAGTACGAGAACGGGCGGAGTTTATTATAAGTTTAATTATTTATGATTCACACTCTGATAAATTTTAGGAAATAATATTTACTGTTTACAACACTTTATAGAAAAATGTGAAATTTTCAGTAAAAAAAGTAGCAAAACTAGAGGGCCTTTAATAAGGAATTCTGATAAAAGTTGCTGTTAAGTTGAATTTAACCGAATATAAGAAAATACACCAAATTATTAGAAGTCTAGAATGAATAAAAGTCCCTAAAATTTTGAAAATAAATCCTAGCCAATCCCAAAGATTTGGAGCCCCCCAAAAGACTTCCCAGCGCATTTGAATATCTTATTGCATTTGTATAAATTCATGATTTTAAAAATGGTATAGTTATAAATTGTAAATATATGCAATAATTAAAATCTAATGTAATATTGTTTTTTGAAAATAAGAATAAACACTTACATGACTACATAAAAAGAAATTATGAGTATCTTCGTCAGCATCTTAGTAAAAGAATATAGTTGTAAATTTTAATAGAAAAACCTTGTAATATGTAAATAAATATATATTTTCAGCGCGTCAAAACTTCCACATTATAGGCATAATAAACAAATAATAATAAAATATTGTGATTGCGAGGACATTTATATATCTATATATGTATTCGAGTATGTATATCAGTTATTACTTCAGGCCTTTTAGATTTGCCGGTTAAAAAAATATCCCAACGCCGCGATTACAACTAGCTCAGTTATATTCCTCAGTTACCTACACAGTGGCCCAAATAAATAAATTGCTCATTGATATGCTGTTATATTTTATCATTGGGAATGTTTTTTCTCTTTAAAATACAAATATGTGCCTATTATGTAAATCTGTAGATATTTTGTTATTTCTTAAGAATGTATCACTACAAATCTTTGACCTCAAACCTATTCGACCGGTTTTCATGCGAATAAAGAAATTATTTAAATTAAAAAAAAAGCAATAAATTTGGTGTGACACACTATTCGAATAGTTTCTGAATAATTTAGGTAGACAGCCTCAAGAAAATTAGTTTATTATTTTTGATATATTTTATTTTATTTAAAAAAACTATATATTAGCCAATAAAAAATAAAACCTATGAAAAAACAATTGCATCAGATAACAACACATGATATAAAATATAGTTAGAAGATTATTGGCACCAATTTACGACTCTTACATTGTATGTTGTAAGTTATTTATTCCTTTATGTCTAGAAAAGTCTCAAAAATCTCTCAATATAAAGATAATGCTGCAACTCTGAAAACTTTGAAGATTTAAGAATATATTTAATTTAAAAGGTACTAGAAATGATCTTCTCATAAATTTTGCCATAGGAAATTTGATTTTTGTAAAACACAATATCCTTATCTACATTTGTACATATTGATATTGGACCTGGACCATCTTTTTCAAAAATGAACAAAGAATCATTAAAGTCGTTAAAAAAAAAACTGCTATTCCAAGATTTGAACCAGCGGGGCCATAAAATTTACTACACACCTACATTACAAGCATTGCATTTTTATAAATTTAAACAGACATTTTTGTTGTTGTCCACTTTTAGATAAGGATCCATTTATCTTAAAACAGTGCGATAAAAAACTCTATGGTAGCGCCCATTTCTGTAAATGTCACTAAGAATATTTTTGATATATTTAAATCTAATAAAGAAAAAAAAATTATAAATAAACCACGATTAGATTGGCAGCATCATTTTAAGTTAAAGAAGTACGTCATACCAGAGAACCAACTAAAATTGTGTATATAGAGGTCGAACGATATGCCGCTGCAATTTTGATTAAAATGTTTATTTAATTATTAACAATAAAAAGAGACATAATATCTCATATGTATATATATCGGGAATGATATGTCCGGCACATAATTATTTTAATTTATCGAATTTTTCCATAGTATTATTCCAATCTATATATGTCTTTAAAAAAGTTCACTTTAACGTCCAGGAAGTTGAATTATTATTATCTTGGAATTATTTTCAATAACAGAATCAGCAGGTCCCGATTATGCCCGTCTACATTTCATAATACGCGTTTTGCTCTTTTTCTGGCTGGCCTTTTTTGTTTAATATATTCGGTACAAATTATTTAAATATTGCACAAAATTAAAAAACAATGAATCACTTTTTTTAAAAGTAAGGGACATACAATATTTAATTTTTTTTGAATATTTTTTTTATTCTTCCTTCAATTTGTTTCTTATAATCATATTAAACTCTTTATATTTCATTTTTTACTTTTTAGATCTGACTGTTATTAAAGCGTATTTTTTACTTTTTTAAAACTATTTATTTAAAATTGTTTTTCACAAAATGATCCTTCAAATATTTCTTGTGAACCATCCTTAACGAGTGTAATTTTGTTTCCTTTCACTTATTAGTTTACTTTGATGTCAATTTAGAAATTTTAATTTCTATTGTTTACTCATTTACTTGTATAAATGACAATAGGTGTAATTTCAACAATAGGCATATTTTTCTCTTGCCATATACTCAGGTTATTGATTTCTATAGATAAAGATATTTTTTATAAAAATTACATATTAGTCTTTAAATTAAAATGAAACTGTTAAAAAATCCCATAAGCAAATGGTATAGTCACAGTCTTTCATTACCAAAGTGGTATCAATTTCATAAATTGTTCATATTTGATAGGATATATGTTGAAATAGTCAAGGAATGTGTAAAAGGTATTGACTGAAAAATGTTGTTTTTTTAAATATTGTATGCAAGTAGAACAGGAGTGTCGATAAGATTGCTTTTTACATACATATTTCAGTATTATGTATAATTATTATACATTTTATGTAGTGTTGTAGTATTGCATTTAGCATGTTTAAGCAAGAGTTTAATTAAATATGTAGTGATCTATATAGGTATAAATTAAAAATAAAAACGCATCACTTCAGAAGAGCTAGTTTTCTGGGTACGATAAATTCGAAAAGTTACCTGGAGAATAAAATAAAAAAAAACGAAGAACGGGACACGTGCGAGTTGAACTTGCGTCAAGAGAGTTCCGTACGATGTTATCTATCATGTTTTTTGGTAGGTACGCACAATGTTAAGTGATTTACCATGTTATTTTAAGATCATGGACTTTCCTGTAGTCTATAAATAGAAAATCAATTTCTTTATTTTTTTTTTCAAAATTTTAGTTTCTCTAGTTTCGGAGATAAGGGGGGGTAATGGTCAATTTTTGTCTATTTTCTTGAATAACTTGCAAAGTACTTATTTTAAAATTACAAAAAAATATATTTAAGATCCTCATCACAAGCCCTTTCATTGGATCGACTTTATCAATTGGTGTACTGAAATACACAAAATAATATTAATGCTATCGGTGCTGGTAATTTTGAATTTGTTGTAGTTTGTTGTTGTAGGCACCAACTGCAAAAGTACCAGCACCAATAGAATTGACATTATTTTGTATTTTTCAGTGCACCAACGAATAGTCGGCACAATTTTTTGTTAAAAATATTCATTTTACACTTTTGATTGTAATATTAGTCATGAAAATTGTTGAACGTTCACTAATACCTTAGCTTTCCATATTTCAAACTTTAACATTATTGCTAAGACTCGAAAATCGTAACTCTTTTGAAAAAAATTTCATTTTTCGGATATGGTCTTATCTTTAATTCTGCCATCTCAGATTTTCGATTCTAGAGAAAAATTGTCCCCTTCACTCCCTTCGGGGGCAGTTTTTGGAGAGAATGAGATTTTGGACTTGAGTTTTTCTAAATATGGGACCATTTCTCAACTCTCTTCGTTTAGATGAAATAAAAATCGTCTAAATCGGAGTACGCGTTTACCGTGCCAAACGCGCGAAAATCCGAAATCCAAAGGCAAGCAAACAACCGACTTCAAGTTGGTCTAAAAAATGACAATTATGCCAATGGCGTTGAATTTAGGAAAGGTCAGCCTCATCTGATGCAGCTGTATCTCTATATCAAATAAAGCAGGTAAGGAATATATAGAGCTATTGTACTTTCTTTGCTTTTATTTATAATAATGTGGGGTGTACTGCACCTTCACTACCTGCCAAGTATAAAAGTGATTATTTTGTGTTTTTCCATCTTTTAAGCAATAATTTTATTTTATTGAAAATTGTATTGGGCAAAATTAAGGAAGAGAATATCTATTAATTTTTATATTTACCATTTCTCAAAAATGTTTTGCACTCAAAGACCTCCTGAATGGTTCAAGATTATCAACACTTTTCTTAGTTTCATAAGGGTAGTGCTAGGAAAATAAAAAGTGGTGAAAATTATAAGGCGTTTGAAAACTTTTTTTGTACATTTCCAAAATATTTTTCGATCCAATTAAATGCCTGCGATATATCGATATATCATTACTTGTATATCTGATAATATCAAATGGAATAAAAATACTTTTGTTTGTAGGTACTTCCATCAACTATGTATAAAAAATGGGTTCAATTTTTTTCTCTGTTTGGTTCAGTTTTTTCTTCTATCAACAAAGCTTCTCATGACCTTTCCTCACCCCCACTCGACCGCGCTAATATAACAAGCTTCCAATAATATAATATTAGGATGAAGGCGTCGAGACGCCACCTCAACTCGAAATCCGATCAACTCTCATCATAACGTACCAAGACGCCCAAGTCAGATAGTGGTGCACATATTTTCAAGTCACTTGCAGAAGAGAAAACAAATTTACGTGAGTTATCTTTATATTATATTTAAATCTTATCCAAGTACTGTGATTTCCAAATTTGTAATTTTACACTAGAACTTAGTTCATCTATCACCAAGTGATTTACTTTATTTTCACAGTTAATCATTCTAGTTAGTTTCCTTATTCAGTATTTTCGAATTTAATTTTTTTAAATAACTTCATGTTTATCCAAGTTTTATTTAGACCATACAAAGTTTTTTTCATATCCTGGGATCATGTCTCACATTTGATTAATAAATATCCCAAATATAACTTTTCCTGGCTTAATCAACTGTTGTTGTAGTTTCAAAATGGTAGCAAAACAACTAAAACAGTAGTTTTCAGGTTGACTCCTCCAATGGTAACCGTTTAATATTTTTTTAAAACCTGACCGACTTTTATTTTTATATTAGAATATACTTCAATAGTACCATTAGTAATAAAATGCAGTAAAACTTGTTTTTTTTTGTTGATTTACCTAGACGTTGCCGGAAATGATCTTTCCATTAGTTAATTGCAATATTTATTCCATTTTTAATGAGGCGTGTCAAGAAAAAACAAATGGAATTCAGCGTGCGCGTAATTCACAAGTATCAAAATTATCTTATGTTGCTAAGCAACGTCACCGGAAGTATTATGCTTGATACAATGCACTGTAATTGTAGTTACAATTAATTTATAAGTATAAATTTTAAACTTTCTTTGAAGAACCTCCTCTGCTACATTGATTGTTAATTGTACAATCTGTTCCCTCATAGTGTCAATTTTTGCTATAAATAAACACCTCAAGTTTTATAAAAGACACCAATATGTTCCAATATAAACAATTCCGCTATAAATCAATCTGCACAATGATATTCTACAAATAAATGTTACCTACCTAACTACTACATTCTACATAATATTATATTTAAATGCACCCGAACCTTGATCTGATCCAATGGAGCGAAACTATTTTTAAGCAAGCCATCTACATATCCCAATGAGTTTATACTTGTGGGCTGATGTGTGTGAGTGATGTTTTGGAATGGATTTTGAACATTTCCAAAATAAACATGTATGCAAGTTGACATTAGCTGCATCACCTCACAGCATCGCTTAATCATCCGTGAAGAGATGAGTTGGGAAAATATTTATCGTTTCATTAAATCAGTCAATCAGGAAAGAACAGTGTTTTAGACAACGTCAATTTTCGAGGCTTTATTTTAGTATACCTATAGTTTATCGACTGGTTAGGAAAATCACGTAAAAGGTAACAAAAAACAGAAAGTATACAGACTTTAGTAGTCTAAACTGGCAAGACATTAGTAGATCAGTAATCAAAATATATAAGAATAAGTGCCTGATCCATGAAGCTATGCTACTGGAAAAACCAAAGAAGGAACCTTTTTTGTTTCCTGCCGATTTTCCTTTGATCAGAAGCGATTTGATTAGATAGCCACCTACGTCGAGTCATATTGTTTAAGCTCCATTTAAACCAATCTGTATCATAAGGCAAACCTTTATATAACAAAATGTACACATAATTCATTATAATAATGAGCAAATAATAAATGCATTCTAATTTGTCACACTAATATATTTTGATGAAATTATGGCTCAGCATTCAAACCTATATTATATGTTTGTAGTTCATTTACACTTGGCAAGATATATAGGGTACATACGACGACAATAGCATTCTTAAAAACTTATTTTAGAATTTAATTCATACTTATACCTATAGCTACTGACTGTTGCACTTGTTGAGATCAATCTTAATTTTCTGCGATTAGGCAAGGTCAGTGTGATCAGGCGCCTGGACAAGTTCAATATTTTGCTATCTCATGAATGAAATACAATAATTTCAACTACTAAACTGACTGAATAGAGTGGGAGGGAGAGTGAAAGGTATTTAACATTTTAATTATTTGGAGAGTTAAACATAAATAAGTTCCACTTGAAAACCATTCAAATCTAGGAAGACATTTTATTCGAGGTTTATCTGTTCAAATATTTTTGCTGACTAATAGGAGCAAAGAGAACCCAGACGACGATAACTTTGATTGAGAACCATATGGGTTGGAACATCAGAAAAAATAGGTTCCTGACCATTAATAAAACGACGTTTCAGTCTTTTATTTGCCTATAATGTTGGGTCTTGATTCACGTTTACCCTGTGAAGTTTCTGAATTTTTGGCAATAAATGTATAAAAGAGGTGACGATAGGTCAATCAACTGGATAAAGTCCACGATCTTGCTCGAAAGAACTTGCCAGAGATCGAAGTACTTAGGTACATTGTTCGAAGTATAGCCAATGGAACCTTTGATTTGGCTCAATAATCCAAACATTGTCGAGATCTTTTGTCCCTAACTTTAGCGAGGTCCCTCATGATAGACAAGTTGAACAGTCCCCCAATACCCCATATAATAATTTAAACGAGTTTGTGTCCAAATATGCGGACCGGCAGAAGGCCAGATTCGGTGTGACTGTCGAGGTTCGGGAAGATATTCTGAGTTTCAGCAACTGCAGAAAACATTCTTATGAATCGAATAAACGATCTCTTTTCAACAGGAAATGTGAACGAGTAGACAATCTGTCATATCAACTACCACGAGTGGGGGTTTCCATTCAACTTGATTTACAAACAAAAATTCTGGAAAAAGACCAGCGCTTATAAAGAAATCTGGCATTCGTTGGTGTGCCTGAAGATAGAATGTTTGGAGATTGTAAAATGTATTCCTGAATATTTTATTTTACTCGAATTATCAGTGAATGTTCAGCAAATTTTAATTCTTGCAATGTGTTTTTCCTGTTCCTTTCACAGGCTTCTGTCGATAGATCTTAATTTACACGATGTACCTACCTATTAACAGGTTTTACGCCAGTTGTTCTCGAAGTTACAACACCTGAGGATCCCATATACTATTCACCTATTAATTTTTCCCAGTAGTTTCTCAAATTTACTTTTGAGAAATCCTTAGGTGTACAATTAAGAATGTTTTCCGACTAAAAAATAACACAGTTAAAAAAGCTGAAAGCTTGTTGTTCATGTGAATTTCAATAGAAATTCCGTTTTATATAAACATACAAGGTGCCTTACCGACAAATTTAAAAATAAATCTGTTTTCGTCAGAATCTCTCCTATAAGATATTCCTAATAATATTAAAAGTGCTGTATGGGTAACCATCCGATATGCTTTGCAAATTTTTGGATATTATCCAGATTCCTACAATATTTTTATAGTGTATCGAGAGAACATCATCGAAAATATAACATAAGGCGTCAATGTTCTAATCAAGACATGATCTAACAGGTGATGAGTAGTAATTAGGTCGGATGAATTCAATTTATATAGGTTAGGGAAAATAGTATTTTGGGATTAAACGTACTTTTCCAAAATTATAAGATTTGCAATTCTTGGGAGATTTTCACAGACTGTGTATTTCTATTGGCGTTAAAACAATAAGCAATAAAACTGCATGAAAATAAAGAAGGGTCCTCCATGCAATTAACGTGATTTCTTTGAATATCCCCAAAAAACAAATTTGATCAAAATTGTAAATAAAATCACATCAATGAATGATAAATATTTTTGTTCACACTCGCCAAATACCTAGCCACCTTTCCAGAAGCTTGGAAGGTCGCCATTTCAAAGTTACTTTGCTATTTCAAGTAAATAACTAGAACGTAATTTTTGGCCGACCTCCGAATGGAGGAGGTATACAATTTGACTGTGTCTGCTTTTTTAGGGTTAAGGAGCAATTTTTTTTCGAAATTGAAAATTTGAGGTAGCAAAATTCGGAAAATCTTTGTATAAACTAAACATTTTTCAAAAACTTTAACAGATTTCGGGTTACAGCCTACTAAAAGAATGTGCGAAGATTGCGTTGCCACTCTATATTGTCGTTGAATATATGAGTGGAGTTTCAATAAATTTGATTCCTAATGCAACACTCAAATGTCAAATAAATATCTGTTACAATAATTAGAAGAATAAGATATTAATTTTATTGGTGCAGGTACTTTAGAATTTGGTGCTAAAAGTCTTTTATTTACTTATATCTGCACAGCTTCAAAGTTACCAGAGTATCAATAGAATTAATATAATAAAAGTTGGTCCTCTCTTCTATAAGAAATATTTCTACTGGTATACTAAAATAATTGTCAAGATAAATAGATATCCTATTTATATTATATTATCGTATAAGAATATATTATTTTCTTCATTACAGATTCTCAAAATGCCACAGCCCAATGAAGGATTGAGTTTAATGACAACATATCTAATTCTTATAGCTCTCCTAGTAGCACTTTGGGTTCTCTATTCTGGACTTCTATAAAAATCAACACAGTAAGTGATATTAAATTATTGCCAAATGCTTGTTGAAACATTTTTTATATCAGTTTTCAACTTTAACCGGATCAGAAAATAGAATAGCAAAATTGAGATCGAGTCTTTTTTGCATCAAATTTTTAATATGACGCCGTGACATTTTTTTAGAACACTTCGATTTACACTCGTATTATTTATTAATATTCAGTGTTTATAGAAGAAGACACATCCCGCTATTTCACGGAAATATCTCAATTGATGTATGTACGTATATTTTAGGCTAACACTCAGCAGAAATAACTTTATCCTTTGAACATTTGCCAACATAACATAAATGAGTCAAATAATAATAATTCTTATTACTCGAGGATTGTCAAATTTTTTTAAATGTTCCAAATATTCAATATATTTCCCCCGTTATTATATCTATTTTAAAATAGATATATAAACAGAGATTAAAATAGGTACCTAGAGCTTTTCCAATGCATCTATAATATTATTTTTACATAAGATGTATTCAGCTACGGACACATGTAAATTCTCATTGACGAATAAATACATGTTTTGTTTAAACGTTATTAAGATTACATACATATTTTTAAACCATATAGACGTGTGTGTAAACATGTCAACTTTAAAATACCTACCAAATACTGTTTCCAAAAAACATAAACATCTATCAACTGACTGCGCTAATTATACCAAGTGGCAATAATGAATGATTTATTTTTATTTTCAGGCTGAATATCGACAATTCCATCAATATAAGAGGATTTCATCGCCATTCTCCTGATCAAATGGTGAAATTAAGGAAGTTTCTATTGCAACAATGCCATCTGTTATCAATCAACGTATATTAGAACATTTATATACTTTTATAATTTTAAGATAACTGTTTTAGTGTTATGAATTTAGAGTGTATAAGAGCCATGTAAATAAAATGTTTTTGTATATATAAACTTTTCAATTTATTCCACTGTGTAATTTTCTAATATGATGACTGTCTAGAGTTCAAAAAGAGTCAAAAGAATTATCAAATGAATTTCAAATATGATGCAATTTCATCTAAAAATTTAATTTTAACATCTTATTAGTTTTTCGAGTACTCTGTACATTTATTATGTCTGGAGAACAGCATAACAAAAAAAGTTTTCTTGAAAATTATTACCTATTTTCTTAATTTATTAATAAATCGTTTTAAGTGGGAAATACGACAATGCGTTTCGGTTTTTCTGAGCTGAGTAAAATTTATACGCCACATAACTATAGACATTGGCGAAATGACCCCACTCTGTCAGACTTATCACGTGCTTTTAAAACACTCCGTCTGTTTAATAATCATTTTATAGTATGGATAGTTATGGCAAAAAACGGATTTCAATAATTCGAGGATAAGTATATGAGTTCGGCAGAAAATGGCTATCGTCAGCGTTAGAAATGGGAAAAGCTAGCTATTGCGTTCTTTTTCAGCACTCATATCAAATAATAAAACATGTACTCATGGTCTAGTCTAGTCCATTGACTGAATTGATCCATCTTCCATAGTATTAAGCGTAGTTTTTGATCAGTTAAAATAATATAAAAATTAGTTTACTAGAATTTCAAACTTTGATTTGTTTGATGAATATAGGGGTAGATTCCTTTTGAATTTTTAGGTTTTAATAATGAAAATAAGTACATCAATCGTAGAAACATAATTTATTCATTGGTTTTAAACAAATTCAACAATAAAACAGATAAATGTACTTAATAATATATGCAATATTCAAATAAAACATGAAAAAAATAATTTCTTGAGGAAAAGAGTGTTCCAATGTCAGATTGACATGGCATCGTATACTATAAATGTAATAGTGGCACTAGAAAATATGAAAACAATCTTTGAAATTCAATATTATTAACGTATCACAATGGGTAGGTACTATACAGGGTGATTCATAGAAGGTGTGCAGGACTTTAGGAGAAGATAAGTTTGTCCAAAAAACTTATTTTTTCTATCTATAATCATGTGTTCACAAACGCACCGTTTTTGAGATACGGGGGGTCAAAGTTGAGAAAAATACAAGCAAATCTTCTAATCCCCCCCTCCCACATCCGATTGCATAAATTATCTTTTAAAATTTTCCAATTCAACAGTTTTATAGAAGATTCTAGTCTAAAATAATAACCATGTACTTAGCGTGCCAAAGAGGGGTACTAGATGTGGAAAATAGGCGTGTAGTGATTTATGTTTAGTAGTAGTGGGGCTAATGTAAAATTGAGTACCCCGAATTATAAAAAATCCCGATGCAATTAACGAAAACAGGTCTATAAAAAAAATCAGGTAAGGATAACAAACAGTGTGCCTCAACTATTGATGTTATCCGGTCGCGATGTTGCCAAGATAAAACGTTGGTACGAAACATGGAAGTTGGTGTGCGCATTAATTCGCTTGTTTACGTGTATAATCTATACCACTGACGTGACAGTCACGACACAAAATGGCGGACTCATCTATACAGCGCTCTAATTAAAGTATAATTATCGAGAACCTGTTCCACGCATTCACCCTTTGCTTATATAAAAAGTGCAAATGTTGATTCAAAATTATTTTTAACCGATTTCAAATGAATATGTCACAAAAAAACCTTAAGAGATATTTTCATTATTATTATTATTTAACAGCATCTGAATTTGCGAAGACATACGTTTTCGTTCTAAAGGCCAATGAGAAAAGTATGTACACATATTTCATTTTTGATAAAAGAAAGTACTTCTTATCCGTTCACACTTGTCATAATAAAAAAAAATAACAACATATTTAATCACAAAGTTTCATCATTTAAAAAAATTATTACCAACAACAAACCTTACACATTGCAGCAAAACGTTTCGCTCATGTCGAATTTCATTCTCTAATAGTAGTTCTAATAATGTAGCTTTTCTGCGGTGGAATTTAATTGATGAGCTATTGGTATTAGAAGAATTGGTAGCATTTTTCGATTTTCCATCAAATTTGCTCGCTTTATTATTTTTTCCATTGAATTTTGACTTTCTTTTTCGCTTATTACTGTGTCTCGACTTTGATTTGGAATTTGTAGCATTCGTTTGATCCCCACTTGATGGATGTTTTTCTTCGCATGATTTCACCTCGATGGGATGACTTGTATTATCTATTGTACTATCACCCTGCTGAGCTGGATTAGGAGCATCTTTTGCAACGCCGACAGGCGGAGCATCTGCTGCAACTCTTGGTAGTTCATTACTGTTGTATGTTTCATGTTGGATTTTTTGACTAGTAGTACTTTTCTGAATCGGAATACATTCTGGCTCCGATTGATCCTCATTGCTGTCGTAAGCTGACATCAGAGCGCCTAAGGCATTCGATAATTGAGCTGGCTTTTTGGCATTATCCGTAATATTCCATTCTTCATCATCATAGACACTTTCTTCTTGTACTGGTTCTTCCATCAATTCCGACGTACCTCGAAATGGAAACATGGTTCCATTCCAGCTCAGTTTTTCATCCAATAAGGATATGGGTTTTCTTTGAGGTAATTCTGGTTTCTTCTTAATGGCTGGACGTTTTTGTGGGACTTTCTTCACTGAAAAAAAAAAGTTCATCATAAATACTTGTAAAGATAACTTCGATTTGATTACTAATTTAGAACAGGGTCGATAACTGACCTAAGGAGATCAGGAAAACCAAGAATTTGTGATGTCCAAGTTGTAGATGCTCTTAAGAAAAATTAGAACTTCACCAATACGAACTGGCTAGCAATTACTAGTGCTAATTGGATATCAAGTAACCTGACGTTTTTCAAATTCATGGCCTCCAAGATCTCCAGATCTTAACCCATGCGATCACTGGTTTTGGGGTTATTTAAAAAAAATGGTGTTTGGAAAACTAACAACGCTTGAAGAATTAGAAAACTTTTCAATAGAAAATTTGCTATACTCACATCTGTAATTATCCTTTCCAAATTTGTTATCTTTCCTATCTATCCTCAATCCCTTTTTCAGCCTCTCCTCCTGCAATGCCTGTCTAGCACATATATTCTCTTTGCTAGGGTACCTTTTCTTCCTATCCTCAACCCACTTGGCTATATCTTCTGGTGTATTTATATTCCTAATTTTTTCATACAATCCTGTCGCATGTTGCATCCTTATATGTTTCTCCAAAATTTTCTCATGTGCCTCAAACTTGCAGCCATCCAAATTGCAAACTCTATGTTCAGACATGTGTTGATCGAAATGATGTTTGTTATAGAAATCCCTATCACAACTGTCACATGTAAATATCACTTGCTGGATCTGATCATCGCTGTTATCAAATTGTTCATCGTAATTGTGGTGTTCATCTTCTTCTAGTTCTTCATCTTCTGAGTGCCAGTATTCATATGAATCGCTGGTATCGCCCTATCAAAAGAAATGTTTACGATTATCATGAAAAAAATAGAAAAGAAATCAAGGTAATCGAAATTAAAATATCAGTTATACAAGCAGAAAGAAAACATTCAAAAATTAAAATATGTCAAACTACTTTGAAAGATTAAAGATTTATATCGAAAAAAGGTAACCAATATTCAATAGAAAATATTTTGTAACTTACGGCCTTAAAAAAGTTCGCCAACCAGCTGCAAAGAAAACTTTTGAGTTTCTTGAGCTGTTATTTTTCCAAATCCAAATCAAATTTATTTTCGGTGCTCAATGTAAAAACCAACTGAATTTTCAATTTGTTTTTAAATAACAAAAAAAAACAAAACTTTCAACCTTGTGATCTGAGTATCTTATATTTATATATTGATAGAAAATAAGGAGGGTCAGCAGATATTTGAGACATTTTGATAGTTTTTCTCTTTTCTTTGCTGGACACTTCCCAAATGCAAAAACATAATTTCACTCATTGCAGTTCTTGTAGAAAGAAAATAATTTCAGCTTCTTTTTAATTAATGAGAAACTGTCCAGAAAAGAAATAAATGAAATTAAAAATATCATGTATTTTTTGTGAAATTTTATTTAATTTCAAACTAATTTACATCAAATATAAAGGTACCTCAGGTACCATTTATCAGAGGTAATAGATATATTTCCATTTGTCACATTAAAATTATTGTGGGAAGAAAACAATCAATTCAAAATAGATGAAAAAAATTGTACTATTTTAAATATATTTATATATTATTATTATTAAAATTAGAGGTACACATTGGATGACTGTTTTCCAAATTAGAAGCTAAGATTATATGTTTATCTTCTAAAGTTGCAAATAAACATCAAATAATTATATTATATACTATAGACCACAAACATACAAGAATTGATAAATTAATAAACATCTAGGTAGGCAGTTTTTATCTCATAATAAAAACAAAACAACAAATTCAAGATGAAATATATAGATATTATATTATGTACTTAAGTGTGGCCAATACTTGAAAGTGAAATTTTAAGCCCTTTTTATGCAACTGCAGCATTTGAAGATGATTCTGTTATTGAGTTCTCAGTCGATGAAAGCTGAGACTCATTTTGCTGAGTGTCAAAATTTTTGTTCGTCTCTGCACTTTTGCTACCGTCCTGTAAAGATACCCAGTCGATTTAGGATATTTTATAAATAATGTAGGTATTATAAACATCGAGATCTTTTTTGACTATAAAAATATATATTTTAATATATCATAGATTGTGCTGTGTACTTATTTCGACTTTTATAAAAACATGTTGTTAGGGATAAGTATAATGTTTCAAAGCAGTTTCAAAAAGAGACACTTGATCAAAAAACAATGAATATCACTGCTTTTCATCAAAATTAAAATCATTATATAAGAAAATCCAAGGTTTCACATCAAGAATAATTGAAATTTTCTTCACAGTTTACCTACTGTAATTTTAAGCGTTGGAACAATTTATGAATTAGATAAACTATATTTTTCGTGAATATTTTATAATAAAAAAGTCAACAAAATAGATAATTTGTTTATCCGGAAAGACAAATTATATAAAAAAATCAGGTTTATCAACAACAGGCCAAGTACTAGTTGAACTCGCACACGAAGGGTTCCAAATCATCCCATCTAGTCCTATCTTGAAATGATCAAAATCGATGTTTTTTGCGAAAAAAAACAAATATAAAAAACATGTCTCTATCAAAAACTGGCCAAGTGTTACTCGGACTCGCACACGAAGGGTTGCGTAACATCTTACAAGAACTATCATCTATCACGGTTCAAAAGATTATAAGGATCGAGCAAAAACAAAAGTTTCTTGTATGAGGACCCCCTTTAACTTTAAACTATAGATTATTTTCATTATTATAGAGATCATTATAGACATACAGCGATTGTTCAGGTCGAGCACAAAACGCCGAAAAAAATATTTTTTTTTGTATGGGTGTCCCCTTTACTTGTAATTTTACTTAATTATTTATATTATTTGCTGTTATAGCTGCAATAGGACTACAAATTCTGTGGAAATGTCTACCTATAAAAAGTATTCTCTAGTAATTTATGTGATCGGCGCAGCGCCCATTCTCAGATAATATATAGGCGCTGACATTTTGTTAACCATAACCATTTGAATATTTAAAACCCTCGTTAAAACCTTACATATGAAACCATGATTCTCTTTATTAATTCATAGGTATTTTTCATTCATATGAATAGTGTAAAAAATCAGCGATATTCATCATACATTATTTTGAATATATTTAAGTGTTTCCATTTTTATAAAAATGTACATAAAATACATTTTTCTTGTTATCATATTATACAGATATGTGTGGTGCTTTGTGGAAAATTCTTAATAATAAAAATCACCAACACACGACAAATTTATACAGTGTGTTCTAAATCTGAGAAATTGGAAGTGTAAGATGTACCTATTGGTATCTTGATAAACATTTGAGGGTCAGATGGCAAAATAAAGTCAATATCTTTTCGTAATAGAATGTTTTTGGTTTATGAGAAAATTATAAGAAAAATATGTCACATTTTTTCTTTTTGAGCGACGACCTAAACGGAGGAGGTATACAATTCGACTGTTTCTTTATGGCTGTCCAATTTTTTTTACAAATTATTGAGTCTTCAACTAGTTTCCAAGGATTTATGAATATGACATTCTGTAGGCACTCTTATTTGAAGTTCATCTTAAAAAAAATTACCACTCTTTTCCTGTGATATTTTTTGTCCCGCCATTTAAAAATTATCTATCCTAAATTATTTTTTCTGACAAACTGTCAGAATATGATCCTCCTTAATTCACAAAATTTATGTTTAGAAACTAAATCTGATTTATAATTTTCTCAAAGACAAAAAAAGATTTGATTCCAAAGGGACACTGACTGACTCAATTCTGAAATTAACTTTTGCCCATTTAATTTACTCTGAAGCTGAAATATTCATCAAGCCAACCATTATATACAACTCAAATTTAGGACACATAGTATTTTCAACAAAAAAAAACACATTCCTCAGATCTTTGTTATTATGTTCAATCGATGGCATATTTATTTCTATCTGCATTTAATTTAGTGTATACTAAATGCAAATATATTTGATAAAAATAGGAATGAAATATTGCCATAAATTGATAGAACACGTTGTATATATTATTGAATAATATTATATTTATTATAAATCAAAGAAAAGGTCTCAAACAATATACTCCACACTAGAAAAATGTTCTCAAAGATAATCACTAATAATGAAGAGCTTATTATACAGGTGGGAATATTAAATCAAATTTTTATTATTATTATTCAATGAAAAATACCTATAAGATGACGTCTGCTGTATAATCAATGGGTGCTGTTATTCGTGTGAAATTACTCGGGGGCAATAGCTGAGGAATACGCACCTCGTGCTGCTGCCCTCCAGAAAACTCCTTTTCAGCATCATGGTACATCGTGTTGCACATCTCACGCTGTGTCCGGTACTTGGCCCAGTCATCTTTATCTTGACTTGATTTTGCAGCAAGGAGAAGTTCTTTCTTTTTCTCAAACTCGGCCTTCATGGCTTCTGTGACAAATGGTTTGGTTAGGTCAATGTCTTTCATCGATGGTCGTGGTTTCTTCATAATTTTGCCCTTTTTATTGACACCGCCTCGGTGAAAATTGTTTGGTGGCGGAGGTGGGAAACGGCCTCCCTTACCTCTTGGCATGCCACCCCGGAAAGAGCCTCGCATTGCCGGAGGTGGAGGCATCGGCGGCCTGCCCATCATCATTGGATGCGGGGGCGGTCTCATGTGCGGAGGAGGTGGTGGGCGCATACCTGGTGGCGGTCTCATGCCAGGTGGCATTGGAGGTCCTCGAGGACCTGGTCCCATCATTCTGGGATGGTGTGGTGGAAGTCCTCTCATCGGGGGCCTACCGCCTCGCATTGGCGGCGGGATTGGAGGTCGCATACCTCCACGAAATGGACCTCGAGGACGCATCATATTAGGATTTCCAAATGGCGCCGGATTACCATTGACTGCACGTCCTTTATTATTACCACTTCTTTGGTGCCCTGTACCTCTCTTGTTTCCTCGGCCTTGAACTAGAGCGCCCATTGATTTTAGAGAAGTTAAATAATATAAAACACGAACTTATCCTTTACACTTTTCTATACGTACATAAAAAACAATTTCTTCAAAATAGAAATATCGCTTAGCTTAGCCTATTTTATTTTCTTACATCAAACATCAAACGGCGTCTTTCGTCTTTCCACAATCTGTGACGTCATTGAGGTAATATCAGATCAGAGAAAACATGGTAGTATGGTAGTATTATATAGCAGAGAGAACATATAGTTCTCTCTGGTATATGGTAGGTATTTTCCACGGTCCGTATAACGTGTTCTCTGGGTAGTATTTTCTGTTAGAGTCCCTAGAGGGCGCTTAAATCAGAGACTTGATAGAAATGACATATGATCCATGAAATCAAGCATGGGTCCACATAGCATGGGTCATGTCATGAAGCATACAAACCCTGTGTCCAACACACATCTAGCTAAGAAAGCGCTGCAATATTTTTGACAGATTTTGGTATGAAACGCTTGTGCTTTTTAAGCTGCAACGTCAAAAATACCCCAACAATTATTTTTAAAAGCTTCTTTATAAACCAGCTTAAGAGCGCAAGACTTTTAACAACAAATCCTGTAAAAAATGTTGCAGCGCTTTCTTAGCTAGATGTGTGTTGGACACAGGAAGTATGTATTTCTAAAATTTATCAATTAACATTGGATATTGGATAAAGGCAATCAGAGATTTAAAAAAAGGGCCCCACGATGCAACTTTTATGATCTCATGTGGCAACGTAGAGAAGCATAGGAAGTTTACTCTCCTTGTTTCCAGTTTTCTTGTCTCAGGGAAAACAGGTCCAATTACATAGGTAGCATTTGGAGGTAGTTTTCTCTGGGTAGCATCATGGTACTTGTACCACAGATTAGATATTTAATATGTGCTTGTACACCATATTCTTTTTTCGACAGCGACTCTTGTATCCAAGAGCTTCGCATTTCCCCATTGTGTTAAGATAAAAAAATCGTCGTTTTCTTAGAAAATAGCACAAAAAATGAAAATCAAAATATTGTAAATACCAAGGTGAGAACGAAACTAATGGCGGCCGGCGAAAAATTGGCTTCACTTTCAAATCACGGTGGTTATACAGAGCAACGTCTTGTTCAAATGTCAAAGTCGACGATGGCATTGCGAAATTAAGAGAAGGGGATGTTCTTAAAACATAAAATACCTTAATCTTATTGAAAAGTTATGAGTTTATTAGGGCATAATACTATGATGAATAGTATCAAGACCTATCGAGATGGAAATATTTTAACGGAGACAGTGTGAATCTTCTTACTTCTTACAACTTTGCAGCATTCTTTGAATTGCTATTTTTATGTTTTTAAGCAACATTCTCCATCGACTGCGAACCACGCGTCACAAATTGGAAGCCGTAAAAGACTAGACGTCTTCTTGGACGCTAAGCGAACCATTTTTCTACCCTCCATATTTCTTACACTCGTTACAGACCTTTGTGTATGACCGTGGCCAGAAATAACCAAAAGGTTGGACGGTAGATACATTCCCTACGGTTGGACCTTCTACAGTTCATAGGTTGGACGCTAGACGCTAGACTAGCTAAAACACTACCTCCTACCCCGAGAAAACATACCTCCAACTCCTACCTCCAAGACGTAGCGTTCTCTGTCAAAAGCTCAACTAGCCCATAGCCTTGCCACGGTCCTTAGAGTAGGGAAAAGTCACGCCGCATACACGACAGGCGATGCTGCTCTGTATGGCCGCCGTGAAACTGAACTGAAGCCAATTTTTCGGTGGCCGCCATTAGGTTCGACTCACCTTGGTGTTTACAGCCAGAAGGGTTGTCTCTTCTGTTACAGCTTATTTTGATTTTCGTTTTTTGTGTTATTTTTTAATGAAAACGACGATACAAGAGTTGTCGTCAAAAAAAGAATATGGTGTTATTATATAGAATATTGTGATTTAGGCCTCATTTGACTTCACTTGTTCTCCGAATGCGATGTCTCTCTCTCTCTAAGCCACGGTTCATATGGACCGTGCAGCTAATGCGTCTTAAACCCGCTGCAGACGGAGTATGCTTTGCTGCATGTTTCCTTGATGGGAGCTAGGCTTGGTGGTGTGTATGCTTCCGTATTCCGTGTAAGAAAATGACATCGCGTGCACGGTTGGTTGGTTCAACTTTGAACTTATGCATGATTTGATGATGATAGAACCGGTGCTATTTTCGGTGACTGTTTTCACGCATAGTGCATTGTCAGAACACTCGGAACGTGTCGAGTCGTACTCAAAAGTTATTTTGCACATGATAACATGTTACTTTTGATTGTTGGGACATTTTCTCTGTTGTAACAATGATTAAAAGTAGAGCTTGATTAGAATGTTCAATATTGTGTATCATTTGTCATAGTCATATTTCTCTGTACTGTCATTTTACATACATGATGACCTTCATCGTGTGAAGCCAACACAAGCAAGGGAGCCATCAACACACCACGCGCGGCAACATTTATCGGACCGCGCAGCTAAACAAGCAAGCAACCATGCAGCGGGCTTTAGGCACAGTTTACCTAACAGCTAACAATTCTTAGGTAAAGCCCGCTGCAGACGGGGTATGTTTCTTTTTTTGCTTGATGGGAGCTAGGCTTGGTGCTGTGCATGCTTCCGTGTAAGAAAATGACATCGCGTGCACGGTTGATTGCATGAAATCGTGCATGATTTGATGATAGAACCGGTGCTATTTTTGGTGATTGTTTTCATGCATCGTGCCTTGTCGGAGCACTCGGAACTAGTCGAGTCGAACTCAAAAGTTATTTTGCACAAAATAACATGTTATTTTAATTGTTGGGACCTTTTCTCTGTTGTAACAATGATTAAAAATAGAGCTTGATTAGAATGATCAATATTTTGTATCATTTGTCACAGTCATTTTTCTCTGTACTGTCATTTTACATGCATGATGGCCTGCATCGTGTGAAGCCAACACAAGCAAGGGAGCCATCAGCACACCATGCGCGGCAGCATTTATCGGACCGTGCAGCAAAACAAGCAAGCAATCATGCAGCAAAACATACTCCGTCTGCAGCGGGCTTATGTTGTGTCCATAGAAAACTTACCTCCAAAAGTTGTGTCTTAGGCGTTGTTATGACGTAGTTAGTGTTCTCTGGTTGTTATACGTCTCCTGTGGCTCTGTTCTCTGCCGGCGTTTTTTTATCCGTTAGCCGTTAACCCCTCTGTGAGTTGTCAATGTCTTGCTTCCCCTGGTCAGCCATATTCAACTACTGAGTAGCTTGGCTTTGTAATATATTGCATAAAAAATAGTTTATTTCGTTAAATAGTTCGTGTTTTTTTGATTTCCATCGAATTGTGAAAGAATCTTATTAAAAAAGTAAGTACATTTCAACAATTATTCCATATAACAACTAAAATTATGTCTTGGCATTTTCGCGGTAAATCTGTGTTAGCGTTACCACTGAAAGGATTTTGGATTCTAGGTATTTTTTAAAATTGCTTTGGTTCAAGTTGCAAATATTAGTAGATTCGTGTCGTGTTATTATTAAGATTCTGTTTGTTTGACTTGAGTTCGTTACATATTCTATTTTAATTGAAATCGGTAAAATAAGTTCTAAATTCTCTAATTAAATTGCATACTCAGCATAATGGGCAAGAAGAAGGTTGAAGAAAGCGAGAGTGAAGAGGAATACTCTGTTGAGAGAATCATCGACAGAAGAGTAGTTAGCGGTAAAGTGGAATACTTTCTCAAATGGAAAGGATACTCTGAAGATGACAACACCTGGGAACCTGAAGATAATTTGGATTGTCCTGAGTTGATTGCGGAATTTGAAAAAAATCGCAAATTAAAATCAAAGAGTGGCAAAGAAAAGAAGAGACATCGTGAAAATTCAACGTCATCCGTTGAATCTTCATCTTCTAAGCCAGAAAAAGATAGAAAGGTGAGACTCGAAACATCTGTATAAACTTATTAACATTTTCACAGTGGCGTTATCTAATAATTATTTCTATAATATCTTACAGAAAAAGAAAGTACGATCCATATCGGATTCATCAGATGACGAACCTAAATCCAAGAAATCTAAAAACAATTCCGATGATGATAATGACAACAAAAAGAAAGATAGTGATTCCGAGGATGACAAACCCAAAAAGAAACGAAAATCTGGCCCCAAATCACGATCATCAAAAGTCGAGACCACTTCTGGTGAAGGGAGCGAAGAAAAGTCTAAGAATAGTAATAAGCGGGATGAAGAAAAGTCTAAAAAGAAAAAACGCGACGATGATGACGAAACCACAGCCAATAAAAGTGACAATGAATCGGATGTTTCCAAAACTGCGACCGGCAGTGATAATACAAAAAATAAAGATCGAAGATCCTCCACCAAATCCAAAGAAAAGTCTGCATTCGACAAGGGCCTGGAGGCTGACAAAATAATTGGCGCCTCTGACACTACCGGACAACTAATGTTCCTGATGAAATGGAAGGGTAGCGACGATACTGATCTGGTCTCGGCCAAGGAGGCCAATGTAAAGTGTCCCCAAGTTGTAATTAGATTCTATGAGGACAGGATCGCATGGCATACACCTGATGAACCTTGAGGAAAAAAATTATCAATTCATCTTATATCTTAAAATTAGATTAGCAGAATAAGTTTTAGTTTACTACACACATAAATTTCCAATTATTATTCGAATGATGTGTTCTAAGTTAAATATATTCTTACTTTTATGTGGATTAATCTCATCATTTTGTATAACTCTATACTTACTAAGAATGTTTGTGTAAAAGGTAAAAAAAAGTCTACCATATGTTCAATGCGATATTCAAACAAACCTTGGTACAATTTTGAAAACATTTGCCGTAAGCTTAGAATGGCTCATGCGATTTTGATGAAATGTTCACAAAGTTTATTCTTTTGAATTTTGTATTCATTATGTTTTGACATTCAACAGAACTTTTCAATTATTGACGTATACTTTTTATGATACTAAACGTTCATACCTATTACGGGCTGATAAATTTCAACAGAGTTCGCAAAAGGCACATCTAAGTTAGCTTGATTCGGCTTATTTCCATTACAAATTTTTCACATACCCCTTTTAGTTTTACATTTTTTTATACAAAACAACTATATTCTACTTCTATTTTAAATTCAAATAAAATAACACTTATGGCTAGATCGGTTTATTAATTTTAATTGTGTTTCTGATAAAATTCATTTGATCCTTGAAACCTCATGGCAAAATTTAAGGAAAATTATGCATTTTCTTCTTCACAACTTGTATACCGAGAATACTGTTGAAAATTCTACTTATGTATAAAAACAAAATAAAATTATTTTAAAATTGGCTGTTCCCATATTTCTTTATAAGAAAACTTTAAAGATGGTAAAAAGCGACAATCAAAGACATTAAAACGTCAAATCCGTACATGTAAATCAAGGAAGTGTACAATATATTAAAATAATAGAAAACAATGGTGCGTCCACTCAAACGAACTCCATCAAAAAGGCATGTGAGCACTCTTCTTGTCCAGACAGAAATAACAATGGTTCTAGTATTATTGAATGTGAAAGAAAGAATAAAATGGTCCCTAGTGAGTCCATGTTATATGTTATTCCAAAAAAACATTTGGTTCAAAAGTTTATATATATATATATATGGGATATTACGAAATTTGTTAACACGATAGTGGTCCCAGTTTTGAAGATATCAAGTTCAAATTTGCTACAAAAATCAATCTCTCAAATATCTCGGTCGAGTTCGTTATTGGGCAATATCGGGTAAGTAGTTTCAAAATGGCGACCGTTCAAACATTTAAAAAAATTATCAAAAAGAGCCGTAATGTAAATATCATCAAAAATAATTTTAGTTTATAGATAAAATCAGTACCTACAACTTTTGTTCAAAGCAATTTTTCATAAAATACACAGGTAAAAAAATAAAAATTAATAAAGAAAAATAACAAATATTGATAAAACATGAACACTCAATATAAATTTGATGTAATTGTACATTTTCTGGAGATCTTAATATAGACCCTGATTAAAAAAAATACATAGTATATTTATTGAAAAGAAATAGGCGAAAAAAAAATTCTGCCTTGAACTGGAACTCGAACCCTGTCTGCTTTATATTCAACAGCCAAAACGGAAACCTCTAACCGCAAGGCTATGACACATACAAAAATTTTATGTAATAACATGTATGTATACCTACCAATGAAAAGGTTGTTGAAATTTCACTTCAATGAATTTTGAAAAAAATACCTTTCCGCTGACTACAGGCCATCGGGATTTTTTTACACTAAATTTATAGAAAGGCATTGTTTCCATCGAATTAAGGTTATTTGACTAAACAGCCATTAGCAAAATCACTTATAAAAGCTCTCGATGTTGCACTGCAGTTGGTACTTAGTATTAAAGTTCACCCATTCGATTTTCTGCCCAAGATGTTTGGCACTGCTTAACGAACAACAACTTTTTGCACGGTTTTCGCGGGAATTCAGATAGATCTTACCTAAGGCGATGTTGGTATCCTTACAGTTCATAAACTGGAGATTTTGAATTCGCACATTAGGAACTTGAAAAACGCTTGCGATTTAAAATATATATAATTTATGGGGTATGTGGCATTCATCCTATAGAATTTCGGATGTTTTATATATTAACAATAAACATGAATTAGAGAACCAAAAATTGTCAAATGAAAATTTATTCATAATGTATTTTTACAGAAATATAAAATTAACAAATGGCACTGTTATGCAAAATAAAATTTAAACACATCATCACATAAGTTGCGTATTAACCTAAAAAAATCTATATATATATATATATATATATAAATAATCAGAAGAAAATATATTATAAATAAATTAAAATAGTTCAGATTGTACTTATTACATATAAATTAAAAAAGCTGTGGGAAATTAAATGAATTTAAAACATTTTTGTTTATCGTGTGGTATTCTAGTCTTAAATAATATAGAATCCGCTCTATATTGTGTATTTAGGAGTGGTGTGTACCCGAAAACCTACAAAAAAAAAACATCACAATTATTTTTATTATTCCATTACAATAGTACAATCCAACACAAACCTGTGAAAAGAAATTAATGCATTTATGTCTTTCCTGGAAGTGTGTATCATCTTCGGAAAGACTTTGTGGACAACCTGGACAACGAAACGTCCATCGTGATGTTACTTTGACAGGTGGTTTTCTTGTCACATGGCTAACAAGAAAATTCATGGCAATATCTTCACAATTCATATACTCATCGACCTGGAACAGTAGGTATGTATAATGATTATGTAAGTAATGTTACAACAACTCTTATTTCTTTTTCACCTTATCTCGGATAGCCTGAGGTAGCCATTTCCAATAGAGGTTCAAATAATGCCTGTGCAGAAAAGCTGCCCCAGTCAGAACCATACTCAATTCACAACTGTAGTTTGAATTGTACAACCATGTATGTTTGGTGTTCAGATCCCATGCGTGATATCTTAAGAAAAAAAAAACAAGATTTAAATAAATAAAAATACCTGAGCAAAACTGAAAAGGAATGTTGGTTTATATCCATTTTTTGTTAATAAAAAAAACAAAGTGTTTGAAGGGAAATAAATATAGGACCAAAACTCACAACGCCTCTTTCCAATGAAAAAAAACATCAAATTCGAAGTACGTTTACTCTGCGAAAGGCACATACAAACATAAAAAAGCACCCAGTAGAATTGTGTACCTCCTCCGATTGGAAAGTGGGTTAAAAATATGAAATATTGTATTAAATATCAACTCTAGGGTAGCTTTCTGATAAGAAATCTAAATCACTTACCTTCCTGGAAAGCCGACAATTCTATCCCGATGTTCCCGCCACACTCGGAACCCAAACAGTATCTCATCATGTCTCAAGTGGGCATCATCATCCACTGAAAGCACCGCCTCTGTTCTCAAATTGTCCAATGGTAGAAAACGATTATTCAACGAATTCCTAGCTGCCTTCACGACATGTATCGGTGCCCCGATGTCGGGCCAACGTAGATCAGCATTTGGGGCTCGCGGTGAATTCCAAACAACCACAACGCTATTCAGATAGGGTAGACCTCGCAGGCGAGCGATACTATCGAGAAGCACCTGTTCCCGTTCGTAAGTCAATAGAAGGACGGTGAATTGTTCGCGTGGTGAATTGCCGCCAAGGGCTTCGGAGAATTCCTTCCCAGCACCTGTGTAAATAAAGCAAGTGATTCAAAAACTATAAAAAACAAAAAAAAATAGGTCCTACTCTGTTTGTTACACTGAAAAATGCGAGATAAGATTTTATATGTGAAGATTTGTCAAAATTACTATTTCGGAAAATCGCACCTAATATGGGAAGTTAAAAATATTCACCTCCTTGTCCTTGACCGATGGGGCGAAACCCTCTGCCAGAACCGATGAATTTCGCATCAGACGGCATAATTGGGTCCATAGGTAGGGCTGGATACAAGTGAAAAGGATCACCCCAATCGTTCCACAACTCCACACCTTGCACCATCGGCAGACTGTAGTTGCGTTTGAAGGCGGGGCTATCGAATGTCGGCTCCAGCGGGCCTAGGCTTTCCTCTTGCTCCACATCACCTGGAAGTTCGTAAAACAGCTATACGTTGATAGGAAATAAAGGTATCTTTTGTAGCACCATAAAGGTGTTGGCAGTGGCTACTGTTTTGTGCGAGGTTAGAAGAGAAGAACATTCTAACTCGAAGACCAAGCAATATCTCGGCCAGGGAAATCATAACAATAATGGGCCAAATAAGAAATTACCCGCTCTAGGCAACAAAAGTTATCGACTGATATATTTATATATAAACAGTCAGCAGCACCACGTAACGTCAGTTGTCATTGTTAAGATAATTATCGAGGGATAATAATAAACAAGAACAACCTTTATTCAACAAATATAATATTTACCTGACACCTGTACTTGTATGGGTGTGAATGTATCATTAAAGACACTTATAGCTGCCACAGTATCAGCAGGCAGTGGTGGTATATTCAAACGATCCCTCAACACAGCCACAATGGTATCGAGGGTGCTTTGCACCGATGCCAAATATCGTTCCCAGACGAGGCGACCTTGTCGCCGGAAAAGCAGCACATCCTCATCGGGTATGGTACGTAATAGAAAATGCAATTCAGTTATGCGGGTCCGTGTTAAAAATATGGCGACTCGTTTCCATTGGATGACTTCATCGTACGCCAGTTTGACTTGATCACCACCGAGTATGACTGGTATTGCACCTATAAAAAAAATGATTGAGCGGCATATTATAAATAGATGATATTGAATCAGGAAATAAAGGAAAATGTAGGAAATTTTGAAGCAACCTCAAGCTTTCTCCCAAAATTATCAACTTATATTGGACCAATATTTTTCCTGACCTGACGTGGACCAGTTTTTTTTTACCGAAATCTTCGATTCTTCTTTCATTTCAAAGAAGTCTATGGTAGCCATGGTTGCATATTTAAATATTCTAGGATTGAACAAGCCGTCACTTAAACTATCTCCAAAATTTCCTATACGACCCAAAATCATCACAAGATAAAAATAAAATCCTACCAGATCTCAAAGCCTCATAGATACGTGCTTGTAACAATGTAGTCGATAACAAACTCGTCGAACTTGGTGCAAAAATCAACACAAACGTTGAATCCCGCAAAATCGCTCTTCTGCTACTATCAGTGCCACACAGGGTCCAATCTTGCTGTCCCATACTAACACCATTATCACTGGCCGGAACACATTCGAACTCGAACAGAAATTCATCTGTCGTTTCGGTTTTTGTCAATTGTAACAGATGATTGATCACAAACTTGTCCAGTTCTGTGCTGCTAGTGCTAGTAGTACTGCTATTATTTGTGGGGTTGTCTTCGGTATCGTCGAAATTGTTGTGATGTACTGTTGTTTTCATTTCACCTTGAAATGTCATCAGATATTTACGACGTGATGGTAGCATGGGGGCACACTCTTGCCATACATCACCGCCAGGTGGGCCCAGCACTGGAGACACAATCAGATCAAAACCCGACCGGAATAGGGCATAGTCAAAGGTGGATTGTACTAGGATGGCTCGTCCTGAAATGTTAACAAATCTAAACCTTTGAATATAACATAATAAATAAATTTCAGATCTAAAAATTTAATAGAAAGCCAGCATTATTAAATACTTGGAATCCATTAGATATAATGTTCAATGTTTATGTTTCAAACATTCCTTGTTGGTAGTAAACCAGTCCTCATTATTATTTGATAAACAAAATTTACCTGTATCAACTGATGAAAATATATCACCAGATGAAGCTGTAAGATCTCGTCTTGCCAAATTTAATAACACATGATTCCTACCATCACCACCCCAGTACGGTAATCGCTTCAATGCCTCTGAATCCAATGGTGGTAAATTACCTAAATGATTGCCCAAATTCTCACTGACCACATCATCAGTATCTTTGAGAGCTTCACCAACAAGCACCAAAAAAATACAAGCCTCTTGAGGATTATTCGTCAGATGCGGATTGTATTCCAGCGTTTGTTTTAATGTTGTTTTCAGAAAACCATCAACATCCCAGCCATCGTGCATAACGGGATATTGATCGGGATCATACAGATATACAGGAAAACCGGATGTCAGTGAACATCTCGAATGATCGAAGCAATTATACATGCGACAAAATCTCGAATGATTTTTGGGAAGAGGTGGTAAAATTTGTGGCACAGAAGATGCTGTTAATTTTTTTGGTAAAGCTAGATCGGGCGTATTTTGTTGTAGCGCCTCACGTTGAGCGACTTGTGCTTGGTCAACTGATATTTTCAATCTATTTAGGTTTGTTTGTTGATGGGATAGCTCTTGTTTTAGTTCATCGATATTCTTTAGATATGTTTGTATTTCAGACTTGTAGTGTTGTCGTTTTCTTTCAATGTCTCTCAGCTCACTCAGTACTGAACCTCTTATTCTAAGCAACTCTTCTACTCCTACTCTTAGATCAGTCTCTTGAATTATATTTAAATCTTCAGGAAGGTCCACATGTGAATGGGCACTATGTTCTATGGTGTAGGTGTTCTTTTCTACTTTTGATAGATAAAAGTGCGTTATCAATGGTGTGAATATTAGTATTGCTAAAACCATAATAACAATGCGTGACAGTTTAACATTGGCCAACCATCCAAAGAGCTCTCTAGTAGTATTATCATTATTTAACACAACCATTTTCGTGATTTTTGCTTATCAAGCAGAACATGTATGAAGGAATGTTAAATATATAAACCTGGGGTATTTTAAATAATTTAAAGCTCTCGCTTCATACATTGTAGAAACGAAGATGGACGGCTTTTATAAAATAAATCACCAAATTAATTTCTTCATCTGAATATTCTGGATAGTCAATAAATATTTATAAACAAAGAAATTTTCGACCACAACCTAAAAACTTTCTTTGACATTGACAGATAACTAGGTGACAACTTGTCAACATACATAGGTTGTGTTCAGCCGTTCAGCTAGCATATGGAAACGCTTTTTTCTTGTACAAGCACTTTGTCTAGCGATGCTTGGCTTAACAGATGTCAGTTTGAAAGGTTTTTCAAAACTACAATTCAGTGGTGTAGTTTTGATTAGTAAAGTGTTATTTTGTAGCAAAGTTAATTAAACTTTTTGGTAAGCGAATTCACATTGTTTTTCACTATTGTTACTATCCTCACTCTACTCAAAAACGAAAATATTTTCAATAGACAAACTATATTTGAATTCACCTAGAAAAAATATACTCAGCTAGATTTTTTTATTATTATTCAATAATATTAGACAACTCTTGGATAGTTAAAAAATCCATCATGAATTGCATAATGAATGATTTATCTAAGGTAATGTATTTTCTTAAGAACCTTTGTTGCAATCATAAGGAATAAAACAGTATTATTCAAAGCGAAACCAGGTAGTTATTCCTAACTTTTGTCTGAAGGTCTTCAAAATGACCTTTTATTTATTAATAATTATTATTATGAAGTATCAGTAGGTAGGTATATATTCTCAGGCTACCAGTCAATGAACTCGTAAATAAATATATACCTTCTACCTACCTTAATTAATATTAACATAAATTTACATACGTAAGGAAAATAACACATATCATATTGTGTCCACTGACTCTGATTCGTTAATAAGATGTACCCAAACAATTTTCATTCGTCTGAAGTTTTGTTTTTTATTTTTGCCTCGCCTTTTCGTGTGATTTTTTGCAGTTTGGTACCTCAAAATTTAGAAATTGATTTTAAACTAACGTGTCGATAAGGTAGAGACTTGAAACTACAATAATATCTCAAAAATATCCCCATAATATGTGGTATAATTATTTTGTTCTTATTTATTTTAATGTATTTTACTGGTCAGATTAAAATCATATATGGACTTCGAGGATCATACTCATCAAAACATAGCTGGTTTTGAATAACCGAACATTCCGGTTTTGTCCGAAGTGTACGGTCACTATAAGAATATAAATAAATACCTACCGAAAGTTATTTTAAGAGTTACTTTTAGTTAATAAACAGTGAGTGTTACAAATCATTTTGGCCTTCATCTCACGTACCAAGAACAACACTAAGTGGAAACACGCATTTCTATAGGCGTCTTTAGACGCAACGGAATACATATATAGGTATGTTACCTATATGAGTACTTATTGCTATCAACTTTCACTTAACAATTACTTTACAATTCTAATTATTTGAATAGAATAGAATTGAATGTTTTTTTATATATAAAACTGGTCTTAACTGAGTAGTTGTTACATATATCAGTTTGATTCCAAGACATCAAAGTTAATTATGATTTTTTTTATGAAACTGATTAGGAAAGTCCGTTCAACTCCGGTGATGAATAATAATTGAATTAACCTTAACAGTTTTATGGAAGGAATAACGACGATAGATTTTTTATTAAAAAGTACTGCCTTTGATATACCTAAATGAAATTATAAACTTCTATAAATATGATTATAGTTCAACGAGCTAAAAAATTAAGCTATTGATGTATTTTTGTTTGGTCTTAAGGTTAGCACTGGTAAAATTTTATAATATTGTTTTATTTTTCATTTGTTGCTTTTTATTTTTCGTTTTAAAGAGTACTCTAGATCATAGCATAGTTGAATTCGTTGGTTTACTAAAAATATGTTTTTGATACCAGATACTTTTTACATTTTTCTATATTATTTTTTTTAAGCGATGGGTCACTATTTGGGCCTACTGTTATGGACGCTTACAATTATCAGTTATGCAAGGTAAGCCAATGCACTTTGTTTGTTTGAATAGCTTTTAACCTAATATATATTGTCATATTCTGAACCTATTTCACAAAAACTAAAACGCAAAAACTAGCATATCCTATACTCATACTCTATACCCATAATCAGGACAAGTAGGTACACAAACATCTTCAAATTTAAAAATAATAAAAAAATTGTGTTTTGATTAGATTATATACCATCAGCAAATACGAGAATACAAGAGATACCAGAAATAATATTTTCCCGAAAGCTTATCACATATTATAGTATTTTGGAAAACAATGGGATTACTAACTCGTAGAATGTGATAAAAATGAAATTATCGACATAGAAATAACATTATATATTATTATTGTATAATAATTATTTAATACTGAGTTTACAGCTAGAAATTATTAGAGGCAAAGTTCTCTTAAAGTTAAAAACTTTCTATAATTTCAAAAAACTTCAAATATAAAAGTTTTATTATTTTCCATGTAGTATCGTTTACACATCAGGAACAAAATATTTTAAATTTTATAAAAAATAAATATGTAGGTATTCTAAAAAGGGATATTTCCATTACCTTGAAAGTAAAATAAAATATCAAGTTTTTCATCTAAATTTCTTTCGATTGCCCTCTTCTTTCGTTGAACGTTATTGCGCTCTTAGAAATGCCTAATTATGTTCTTAATAGTATTTATTAACGGGATCCTTCTAACCGGATATATTTGATGATATTCATATCTAACTCTTGCAATAATAACCTTTTGATATATTTTTTAAATATTTTTTTTATGGTATAGAAATTCCGCACTTTACTTATGATTTTTCCTTCTAATGTATAATTATTTTTTCTGCACACCCATATATTGTCACTATTTGGAAGAGCTAGGAGCGTTGAAGATGTTTAACCATAGCGATCAACTTGTATTCTTGGCCAAATTTTCGATTTGCCTTCAAGTAATTTCCATGTTCCTCGATTTCTTTGAGGCTATATATGTCACTTTCCAGGTCATTGTTGGTTCACCTCATTTTCCTAGCACTCTGTCAATTCCAGAACAAAATCTGTTTTGAGTTTGTGCCATATCCATTTCTTGGAAACAGAATCATTTTATGTTGTATACCGCCCAGCCCAATTTTATTCTGGACTTTCAGAGAGTTGTTTTGTTTCTCATCAGTGACGTTTTGATCATCATCATCAGCTATCAGGCTATCAAAATAATTCATTTTGTAACACATCAGAATCGGTTCCAGATCCTGTTTTGTTGTAATCACCCATATTTTTCAAGGCAGTGTTATATCGGCCCAGAGGAACGACCTCATACTATACCTACTGATAATATTGTTATTACATTACGTCTCTGTAATGATTGTTTAATTGCTATTTTACATGCATCAGTATAAGTGCACAAATTATAAAGCAATAGTAACAAAAAACAATCATTAAACAAATTTTGTAAACATATAGATATTTATCGTTATATGATATTTTGGAATTTATCATATGTAGGTACATATTTGGAAATATTGCACAAACATTACTTTATCAATATTTCATAATCCCTTTGATCCCTGAAATCAATAACAAAGAAAAAAAAAACGATAATTTATTTAAAATGTGTACATGTGGTTATATGTAATCACAGCGCGATCGCTTTTATAAGTATTTATTATTTCTAAAGTTCCAAACTCACATTTATATCGCCAAGAACATCATGAAAGTGAAAACCGAGTGGGTTCACTATTCATTAATTCTGTTAGTTGTGATTGCGGTTGTAGCAACTGTCATAACATTCACCCTTATCAAATGCAATAACAATGTCGAAGAATCACACAAACATCCGTGAGTACTTGATTTCATAATAAGTTTTTATCACTTAACTTTTTTAAGTCAGACATGTTTAACGAAATAACAAATACATATTCTTAAATTATGTACTCTCCTCATTATAATAGTGCTCATAACTGGGCTTGGACATGGGAGTGTCAAGAGGGTAGCTGCGTCAAAAAGCCAATTAAAAATGAGGACAACAACACCACCAATGCCGCCACCAGTCTGTCCGTCTGTCAGTTGACCTGCTCCGATGGGGCATCCCTATGGCCGAAACCAAGGGGGGATATATCAGTCACAAGCAATAAACTGGCACAAATCAATGTCAACAGCATCCATTTGGAAACAGCACATAACAATAATAATAATGTTGGACCAGCTGGTGATTTACTTCGCAGGGCTATGAAGATATTTATCAACCACATACACGTTAGTATAAAAAAAATCGAATAATTTTAATAATTGCAAAAATACAATGAATGTTGTACGTTAACTTTAATCAATAGGAGTTTGTTTGCCCTATATCGATATCAAATAAAACCTATCCATAAGCGTGGAATTTTGGTTTTCTACATTTAAAATTTCTCCGCCAATGGATGAATAAAGGGGGGCTTAAATAAAAAAATATTACTCCAATTAATGAACATACGATTACGATTACAGTTGAAAATTCCACGTGGTTTATCTTCAAGTGGAGGGAAAAGTCTCATCATCCACGTGGATATCAAAGATACAGCCACCGCATCCCTGTCCCTAGAAACAGATGAGAGTTACACATTGAAAGTCGATGAAACATCTGATGGTAGAATCAAGGCTATAATCAGTTCTGCAACGTTCTTTGGTGCCAGACATGCCCTTCAAACGTTGACCCAGCTCATTGTCTATGATGACCTGCAAGAAATGCTTCAAATGCCCAAGTAAGTACCTGTCCCCTCTATTGGGATGGGGGGGAGGTAGGTATCATAATAGAAATAAAAATAAATATAACGGTTTTGAACAGGATAAAACCACAGCATAAAGTTCTTTATTCTCTTCTTCAGGCGCAATTAATTACTTCAAGTTTTAGCTTTTAAATTGACATACAACTTTATCCTAGAAGTACAAAGGTAATTCTATCATCATTCGAGCTGTTGATCCTAGAAGATCTGATCTCCGTAGTTTCCTATAAAATAAAAAAAATCATGAAACACCTAAAGTCAATTCTCAAATATTGAAAAAAAAACTTAATTTTCAGAGAAGTCCTCATCACAGACAGTCCAGCCTATCCGTACCGAGGTGTTTTACTGGATACATCAAGAAACTACATAACTGTTGATGCCATAAAGAAAACATTAGATGCCATGGCCGCCTCAAAACTCAACACATTCCATTGGCACATTACAGATTCGCACAGTTTCCCGTTTGTTTCCAAGTCACGGCCGAATTTGTGGAAAAAAGGCGCCTATTCGCCACGAAAGGTCTATACAGAAAGGTAAAGTGAGCAGCCCATAGACTTGATATTCTTTTAAAACCTGACTTGTTTGAAGAGAAGTAGTTCCACCACATAATGTTTTAAACTTAGAGTGGTGGACTAGACTTTTTCTTTTGATATTTTATTGTATATCAGTATTTCAAATCCCCAAATTAAATTTCGTTTCAGTGATATTAAGGAGATTATCGATTATGGCCTGGAAAGAGGTATAAGAATATTGCCGGAATTCGACGCACCTGCTCATGTTGGCGAAGGTTGGCAAGACACAGGTCTAGTTACTTGCTTCAATTGGCAACCATGGCAAGATTATTGTGTCGAACCACCATGTGGGCAGCTAGATCCCACCAAAGATGATCTCTATCCATTCCTCAAAGGTAAGTAAGAGATATGTGCCTGAAATTTTATTTCTTATTATTTAATAATCCAGTAGATATATGCCGGTTGGTACGAGTATAATTAAAGAATGAATGCAGTAGTTCGGTTCAGAAACGGTAATAAAACGACGTTTTGAAATAGAATGTCTCTAAAATAAACAGGTCTCAAAATGACCTTTGCTACATTGGAAAAATACTAATAATTCACTTTCAGCATTTTTTCATATCTTCGAAAACAATTTCTAATAACTTTAATGATATGCCAATTACTTAACAGGCCCTTGAGTCCCTGCTAGGAGTAGATTCTTTATTTCTTGGACGAGTACATTTTTATTTTTTCCTTCCAGGCATATACAGTGATATGTTTGATCAATTCAAACCTGACATTTTCCACATGGGTGGAGATGAAGTAAATTTCAATTGTTGGAAAAGTACGTCCAACATTGTCAAATGGATGAAGGAGCGAGGTTGGAACACCACCGAGGCGGACTTTATCAAATTGTGGGATCATTTTCAATCGAAAGCCCTGCAGCTAGTCTACGAAAAGGCGGGAAAACAGCTACCAGTCATTATGTGGACAAGTACACTAACCAAAAATGAATATCTACTGAAAAATCTACCTAAAGATAAGTACATCATTCAAATTTGGACAGAAGGTAATGATGGTGTCATTCAAAATTTGCTCAAGAATGGTTACAATGTCATACTCAGCAATTATGATGCACTTTATTTGGATTGTGGATTCGCCGGTTGGGTAACAGATGGTAATAATTGGTGTTCCCCGTATATTGGATGGCAGAAGGTGTATGAGAATACACCTGCCAAAATTGCAGGTTGGTATTTTGCATAATGTTTCTCGTGAATACTATATACATATACCATATAAATTTCCTGGTATATTACTTTTGCATCCTATTGTACTTATATTTTTCCAGTTTGCGATGAGATTCAAATGTAGTGACCTTTTTGAATTAATGAAAAAATAATAATTTCCTGGTACATTACTTTTGCAGCCGATTGTCATATATTTTACAAGTTTACAATGAGATTCAAAAGTAATGAACTTTTAATATTAACGAAAAAAATAATTATTTCCTGGTACATTACTTTTGCGTCCCATTGTACATATATTTTACAAGTTTACAATGAGATTCAAAAGTAATGACCTTTTAATGTTAACGAAAAAAAATTATTTCCTGGTACATTACTTTTGCGTCCCATTGTACATATATTTTACAAGTTTACAATGAGATTCAAAAGTAATGACCTTCTTGAATTAATGAAAAAAATATTAATTTACTGGTACATTACTTTTGCATCCGACTGTACATATATTTTACAAGTTTACAGTGAGATTCAAAAGTAGTGACCTTTTTGAATCAATGAAAAAAAATAATTTCCTGGTACATTACTTTTGCATCCGATTGTACATATATTTTACAAGTTTACAATGAGATTCCAAAGAAATGACCTTTTTGAATTAATGAAAAAATAATAATTTCCTGGTACATTACTTTTGCATCCGATTGTACAGATATTTTGCAAGTTTACGATGAGATTCCAAAGTTGTTACCTTTTTGAATTATTGAAAAAAATAATCATTTCCTTGTACATTACTTTTGCGTCCGATTGTACATATATTTTACAAGTTTACAATGAGATTCAAAAGTAATGACCTTTTTGAATTATTGAAAAAAATATTAATTTACTGGTACATTACTTTTGCATCCGACTGTACATATATTTTACAAGTTTACAATGAGATTCAAAAGTAATGACCTTTTCGAATTATTGAAAAAAATAATCATTTCCTGGTACATTACTTTTGCGTCCGATTGTACATATATTTTACAAGTTTACAAAGATATTAAAAAGTAATGACCTTTTTGAATTAATGAAAAAATATTAATTTACTGGTACATTACATTTGCATCCAACTGTACATATATTTTACAAGTTTACAATGAGATACAAAAGTAATGACCTTTTTGAATTAATGAAAAAAATATTAATTTCCTGGTACATTACTTTTGCATCCGATTGTACATATATTTTACAAGTTTACAATGAGATTCAAAAGTAATGACCTTTTTAATTATTGAAAAAAATAATCATTTCTTTGTACACTACTTTTGCGTCCGATTGTACTTATATTTTACAAGTTTACAATGAGATTCAAAAGTAATGACCTTTTTGAATTAATGAAAAAATATTAATTTACTGGTAAATTAATTTTGCATCCGACTGTACATATATTTTACAAGTTCACAATGAGATTCAAAAGTAATGACCTTTTTGAATTAATGAAAAAAAATATTAATTTACTGGTACATTACTTTTGCATCCGACTGTACATATATTTTACAAGTTTACAATGAGATTCAAAAATAATGACCTTTTTGAATTATTGAAAAAAATATTAATTTACTGGTACATTACTTTTGCATCCGACTGTACATATATTTTGCATGTTTACGATGAGATTCCAAAGTAGTGACCTTTTTGAATCAATGAAAAAAATTATAATTTCCTGGTACATTACTTTTGCATCCGACTGTACATATAATTTACAAGTTTACAATGAGATTCAAAAGTAATGACCTTTTTGAATTAACGAAAAAAATAATCATTTACTGGTACATTACTTTTGCGTCCGATTGTACATATATTTTACAAGTTAACAATGAGATTCAAAAGTAATGACCTTTTCGAATCAATGAAAAAAAATATAATTTCCTGGTACATTACTTTTGCGTCCAATTGTACGTATATTTTTCAAGTTTACGATGAGATTCAAAAGAAATGACCTTTTTGAATTAATGAAAAAATAATAATTTCCTGGTACATTACTTTACCATCCGATTGTACATATATTTTACAAGTACAATGAGATTCCAAAGAAATGACCTTTTTGAATTAATTAAAAAATAATAATTTCCTGGTACATTACTTTTGCATCCGATTGTACATATATTTTGCAAGTTTACGATGAGATTCCAATGTAGTGACCTTTTTGAATTATTGGAAAAAATAATAATTTCCTGGTACATTACTTTTGCATCCGATTTTACATATATTTTACAAGTTTACAATGAGATTCAAAAATAATGACTTTTTTGAATTAATGAAAAAATATTAATTTACTGGTACATTACTTTTGCATCCGACTGTACATATATTTTACAAGTTTACAATGAGATTCAAAAGTAATGACCTTTTTGAATTATTGAAAAAATAATGAATTCCTGGTACAATACTTCTGCTTCCGATTGTACATATATTTTACAAGTTTACGATGCGATTCAAAAGTAATGAACTTTTTGAATTATTGAGAAAATAATAAATTGCTGGTACAATACTTCTGCTTCCGATTGTACATATATTTTGCAAGTTTACGATGAGATTCCAAAGTTGTGACCTTTTTGAATAAATGAAAAAGATTATAATTTCCTGGTACATTACTTTTGCATCCGATTGTACATATATTTTACAAGTTTACAATGAGATTCAAAAGTAATGACCTTTTTGAATTAATGAAAAAAATATTAATTTACTGGTACATTACTTTTGCATCCGACTGTACATTTTACAAGTTTACAATGAGATTCAAACGTAATGACCTTTTTTTGAATTAATGAAAAAAATATTAATTTACTGGTACATTACTTTTGCATCCGACTGTACATATATTTTGCAAGTTTACGATGAGATTCCAAAGTAATGACCTTTTTGAATTAATGAAAAAAATATTAATTTACTGGTACATTACTTTTGCATCCGATTGTACATATATTTTGCAAGTTTACAATGAGATTCAAAAGTAATGACATTTTTGAATTGATGAAAAAAATATTAATTTACTGGTACATTACTTTTGCATCCGACTGTACATATATTTTACAAGTTTACAATGAGATTCAAAAGTAATGACCTTTTTTAATTAATGAAAAAATTATTAATTTACTGGTACATTACTTTTGCATCCGACTGTACATATATTTTACAAGTTTACAATGAGATTCAAAAGTAATGACCTTTTTGAAATAATGAAAAAATAATAATTTCCTGGTACATTACTTTTGCATCCGACTGTACATTATACAAGTTTACAATGAGATTCAAAAGTAATGACCTTTTTGAATTAATGAAAAATTATTAATTTACTGGTACATTACTTTTGCATCCGACTGTACATATATTTTGCAAGTTTACAATGAGATTCAAAAGTAATGACCTTTTTGAATTAACGAAAAAAAAAACAATAATTTCCTGGTACATTACTTTTGCATCCGATTGTACATATATTTTACAAGTTTACGATGAGATTCAAAAGTAATGACCTTTTTGAATTAACGAAAAAAAATTCTTTCCTGATACATTACTTTTGCATCCGATTGTACATATAGTTTGCAAGTTTACGATGAGATTCCAAAGTAGTGACCTTTTTGAATCAATGAAAAAAATTATAATTTCCTGGTACATCACTTTTGCGTCCGCTTGTACGTATATTTTTCAAGTTTACGATGCGATTCAAAAGCAGTGACCTTTTCGAATTAATGAAAAAATAATAATTTCCTGGTACATTACTTTTGCATCCGATTGTACATATATTTTACAAGTTTACAATGAGATTCAAAAGGAATGACCTTTTTGAATTAATGAAAAAAATTATAATTTACTGGTACATTACTTTTGCATCCGATTGTACATATATTTTACAAGTTTACAATGAGATTCAAAAATAATGACCTTTTTGAATTATTGAAAAAAATAATAATTTCCTGGTACATTACTTTTGCATCCGATTGTACATATATTTTACAAGTTTACAATGAGATTCAAAACTAATGACCGTTTTGAATTAACGAAAAAAACAATAATTTCCTGGTACATTACTTTTGCATCCGACTGTACATATATTTTACAAGTTTACAATGAGATTCAAAAGTAATGACCTTTTTTAATTAATGAAAAAAATATTAATTTACTGGTACATTACTTTTGCATCCGACTGTACATATATTTTACAAGTTTACAATGAGATTCAAAAGTAATGACCTTTTTGAAATAATGAAAAAATAATAATTTCCTGGTACATTACTTTTGCATCCGACTGTACATTATACAAGTTTACAATGAGATTCAAAAGTAATGACCTTTTTGAATTAATGAAAAATTATTAATTTACTGGTACATTACTTTTGCATCCGACTGTACATATATTTTGCAAGTTTACAATGAGATTCAAAAGTAATGACCTTTTTGAATTAACGAAAAAAAAAACAATAATTTCCTGGTACATTACTTTTGCATCCGATTGTACATATATTTTGCAAGTTTACGATGAGATTCCAAAGTAGTGACCTTTTTGAATTATTGAAAAAAATAATCATTTCCTGGTACATTACTTTTGCGTCCGATTGTACATATATTTTACAAGTTTACAATGAGATTCAAAAGTAATGACCTTTTTGAATTAATGAACAAATATTAATTTACTGGTACATTACTTTTGCATCCACCTGTACATATATTTTACAAGTTTACAATGAGATACAAAAGTAATGACCTTTTTGAATTAATGAAAAAAATATTAATTTCCTGGTACATTACTTTTGCATCCGATTGTACATATATTTTACAAGTTCACAATGAGATTCAAAAGTAATGACCTTTTTAATTATTGAAAAAATAATCATTTCCTGGTACATAACGTTTGCATCCGATTGTACATATATTTTACAAGTTTACAATGAGATTCAAAAGTAATGACCTTTTTGAATTAATGAAAAAAATATTAATTTACTGGTACATTACTTTTGCATCCAACTGTACATATATTTTACAAGTTTACAATGTACAATGTACAATCGGATGCAAAAGTAATGTACCAGGAAATGATTATTTTTTTCATTGATTCAAAAAGGTCATTACTTTTGAATCTCATTGTAAACTTGCAAAATATATGTACAGTCGGATGCAAAAGTAATGTACCAGTAAATTAATGAAAAATTATTAATTTACTGGTACATTACTTTTGCATCCGACTGTACATATATTTTGCAAGTTTACAATGAGATTCAAAAGTAATGACGTTTTTGAATCAATGAAAAAAAATATAATTTCCTGGTACATTACTTTTGCATCCGACTGTACATATATTTTACAAGTTTACAATGAGATTCAAAAGTAATGATCTTTTTGAATTAACGAAAAAAAGGTACATTACTTTTGCATCCGATTGTACATATATTTTACAAGTTTACAATGAGATTCAAAAGTAATGACCTTTTTGAATTAACGATAAAACAATAATTGCCTGGTACATTACGTTTGCATCCGATTGTACATATATTTTACAAGTTTACGATGAGATTCAAAAGTAATGACCTTTTTGAATTAACGAAAAAATAATTATTCCCTGATACATTACTTTTGCATCCGATTGTACATATATTTTGCAAGTTTACGATGAGATTCCAAAGTAGTGACCTTTTTGAATTATTGAAAAAAATAATCATTTCCTGGTACATTACTTTTGCATCCGATTGTACATATATTTTACAAGTTTACAATGAGATTCAAAAATAATGACTTTTTTGAATTAATGAAAAAATATTAAATTTCTGGTACATTACTTTAGCATCCGATTGTACATATATTTTACAAGTACAATGAGATTCAAAAGAAATGACCTTTTTGAATTAATGAAAGAATAATAATTTCCTGGTACATTACTTTTGCATCCGATTGTACATATATTTTGCAAGTTTACGATGAGATTCAAAAATAATGACCTTTTTGAGTTAATGAAAAATTATTAATTTACTGGTACATTACTTTTGCATCCGACTGTACATATATTTTGCAAGTTTACAATGAGATTCAAAAGTAATGACCTTTTTGAATCAATGAAAAAAATTATAATTTCCTGGTACATTACTTTTGCATCCGACTGTACATATATTTTACAAGTTTACAATGAGATTCAAAAGTAATGACCTTTTTTGAATTAACGAAAAAAATATTCATTTCCTGGTACATTACTTTTGCATCCGATTGTACATATATTTTACAAGTTTACAATGAGATTCAAAAATAATGACCTTTTTGAATTATTGAAAAAAATAATAATTTCCTGGTACATTACTTTTGCATCCGATTGTACATATATTTTACAAGTTTACAATGAGATTCAAAATTAATGACCTTTTTGAATTAACGAAAAAAACAATAATTTCCTGGTACATTACTTTTGCATCCGATTGTACATATATTTTACAAGTTTACAATGAGATTCAAAAATAATGACCTTTTTGAATTATTGAAAAAAATAATAATTTCCTGGTACATTACTTTTGCATCCGATTGTACATATATTTTACAAGTTTACAATGAGATTCAAAATTAATGACCTTTTTGAATTAACGAAAAAATAATTATTTCCTGATACATTACTTTTGCATCCGATTGTACATATATTTTGCAAGTTTACGATGAGATTCCAAAGTAGTGACCTTTTTGAATCAATGAAAAAATTTTAATTTCCTGGTACATTACTTTTGCGTCCGATTGTACGTATATTTTTACAAGTTAACGATGCGATTCAAAAGTAGTGACCTTTTTGAATCAATGAAAAAAATTATAATTTCCTGGTACATTACTTTTGCGTCCAATTGTACGTATATTTTTCAAGTTTACGATGAGATTCAAAAGTAATGACCTTTTTGAATTAATGAAAAAAATATTAATTTACTGGTACATTACTTTAGCATCCGATTGTACATATATTTTACAAGTACAATGATATTCCAAAGAAATGACCTTTTTGAATTAATGAAAGAATAATAATTTCCTGGTACATTACTTTTGCATCCGATTGTACATATATTTTGCAAGTTTACGATGAGATTCAAAAATAATGACCTTTTTGAATTATTGAAAAAAATAATCATTTGCTGGTACATTACTTTTGCATCCGATTGTACATATATTTTACAAGTTTACAATGAGATTCAAAATTAATGACCTTTTTGAATTAATGAAAAAATAATAATTTCCTGGTACATTACTTTTGCATCCGACTGTACATTTTACAAGTTTACAATGAGATACAAAACTAATGACCTTTTTGAATTAATGAAAAATTATTAATTTACTGGTACATTACTTTTGCATCCGACTGTACATTTTACAAGTTTACAATGAGATTCAAACGTAATGACCTTTTTTTGAATTAATGAAAAAAATATTAATTTACTGGTACATTACTCTTGCATCCGACTGTACATATATTTTGCAAGTTTACGATGAGATTCCAAAGTAGTGACCTTTTTGAATCAATGAAAAAAATTATAATTTCCTGGTACATTACTTTTGCATCAGACTGTACATATATTTTACAAGTTTACAATGAGATTCAAAAGTAATGACCTTTTTGAATTGATGAAAAAAATATTAATTTACTGGTACATTACTTTTGCATCCGACTGTACATATATTTTACAAGTTTACAATGAGATTCAAAAGTAATGACCTTTTTGAATTAATGAAAAAAATATTAATTTACTGGTACATTACTTTTGCGTCCTATTGTACATATATTTTACAAGTTTACAATGAGATTCAAAAGGAATGACCTTTTTGAATTAATGAAAAAAATTATAATTTACTGGTACATTACTTTTGCATCCGATTGTAATGACCTTTTTGAATTAACGAAAAAAACAATAATTTCCTGGTACATTACTTTTGCATCCGACTGTACATATATTTTGCAAGTTTACAATGAGATTCAAAAGTAATGACCTTTTTGAATCAATGAAAAAAATAATAATTTCCTGGTACATTACTTTTGCATCCGATTGTACATATATTTTACAAGTTTGCAATGAGATTAAAAAGGAATGACCTTTTTGAATTAATGAAAAAAATTATAATTTACTGGTACATTACTTTTGCATCCGATTGTACATATATTTTACAAGTTTACAATGAGATTCAAAATTAATGACCTTTTTGAATTAACGAAAAAATAATTATTTCCTGATACATTACTTTTGCATCCGATTGTACATATATTTTGCAAGTTTACGATGAGATTCCAAAGTAGTGACCTTTTTGAATCAATGAAAAAAATTTAATTTCCTGGTACATTACTTTTGCGTCCGATTGTACGTATATTTTTACAAGTTAACGATGCGATTCAAAAGTAGTGACCTTTTTGAATCAATGAAAAAAATTATAATTTCCTGGTACATTACTTTTGCGTCCAATTGTACGTATATTTTTCAAGTTTACGATGAGATTCAAAAGTAATGACCTTTTTGAATTAACGAAAAAAAATTATTTCCTGATACATTACTTTTGCATCCGATTGTACATATATTTTGCAAGTTTACGAAGAGATTCCAAAGTAGTGACCTTTTTGAATCAATGAAAAAAATTATAATTTCCTGGTACATTACTTTTGCGTCCGATTGTACGTATATTTTTCAAGTTTACGATGCGATTCAAAAGCAGTGACCTTTTCGAATTAATGAAAAAATAATAATTTCCTGGTACATTACTTTTGCATCCGATTGTACATATATTTTACAAGTTTGCAATGAGATTAAAAAGGAATGACCTTTTTGAATTAATGAAAAAAATTATAATTTACTGGTACATTACTTTTGCATCCGATTGTACATATATTTTACAAGTTTACAATGAGATTCAAAAATAATGACCTTTTTGAATTATTGAAAAAAATAATAATTTCCTGGTACATTACTTTTGCATCCGATTGTACATATATTTTACAAGTTTACAATGAGATTCAAAAGTAATGACCTTATTGAATTAATGAAAAAATATTAATTTTTTGGTACGTTACTTTTGCATCCGACTGTACATATATTTTGCAAGTTTACAATGAAATTCAAAAGTAATGACCTTTTTGAATCAATGAAAAAAAATATAATTTCCTGGTACATTACTTTTGCATCCGACTGTACATATATTTTACAAGTTTACAATGAGATTCAAAAGTAATGACCTTTTTGAATTAATGAAAAAAATATTAATTTACTGGTACATTACTTTTGCATCCGACTGTACATATATTTTACAAGTTTACAATGAGATTCAAAAGTAATGACCTTTTTGGATTAATAAAAAATAATAATTTCCTGGTACATTACTTTTGCATCCGATTGTACATATATTTTGCAAGTTTACGATGAGATTCCAAAGTAGTGACCTTTTTGAATTATTGAAAAAAATAATAATTTCCTGGTACATTACTTTTGCATCCGATTGTACATATATTTTACAAGTTTACAATGAGATTCAAAAGTAATGACCTTTTTGAATTAATGAAAAAATATTAATTTTTTGGTACGTTACTTTTGCATCCGACTGTACATATATTTTGCAAGTTTACAATGAAATTCAAAAGTAATGACCTTTTTGAATCAATGAAAAAAAATATAATTTCCTGGTACATTACTTTTGCATCCGACTGTACATATATTTTACAAGTTTACAATGAGATTCAAAAGTAATGACCTTTTTGAATTAATGAAAAAATATTAATTTTTGGTACGTTACTTTTGCATCCGACTGTACATATATTTTGCAAGTTTACAATGAAATTCAAAAGTAATGACCTTTTTGAATCAATGAAAAAAAATATAATTTCCTGGTACATTACTTTTGCATCCGACTGTACATATATTTTACAAGTTTACAATGAGATTCAAAAGTAATGACCTTTTTGAATTAATGAAAAAAATATTAATTTACTGGTACATTACTTTTGCATCCGACTGTACATATATTTTACAAGTTTACAATGAGATTCAAAAGTAATGACCTTTTTGAATTAATGAAAAAATAATAATTTCATGGTACATTACTTTTCCATCCGATTGTACATATATTTTGCAAGTTTACGATGAGATTCCAAAGTAGTGACCTTTTTGAATTATTGAAAAAAATAATCATTTCCTGGTACATTACTTTTGCATCCGACTGTACATATATTTTACAAGTTTACAATGAGATTCAAAAGTAATGACCTTTTTGAATTAATGAAAAAATAATAATTTCCTGGTACATTACTTTTGCATTCGATTCTACATATATTTTAAAAGTTTACAATGAGATTCAAAAGTAATGACCTTTTTGAATTAATGAAAAAAATATTAATTTACTGGTACGTTACTTTTGCATCCGACTGTACATATATTTTGCAAGTTTACTATGAGATTCAAAAGTAGTGACCTTTTTGAATCAATGAAAAAAATTATAATTTCCTGGTACATTACTTTTGCATCCGACTGTACATATATTTTACAAGTTTACAATGAGATTCAAAAGTAATGACCTTTTTGAATTAATGAAAAAAATATTAATTTACTGGTACATTACTTTTGCATCCGACTGTACATATATTTTACAAGTTTACAATGAGATTCAAAAGTAATGACCTTTTTGAATTAATGAAAAAAATATTAATTTACTGGTACATTACTTTTGCATCCAACTGTACATATATTTTACAAGTTTACAATGAGATTCAAAAGTAATGACCTTTTTGAATTAATGAAAAAATAATAATTTCCTGGTACATTACTTTTGCATCCGACTGTACATTTTACAAGTTTACAATGAGATACAAAAGTAATGACCTTTTTGAATTAATGAAAAATTATTAATTTACTGGTACATTAATTTTGCATCCGACTGTACATATATTTTGCAAGTTTACAATGAGATTCAAAATAATGACCTTTTTGAATCAATGAAAAAAATTATAATTTCCTGGTACATTACTTTTGCATCCGACTGTACATATATTTTACAAGTTTACAATGAGATTCAAAAGTAATGACCTTTTTGAATTAACGAAAAAAACAATAATTTCCTGGTACATTACTTTTGCATCCGATTGTACATATATTTTACAAGTTTACAATGAGATTCAAAAGTAATGACCTTTTTGAATTAACGATAAAACAATAATTTCCTGGTACATTACGTTTGCATCCGATTGTACATATATTTTGCAAGTTTATGACGAGATTCCAAAGTAGTGACCTTTTTGAATTATTGAAAAAAATCATCATTTCCTGGTACATTACTTTTGCATCCGATTGTACATATATTTTACAAGTTTACAATGAGATTCAAAAATAATTACTTTTTTGAATTAATGAAAAAATAATAATTTCCTGGTACATTACTTTAGCATCCGATTGTACATATATTTTACAAGTACAATGAGATTCAAAAGAAATGACCTTTTTGAATTAATGAAAGAATAATAATTTCCTGGTACATTACTTTTGCATCCGATTGTACATATATTTTGCAAGTTTACGATGAGATTCAAAAAAATAATCTTTTGCTGGTACATTACTTTTGCGTCCGATTGTACATATATTTTACAAGTTTACAATGAGATTCAAAAGTAATGACCATTTTTGAAT